>QXEO01000625.1:9356642-9784858 GCA_007115705.1 Dactylis glomerata | reverse complement strand
TAGATTTTCATCAAATTTTAAAGCTGCCAGAAAAAGTCAATAAATGGCACATGTATCATTACAAGCATTTAGGGAAAAAGGGAAGCAAGTAAAGAAATGCATGATAAACCATATCAGCCACACTTCCTATTTTATTTGCAAAGGATTCCAAAAGTAGTTTGATAAGACTTCAAAATAATCTTATAAGTAGAATAGGGATGAAGTAGAGTGTTTATGTGTTATCAAATTTAGAGGAAGAATCCAATTTAAAACTGGGTTTATTGCCAACAGGGCAATGTATGAGTTTTCATAGGTGAGGTTTGGGTTTTACTTCCTTGCTGGCTAGATGGTGGAAGATATCAAAGAGGTAGAGAATGGATGTGAGAAACTTCATGATTATACATGGATCTTCTAGATGATTTTTCAGATGGGATAGGTCACATAAACAATAGGTGTGATCTTACTTTTTGTTAATTTGCACTGAAAGTTTTAGTATAGCCAAGTGGGGTTTTGAAAGAAAATAGCCACAAACACTTTTATACTATGGGTAATATTCCCATAATTTTTAGAGACAAGAATGATACCAAAGTGGTACCTCTCCTGTCTCTGTTGTTATTTGAAAATAATAAAAACACTTGTGGAAATATTTTTTATAATATATATTTGTGGAATAAAAATGGGTGCACGTATAGAGTTAACCTCATTTCTAATTCCTTTGGATAAACTTGTATTTTGAAAATAAATACTCATTTCCTAAGAAATAGAGTTTTAGAGTTCTCAAAGATGAAAACATTAAAATAGGTATTATCGAAAGATAGACTAAAATAATTTTATAGGAATATCCCCACTGGCCATTTTATAGTTTGATACGCTTTAGATAGGTTAGGCCACAGGCCTACATGTAGATCATAGCTACAAACAAGCAAATCAATCAAGCCAAACAAGTCACACAAAGTCAACTCACCCACAAGGTTAATCATTTGCAGCTAATCTAGCATCACCAGAAATAATGATTGAACAAGTGTTCAATGATGATCATGCCATGGTCAAGTAGAAAAGAGTTTCAAATAAAAGAGTAAAGCTTTTGTAGATTTTTCAGAAACTAGTGGAGACATAGCATCCCTTTTTGAAAGTTTTCTTAAAGGTGTTTGAAATCCTTTTATAATTATCAACAAAACAAAAGTTTGTAAAATAGTGGGACCACTCCACTTTGTAGGTCCAGATAATTTTGTTAAATACTTAGTTTTGATAAAAGCTTTGTGTCAAAGATAAATCTTGGCGCTTATTTTGGACAAATAAAATAATTTGAAAAGAGAGGTTGCCAAGTTAATGGATTTAGAAAATTAGCTAGAAGCATAAATAAAGGCATGATCACAAAGGCACAAGGATTGTGTTGGTTCACCATAGTGCTCAACAAGCAACTCAAACAGACATCATTAACATAACAACCAAGACAAACAAGCAAGAAATAGTACTTCCAGAGGTTTCCTCAAAAACTTTTTGTTGGCCCTCATTTTTGGCTCACTAAACACTACTTAAATAGGGTTACAAAAAGTGGGGTGTTACAGCTCTTCCCCCCTTAAACAGAATCTCGTCCCGAGATTCCTAAGCGTAGTAGTAAGAGGTGTTGAGACTAAGTTAGAGATAGGCTTCAACGATTACTTTTCCATCTCGCCGAGGATACTTTGAGTTGCGTCGAAGACTTGCTTTTGCCGAGGATGTAGTTCGTCTTCATTTGCTGAAGTTGATGGCTGAAGAGTTGATGTTGCCGGAAGTATCTTGTCGAAAACCTGGTCGAGACGCCTTTAATGTTAATGGGGTTCAAGCTACCTAGTATGCCCAAAAATATTCTACAGGAGTTAGAAGGTTTCTTAGCCGAAATCGGGGTCGTGAAGAGTGGAGGCTTCTCGGGTAGCTCTTGCTGGCTTGGAGTCACTTCTTTCCTTGCGTAGCCTGATGGAATCTTTAGATCCTGGTGTCGCGGCTTGAAGCTTGAGGTTGGTGTAGATCTTTAATTTTGAGCTTGCAGTCCTCTGAGGATGGTAGACAAGAGCATTTATGCTTCGATCTTGATAGGCACGTCAAATCTATCAACTTAGTCCTCTACGCTTTCTAACTACCAAGGCGCAGGTTAGTCCTAATAATAGAAACCATTCTTCCAGGTCGTCTTGTGTGTCAGCTAAAATCGCTTCAGGTGGCGGCGTAAAACCTTATTCTCTTTCTCATATTTTAAATAAAAACAATATGTAATGTTTTGATTCACAAAAGAAATATGTAATGTTTTGAATAATTCTGGAAAAATTGTTTGCAGATCAAAAGGGGTTTAAAATATCAAGTTGTTTGGACCTTCCAAAATTGTAAAAACCTTCCAAAAATAATTTCTATCCTCTCATTTACTTTTTTTTTAAAAAAAAAATTGAAAACAAAAAAAGGGCAGAGAAGCCACCCAGACTTGTTAGGCTAGGCCCAAGGCCCAAGGCCCAGCAAAGCCACCTCTTCCCCTCACACCGCCTGTTTGCCCCGGTGCGCCGCTCATCTCTGTCTCCCTCCCTCACACGCGCCGCCGCCCCGGACAAGCACCGCCGCCCACTACGTGGCCGCTCGTCCCGACGCCACCCGTCGCCGCAGCATCCCCACCTCGCCAAATCCACAACCAAGAGAACCCCAAAAGGCCAAAACCCTAGCCGCCACCCGAGAACGCGCGCAGCACCATGTCGGCATCAGCTAGCGGCGGCGGGCCGCTCTCGCCCCAGGCGGCCGCGGCGCTACAGGAGGGTATCGGTCTGATTTTCGGGCAGTGGACGGCGCTGCAGATGGCGGTGGAGAACGAGTGGGGCGGCCGCGACTCCCGCGCCAAGGCCGACCAGCTCGCCGCGTCCATCCTCTCCTGGTTCACGAACTCCAGGGGTATCCTCCTTCCCTTCAACGTCCTCGTGAAATTGTATCCTTGGTAACGGAAGTCGCTCGTGCATCCGGTAGGGAAGGTGTCTCTTCGACCAATTTTAGGTTAGCATCTAGATGACAGGAATAGGCGCGGTTCGTGAAATTTTATCCTACATGACGGAAGTTCCCCGTCGATCCTCTCCTGGCTCATTCGGTCTGTAGGCGCGGTTCTGTTTATATTTCTTGAGAGGATTTGAGTTGCTTGGTTCTGTGCCTATTTCGGTTCAGAGTTTCACCAACTCCAAAATATAAATACGCATATATTTGAACAAAAAATTCAGTTTAGGTATGATATATGCTGACCAACAGGAAAAATGTCCACAACATTTCGTAATGGTCTGCATTTCAGCTTTTAGCTTCTGTAGTCTTTTCATCATTTACTTATGTTGAATTTTACTTTCAAGCATATAACTTTTTCACGAATGATATATGCTTACACTTAATTTTAGTCGTGAACAGCTTCCGTTGTTGTATTCTCCCTTTATTTTAGAAAATCCGGTGATTTCATCTATACCATAGGTGTAAAATGTGATGTTGGCATGGCTTACTTGTTTCTGCCGTATATTTGTAGGTTTGACTTCTTTATTAGCTTTACTCCTTTTCATGTGTTCTAGTGCATCTAATATTCATCATGTTAATTACAGGTCCATTTTATTATGATGACTTGGAGCCTATGATATTTGACAGCATATCTGAATCCTTAAATGCTGACTTTGAGGATGGTAGCGTTGGGGAGGTAATTGTTTCTCTTTCTGGCGTATTTAGCCTAGCTATATGCCCTCCACTTAGTCTGTATCTATGGTAGTATCCCCGTGGTCTGGATCTATGATAGCATCCCCGTGGTGAACACGGATAAGTAATGAAAATCCGAGGAAGTACTTGTTGTGGTTGAAAGAGTTGACCTGCTTTGACCATAGGACCTTTAGGTGCTTGGCCCAGTTCACCAATTGTATTCGAGGTTGTTGAATTCGGATGTAACTTTTCGTTCTGATACTTTTTCATATAAATTTTTTTTAATCCGAGTTCGTATGCAAAAGTTATGCCCAGTTTACCGAGACATAAAGTTTTTTTGAAAAAAACATCAAAATTCATGTTTATTATTTTTGCTACTTACTAGTTCACATAACATAACTAAATCTCATTTTTTGAAATTTTTTCAAACCTGTTATCATTTTCTTTAATTTTTCAAAAGACTAGAAAGGCGATCCACAGGGGGGGGTGGCGGGGCAAAATTGCAAAAAAATATACCCGTAGCGCACCACAGTGCCAATGCGCTACGGGTAAGTTTTCAAATTTTGATTTTTTTGCCGCCAATTCGAAATCTTAGGCGGGAAACTTACCTATAGCGCACCATTTTCTGTACCCGTAGCGCAATTGGTGGTGCGCTACGGGTAAATCTAAAATGTTTGAATATTATTCCCGCCCAACTTACCCATAGCGCACGAGAGGGGCATGCGCTACGGGTAATTATACTACCCGTAGCGCATGCTTCAATCGTGCGCTATGAGTAAGTTGAGGGAGTCCTGCCCACCGGAGCCCATATTACCCGTAGCGCATTGGAAATATGAATGCGCTACGGGTAACCACAATATCCACAGCGCACAGCGCTTGGTGCGCTACGGGTATATACCCGCAGCGCACCATTTTTAAAATACGCTACGGGTAACACTGCTATCTATAGCTGTTTTCCTAGTAGTGAAAATATGAATTGTATGTCTCAAATTTTTTACCAATTAATGGTGAAAGTTTTTCATAAATCTGTTTTGTTTTTCCACATTATTCTAGGTTTATAAAACCTTATTCTCTTTCTCATATTTTAAATAAAAACAATATGTAATGTTTTGATTCACAAAAGAAATATGTAATGTTTTGAATAATTCTGGAAAAATTGTTTGCAGATCAAAAGGGGTTCAAAATATCAAGTTGTTTGGACCTTCCAAAATTGTAAAAACCTTCCAAAAACATTTTCTATCCTCTCATTTACTTATTTTGTTTAAAAAAAATTGAAAACGAAAAAAGGGCAGAGAAGCCACCCAGACTTGTTAGGCTAGGCCCAAGGCCCAAGGCCCAGCAAAGCCACCTCTTCCCCTCACACCGCCTGTTTGCCCCGGTGCGCCGCTCATCTCTGTCTCCCTCCCTCACACGCGCCGCCGCCCCGGACAAGCACCGCCGCCCACTACGTGGCCGCTCGTCCCGACGCCACCCGTCGCCGCAGCATCCCCACCTCGCCAAATCCACAACCAAGAGAACCCCAAAAGGCCAAAACCCTAGCCGCCACCCGAGAACGCGCGCAGCACCATGTCGGCATCAGCTAGCGGCGGCGGGCCGCTCTCGCCCCAGGCGGCCGCGGCGCTACAGGAGGGTATCGGTCTGATTTTCGGGCGGTGGACGGCGCTGCAGATGGCGGTGGAGAACGAGTGGGGCGGCCGCGACTCCCGCGCCAAGGCCGACCAGCTCGCCGCGTCCATCCTCTCCTGGTTCACGAACTCCAGGGGTATCCTCCTTCCCTTCAACGTCCTCGTGAAATTGTATCCTTGGTAACGGAAATCGCTCGTGGATCCGGTAGGGAAGGTGTCTCTTCGACCAATTTTAGGTTAGCATCTAGATGACAGGAATAGGCGCGGTTCGTGAAATTTTATCCTACATGACGGAAGTTCCCCGTCGATCCTCTCCTGGCTCATTCGGTCTGTAGGCGCGGTTCTGTTTATACTTCTTGAGAGGATTTGAGTTGCTTGGTTCTGTGCCTATTTCGGTTCAGAGTTTCACCAACTCCAAAATATAAATACGCATATATTTGAACAAAAAATTCAGTTTAGGTATGATATATGCTGACCAACAGGAAAAATGTCCACAACATTTCGTAATGGTCTGCATTTCAGCTTTTAGCTTCTGTAGTCTTTTCATCATTTACTTATGTTGAATTTTACTTTCAAGCATATAACTTTTTCACGAATGATATACGCTTACACTTAATTTTAGTCGTGAACAGCTTCCGTTGTTGTATTCTCCCTTTATTTTAGAAAATCAGGTGATTTCATCTATACCATAGGTGTAAAATGTGATGTTGGCATGGCTTACTTGTTTCTGCCGTTTATTTGTAGGTTTGACTTCTTTATTAGCTTTACTCCTTTTCATGTGTTCTTGTGCATCTAATATTCATCATGTTAATTACAGGTCCATTTTATTATGATGACTTGGAGCCTATGATATTTGACAGCATATCTGAATCCTTAAATGCTGACTTTGAGGATGGTAGCGTTGGGGAGGTAATTGTTTTTCTTTCTGGCGTATTTAGCCTAGCTATATGCCCTCCACTTGGTCTGTATCTATGGTAGTATCCCCGTGGTCTGGATCTATGATAGCATCCCCGTGGTGAACACGGATAAGTAATGAAAATCCGAGGAAGTACTTGTTGTGGTTGAAAGGGTTGACCTGCTTTGACCATAGGACCTTTAGGTGCTTGGCCCAGTTCACCAATTGTATTCGAGGTTGTTGAATTCGGATGTAACTTTTCGTTCTGATACTTTTTCATATAAATTTTTTTAATCCGAGTTCGTATGCAAAAGTTATGCCCAGTTTACCGAGACATAAAGTTTTTTTAAAAAAAACATCAAAATTCATGTTTATTATTTTTGCTACTTACTAGTTCACATAACATAACTAAATCTCATTTTTTGAAATTTTTTCAAACCTGTTATCATTTTCTTTAATTTTTCAAAAGACTAGAAAGGCGATCCACAGGGGGGGGGGTGGCGGGGCAAAATTGCAAAAAAATATACCCGTAGCGCACCACAGTGCCAATGCGCTACGGGTAAGTTTTCAAATTTTGATTTTTTTGCCGCCAATTCGAAATTTTAGGCGGGAAACTTACCTATAGCGCACCATTTTCTGTACCCGTAGCGCATTTGGTGGTACGCTACGGGTAAATCTAAAATGTTTGAATATTATTCCCGCCCAACTTACCCATAGCGCACGAGAGGGGCATGCGTTACGGGTAATTATACTACCCGTAGCGCATGCTTCAATCGTGCGCTACGAGTAAGTTGAGGGAGTCCTGCCCACCGGAGCCCATATTACCCGTAGCGCATTGGAAATAGGTATGCGCTACGGGTAACCACAATATCCACAGCGCACAGCGCTTGGTGCGCTACGGGTATATACCCGCAGCGCACCATTTTTAAAATGCGCTACGGGTAACACTGCTATCTATAGCTGTTTTCCTAGTAGTGAAAATATGAATTGTATGTCTCAAATTTTTTACCAATTAATGGTGAAAGTTTTTCATAAATCAGTTTTGTTTTTCCACATTATTCTAGGTTTATAAAACCTTATTCTCTTTCTCATATTTTAAACAAAAACAATATGTAATGTTTTGATTCACAAAAGAAATATGTAATGTTTTGAATAATTCTGGAAAAAATTGTTTGCAGATCAAAAGGGGTTTAAAATATCAAGTTGTTTGGACCTTCCAAAATTGTAAAAACCTTCCAAAAACATTTTCTATCCTCTCATTTACTTATTTTTTTTAAAAAAAATTGAAAACGAAAAAAGGGCAGAGAAGCCACCCAGACTTGTTAGGCTAGGCCCAAGGCCCAAGGCCCAGCAAAGCCACCTCTTCCCCTCACACCGCCTGTTTGCCCCGGTGCGCCGCTCATCTCTGTCTCCCTCCCTCACACGCGCCGCCGACCCGGACAAGCACCGCCGCCCACTCCGTGGCCGCTCGTCCCGACGCCACCCATCGCCGCAGCATCCCCACCTCGCCAAATCCACAACCAAGAGAACCCCAAAAGGCCAAAACCCTAGCCGCCACCCGAGAACGCGCGCAGCACCATGTCGGCATCAGCTAGCGGCGGCGGGCCGCTCTCGCCCCAGGCGGCCGCGGCGCTACAGGAGGGTATCGGTCTGATTTTCGGGCGGTGGACGGCGCTGCAGATGGCGGTGGAGAACGAGTGGGGCGGCCGCGACTCCCGCGCCAAGGCCGACCAGCTCGCCGCGTCCATCCTCTCCTGGTTCACGAACTCCAGGGGTATCCTCCTTCCCTTCAACGTCCTCGTGAAATTGTATCCTTGGTAACGGAAGTCGCTCGTGGATCCGGTAGGGAAGGTGTCTCTTCGACCAATTTTAGGTTAGCATCTAGATGACAGGAATAGGCGCGGTTCGTGAAATTTTATCCTACATGACGGAAGTTCCCCGTCGATCCTCTCCTGGCTCATTCGGTCTGTAGGCACGGTTCTGTTTATACTTCTTGAGAGGATTTGAGTTACTTGGTTCTGTGCCTATTTCGGTTCAGAGTTTCACCAACTCCAAAATATAAATACGCATATATTTGAACAAAAAATTCAGTTTAGGTATGATATATGCTGACCAACAGGAAAAATGTCCACAACATTTCGTAATGGTCTGCATTTCAGCTTTTAGCTTCTGTAGTCTTTTCATCATTTACTTATGTTGAATTTTACTTTCAAGCATATAACTTTTTCACGAATGATATACGCTTACACTTAATTTTAGTCGCGAACAGCTTCCGTTGTTGTATTCTCCCTTTATTTTAGAAAATCAGGTGATTTCATCTATACCATAGGTGTAAAATGTGATGTTGGCATGGCTTACTTGTTTTTGCCGTATATTTGTAGGTTTGACTTCTTTATTAGCTTTACTCCTTTTCATGTGTTCTTGTGCATCTAATATTCATCATGTTAATTACAGGTCCATTTTATTATGATGACTTAGAGCCTATGATATTTGACAGCATATCTGAATCCTTAAATGCTGACTTTGAGGATGGTAGCGTTGGGGAGGTAATTGTTTTTCTTTCTGGCGTATTTAGCCTAGCTATATGCCCTCCACTAGGTCTGTATCTATGGTAGTATCCCCGTGGTCTGGATCTATGATAGCATCCCCGTGGTGAACACGGATAAGTAATGAAAATCTGAGGAAGTAATGAAAATCCGACGAAGTGACTTAAAAGTGAACTCATACTAGATAACACGGGGCTCTCCAACTCTAGACATCGGGCTCCTCGGGGTCTTCCTCCTCATCATCCACAATGAATCCATTCTCCTCGGGATCCTCCTCATCATCAAGGTCCTCCATGAAGTCATCCTCGTCACTAATGAGGGCATTATCCTCCTTGCGGAGATCAATGCCTTCCTCCTCACCAAGGTGGCTCTTGAGACTCTCAATGTACTCAGTCAGCTCAGCCACACTGGCCTTCAACTCCTCAATGGTCTTATCCTTCTCATCGCGCTGGCGGCGAAGACTCTTGCGATCCCTCGCAAGGATCCTGATGGTGCTCCTTGCCTCCACAAGTGCGAAGTGCTCAAGGTTGGCCTTGGTACGGGCACGATCTGCCTCCTGCTGAGTGCAGTACAACAAGAAGTCCATGTGATCGATGTAGGTACTCGGCTCATTTTGCCCTGGCATGTTTGCGGGATGCCCTTCTGCATCACGCCGAGCAAAGTTCCTAAAGTGCTCTACCTGGACCTCCTCAACATGCAGTCCGCATAAGCGGGCAAGCATCTCCTGCATACCTCGGACCAAACCATCGGCCCAAGTGTTCTCCACAAGCTCAAACTTGATCCTTGGAGAACTCAGATCTCCCTTCTTGCCACGGCAGCTCGCCCTGATAAGCCATCGTAGCTCTCCATCCGGGTGCTCATTGAGCACGGCTCCCTTGAATTCCAGATACAGACGATCCAGGAACAAGGTGAGGGTGGTGAGGTCGCGTTCGAAACAAAGGCTGCCACCATGGCCCAACTGGTACTGCTCAGTGAATACCGGGGCCATCTACAAAATTTTAGATTAGATTAGGTTAGTGATCAACTCAAGTGTGCAAAATTTTTAAGTAGACAAAAACTGAGTCATGTACAAAGCTTTGTAAATAGAGAGGGAAAGACTAAGCAATTTCAAACCATTACCTATATCTTTCCTTTTATAAAGGTTTCATTTAACGCCCATTCTAACTAAGGTCTCCTATGGTCAGCCTAGGCTCTGATACCAACTTGTAACACCAGAATTTCCAGAAATTCAAAGTGCCCGTTATGTATTCCACCACAATCCCAGAATCATTGTTGTGATACACATAACGTAGTTGGTAACCAGTTCCATAGACATTACAATACGAATAGTTCAAATACAATGGTCATAGTGACCAAGTTCGTATTACAACACAATATAGCAGCGGAAATAATGTCTTCGGGTCCATGCCTTCACCCTACAGGCAATGGCGACTCAGGAGATGATCTTAGTTCTGGTACTCTTCTTCATAACCTTCCTCTAGATAATCTTCCCCATAGTCTGGCCAAGTTGATAGCCAGGGACACAGCCATGAGTACATTGGATGCACTCGCAAACCATCTTATAAACAAAATGATGAAGTAGATATGCAAGGTTGATATGGTGGACTAAGCACTAAGTTTGTTTGCAAAAGCTAGTTTTATTTCCCAAGAATGTTCATTAGTAGAGAAGAAGATTTAATTCTCTAAGTTCAATCTAGAGAGGAACTTCAAGTGTTGGTCAACATCAATGTCAAGTCAAGTCATTCATTCACCAAGTTCACCATAATTTGTTATCCATCTTGACAAAAGTCAAGTACAGCTTGCCAACTGTCCATGACCGCGGACACGGCTATTCGAATAGTTTTGAAACCTCTGCAGAGGGGTACACTTTACCCACAAGATTCGATACATCTGCCGGGATAAATCCACGGATCATCATACACAAAGTATGCGGGGTTCAGATAATCAAACAAACTCTTTCACTTGCTCACTCTAGTATAGGATCCTTCCCTAGAGCCCGAGATACGGAATCCCCGTTCTGGCGCCTCTAGTTTTGCCCGCTCCGGAGTGCCGGATGAATGGAATTTCCACTCGGTTCAGAAGTACTCGCGCACGGTGTACTTCTATAAAGGATGATACAAGACCTCCCATACTAGGGTAAACAAGCTACGGACTAAGCCCCTTCCCATTTAGGGGTAATGTGGTCGTACGGTATGGTTGGCTCACATAGTACATCACTAATTATCAATTGCAAATACATTCCATAGTCCTTAGTCAAGATTATTTTCCTTCATAAAACCATCATGTAGGAGAAATCTCCAATTCAAGTTGTCAAGTTCAAGTCACCAATTTCAAATAGGGTTCCCCTTATGGATGGCCTCAATGTTGTTAGCGACTAAGCAACTATATAGAGTGATGATACCACTAAGTAAGGTAGGATGAACTCAGCTTGATACTCTTGCTAAGCAAGATATCACTACACCACTATCACTCTAAAGTAGCAATTCAATCATGCAATTTATTAAAAAAAAACAAGTAGAATGCAATAGGAAAACTAGGCATTTGGAGTATGATTCAAAAGATGGCTTGCCTTGGTTGGCAAAGTGTCCTGGGTAGTCTTCTTCTTCTTGATAGAATCCCCCCTCAATATCCTCCTCAGCAACACTAGCGTATAATAACGAATAAACACAACACACACAATCACTAAATAATACTAACAACCTTCCAAACACACATACTTGTTTTCAAACAATAAGGTTCATGTTGGATTTTATTGAATTGGTTTGCAAGTTTTCTTCCAAGTTTTCATTACGTGTGCAAGCTAGATTTTTCCACCAAGTGCTAAGTGTTGATCACTTTCTTAACATTGGTATGCGGCTAGGGTATTAAGGCTAGTTCAAGAGGAGAGTGATTAACTAGGGGGTTGTTAGTGGGGGTCACTATCAAAACTAAGTGTTCAATAAGATCTATCATTTTATGCTACCATTACAATTGGATTAGAAGTTAATGGAGGGTACTAACAAGGTTGTAGTTGAAGGAGAATGAACTAACAGTGTATAAGTTGAATAGTGAGGGCCTAAGCCAAGTTTAAAAAAATTTAGAAGGTTGAGACAAATTTTCTAAAATTTTCCTAAGATAAGTAGGGCTACGGTTAAAGTATTCTTAGTGAATTTGATAACTAACTCAACTTGAATTATAACCAAAACCAGTGGCTAGATTATTTCCTCAGCTTTCCAACGAGTATTTATTTGCGAAAAACGGACTTGTAAAACTATGGGAAATTTCATTTGAAATTCATCTCTGAAACGAAATTGAAACGGGCGGGAAAAATTAAAATCTTAACGGACCGAAACTTAACGAGGCTGGGCCTCACTTCGGATTGTTCCGAACGGGCCAAGGAATCCGTCAGCCTGGCCCAAGGGCACGTCCTAGGCGCGAAAAAAAAAATTTCTGACCGGCGGGACCCATCGGTCAGCGCACTAAAAAGCGAATCGGTACGGGGCTTTTCTGGCCGTCCGATTAGCCACGATCCGGCGGCCAGGGCGCGTCGTCTCACCGGGGAAGGATCGGGGGGAGAGATGAAGAGCTGGGAGGTGGCGGCGCTGGGATGGCTCACCGGAGAGGGGCGGGTCGACGGCGGGGTGCACTGGCGGTGGAGGAGGGTCTTCTCGGCCACCTCCTACAAGCGATGCCTCCGGGGAGGCTCTGGTTCGCCGGAGCCAGAGGCGCCCGTGGCGATGGGCTGCGGGAGCAGCTTCGCCGGCGAGCTCGAACGGTGGAGAGGGAGACGCGGGGATGTTGTCTGGGAGGCTTCTACCAGTGGTGTGAGCTCCATGGCGAGCCCCTCGGGGTTTAAATAGGCCAGGAGGCTGGGGGCGGGGGTGACCCGATGGTGGCCGGTGCAGGCATCTGGCGGCGTGCAATGGGTCAATGCCGGGCGCGGCGGCTGGGGGAACGTGCTGGCGTGCGCGGCTTAGCACTGTTGACAGGTCATGCGCGTGCTGGCGTGCTGGGCAGGGCCGGGGTGAGGCAGAGAGATGTGGGGGGGTGGGGGTTTGGTACCTTCTTCCTCTTTCTTCTATGCCTCACGGCCAGGGTCCGGGCTGGAGCAGTGGGGGTTCGACAGCGGAGAGGCTAGGAGACGTCGTCGGGTACGGCTACAGGTACGGCGACGTACGGCGGCGGCGTCAGCCACAGTAGGTTTAGGTTTTTCTGAAATCGGTTTCACAGGTGTTCGACGAAATGCCTGAACCAACTCAAAATTCAAATTTTTGAAATCTGCCACCGTGGGTTGTCAAGGTATTCCACAAGGACTCCAAAACTATTTTTGTTCTAAAGAAAGAAAAGTTTTACAAAAATTTGAATTCGAAATTTGGGTTGGTCACTGATTCAGATTCTGATTTTAGTAGATGTTTTAGTGGGGTTATGATCTAAATTTTGGTTTGAGAATTCTTGGTTGAGTAAGTAGATAGTTTGGTCTTGCTAACCCAACTGATCCAACCTTCAGTTGAGTTGGGGATTTCTTAATCTAGAAGTCCAAAGTAGGGTAGTGGTTAACTTTTTCTAGATCATCTTTTCTTCTCACTTCTTTGTTTCTTTTGCTTCTGGTTTCTTTAGTCCTTGCTTTTCATCTCTAATAAGTATGCTAGTTAAGACTTTCTCATCTCAACCACACACAACAACAAATCATACACATGAAATCATAAAACACCACGTATTTGAAATACTATGCATGCATACGATAAGAGATAAAAAAAATTTATCTTGGCTTAAAATTTGGCACTTGACTTAATAAGAGATAGATTACAAATTTTTGAGTTGTTACAATCTTCCCCCCTTAAAAAGAATCTCGTCCTCGAGATTCACTAACTAAGAACTGAAAAGATTGGGAAATTCTTTCTGAAGGTAATCTTCTCGTTCCCAAGTGGCTTCATCTTCTGTGTGATTGCTCCACTGAACTTTCAGAAACTTGATGCTACGGGTTCGAGTGGTTCGATATGCTTCCTCGAGGATACGGGTAGGCACTTCACGATAGGTCAAATCTTTGTTGATATCCACAGAACGGTGATCAATATTCTTGAAGATCTCTGGCTTCTCCGGAACTTCCAGACATTTCCGAAGTAAAGACACGCGAAAAACATCATGCACTTCAGATAGTTCAGGGGGCATTTCCTACTGGTAAGACACTTCTCCTCGGCGGCCTAGTATCTTGAAGGGTCCAATATACCTTGGTGCAAGCTTTCCTTTGACTCGGAATCTCTGCATTCCCTTGAGAGGTGACACTCTAAGATAGACAAAATCTCCAATCTTGAAGGTCAGTTCTCTACGTCTCTTGTCAGCATAACTCTTCTGTCTAGACTGGGCTGCCTTGAGGTATTCGCGGATCATGCGAACCTTCTCCTCAGCTTCTTGCAGAATGTCAGGTCCAAATATCTTACTGTCTCCAGTCTCAGACCAATTCAAAGGGGTACGACACTTTCTTCCATATAAAGCTTCAAATGGGGCCATTTGCAAACTGGCTTGATAACTGTTGTTGTAGGAAAACTCCGCGAAAGGCAGACAATCTTCCCACTTAGCTCCATAGGCTAGAACACAGGCTCTCAACATATCTTCAAGTATTTGATTTACTCTTTCAGTCTGTCCATCAGTCTGAGGGTGGTAAGCTGTGCTAAAGGCTAATTTGGTTCCTAAGGCTTGATGCAAACTTCTCCAGAATCTTGAGGTAAATTGGGTACCTCGATCAGAGATTATGGTTTTAGGAACTCCATGCAAACTAACAATTCTGGATAGATAAAGGTCTGCCAGCTGTCCTGATGTATAAGTGGTCTTGATAGGAATAAAGTGGGCAACTTTGGTCAGTCTATCCACAATGACCCAGATAGAGTCATTTCCGCGGCTAGACCTTGGAAATCCAGTGATGAAATCCATTCCAACTGATTCCCACTTCCATTCCGGAACTTGCAAAGGTTGCAGCAGTCCAGCAGGACGTTGATGTTCAGCTTTGACTCTTTGACAAATATCACACTTGGATATGAACGTTGCAATCTCACGCTTCATTCCATGCCACCAAAACTGTTCCTTTAAATCTTGATACATCTTGGTTCCTCCGGGGTGGATGGAGTAAGGTGTCTCATGGGCTTCCTTCATAATAACTTCCTTCAGTTCTGAATCCGCAGGCACACAGATACCTCCTTTATACCAAAGAACTCCTTGGTCATCTTCCTCAAATCCTGGCACCTTGCCGGAACTAATTCTGCGCTTAATTCCATCAATACTCTCATTTCCCTTCTGGGCTTCCTTGATTTGGCTCATCAAGGTGGGTTGAAACTCAAGGTTGGCTAAGAATCCTTGGCTGACTAGTTCCAATCCAAATTTCTCAAACTCTTGGTGGAACATAGGTTGCTCCTCCTTGATCATCATATTCAAGGTGCATGGCTTCCTACTCAATGCATCGGCCACTACATTGGCCTTACCGGGGTGGTAATGAATCTCCAAATCATAATCCTTGATTAACTCTATCCATCTTCTTTGTCTCATGTTCAATTCCTTCTGAGTGAAAATATACTTCAAACTCTTGTGATCAGTGTAGATCTCGCAACGGTTACCCATAAGATAGTGCCTCCAGGTCTTCAAGGCTAGAACTACGGCTGCTAACTCCAGATCATGGGTTGGATAGTTTTCTTCATGAGGTCGAAGCTGCCGGGAGAGGTATGCTATGACCTTGCCTTCTTGCATTAACACACAACCAAGTCCAAGTTTGGAAGCATCGCAATAGACATCAAAGTTTTTGGTGATATCGGGCATGGTTAGGACGGGTGCGGTTACTAATCGCTTCTTGAGCTCTTGAAAACTCTCTTCACACTTAGGGGTCCATTCAAACTTCTTGTCCTTCTTCAACAGTTGGGTCATGGGCCTGGCAATGCTTGAAAATCCTTCAACAAATTTGCGGTAATATCCTGCTAATCCGAGAAAACCTCTAACTTCAGTTTGAGTGGTAGGGGCTTCCCATTCCATGACTGATTTGATCTTCTTTGGGTCCACTGAAACTCCTCCAGCTGATAATACATGGCCTAAAAATCCAACTTCCTTCAACCAAAACTCACACTTACTAAACTTGGCATATAGCTGATGCTCTCTCAGGGTCTCTAAGATTAATCTCAAATGGGTTGCATGCTCTTCTTCGGACTTGGAATAAATAAGGATGTCATCAATGAAGACAACCACAAACTTATCCAAAAACTCCATGAAAACCTTATTCATGAGATTCATGAAATAGGCAGGGGCATTGGTTAATCCAAAGGACATTACGGTGTACTCATACAATCCGTATCGGGTAGTGAAGGCTGTTTTGGGTATATCAGTTGCACGGACCTTCAGTTGATGGTATCTAGTTCTAAGGTCTATCTTTGAGAAGACTTGAGCTCCAGTCAATTGGTCAAACAGATCATCAATCTTTAGGAGAGGGTACTTATTCTTGATGGTAACATCATTTAGCTTACGGTAATCAGTGCACAGTCGGCTGGAACCGTCACTTTTATCCACAAATAAGACAGGTGATCTCCAAGCAGATGAACTTGGCTGAATCAATCCCTTACTCAAAAGGTCATCCAATTGCTTCTTTAACTCTACTAACTCAGCTAGGTTCATACGATAGGGTCGTTGGGCTATAGGTCCAGTTCCGGGGATAAGCTCAATGATAAACTCAATATCCCGATCCGGTGGCATTCCGGGTAGCTCATCGGGAAAAACATCCGGGTATTCACAGACGATGGGAACTTGCTCTAAAGTTGGTCCTGCGATACTCTTATGACATCTGGTGGTTTGGGGTGGTTTTACGGACACATGCTTTACTACAATGCCAGTGCTACTCTTCATGGTGATGGTCTTCTTGGCACAATCTATCACTCCTTGATGTGAAGACATCCAATTCATACGAAGAACTACTTCCAAACCTTTAGTTCCCAATACTATCAAGTTGGCTAAGAAAGCTATTCCATGAATTTCTATGGGGACTGCCAAACAGTTCCACTCAGCCCTTGTTGTTGACCCAGGTATTTGTACTAACATGGCATGTTTCATGGGTGTTGGTTGAAGTCCACTTTTATCAACAAATAACTTAGTAACAAACGAGTGTGAAGCTCCAGAATCAAACAGAACTCTTGCAGGAACTGAATTAACAGGGAACATACCAAGCACAACGTCGGTTGCTTCCTGAGCTTCTTCAACATTCATGTGATTCAGACGGCCTCGAGGGTGAGGCTGGTTCCTTGGTGGATAATTCTTGCCATTTCCAACACGGCGCTATTGCTGAGCAGGAGCAGTGGTCTTGGATGCATCATTCAGCTTCTTAGGGAATTCATTGGAGTAGTGCCCCTTGATTCCGCACTCATAACAGGTAACTCCAGACTTGTCACCAGACTTGGGCAGCGCAGGTGCGCCATTTGGCCTTGGAGTATTGGGGTTGAAGTTGTTGCCATTAGGTCTTGGAGGTGTACGGTTGAAGTTATTGCCGGTCGGATGGTTGGGAAAGTTGGGACGTGGGGCAGGTGCAGATGGCCTCATAGGTCTAGGGGTAAAACCCATAGGTGGATTTCCCCTTGGCTTCTGCGAGTTGCTTGAGTTGCTTTGATACATCATACGGCGCTTGCGGTTCTCTGCAGCTTGCTTTAGTTTGCCTTCCATCTAAATGGCAGAGTCAACCAATGACTCCAGGTCTGCAAAGGGAATGCTGACCAAGACACATTGCATCTCATCATGAAGTCCATTCAGAAAACTTTCTTGCTTTTTCTCGTTGGTGTTGGTGTCATCTGGGGCATACCTAGACAAGGTAAGGAACTTGTCACGGTAGTCAACCACAGATAGGGAACCTTGCTTCAGATTTCTGAACTTATCTCTCATCCTTTTAACTAATCCCAAAGGAACATGGGCTTTGCTGAACTTGCTCTTGAACTCCTCCCAAGGCATCACATACCCTTGGGCTTGCATTGCACGAGTGCTATCCCACCAAGCTCTTGCGGCTCCAGCAAGATAGTGGGTGGTGTACAAAACCTTCTCATGTTCGCCAACTCCGGCGACTGCCAAATTGTTCTCCATGGTGCGAAGCCAGTCATCAGCATCTAAGGGTTCTTCAGACTTAGTGAACATAGGTGGGTTGGTGTTTTGGAAACTCCTTAACTTGGAGAGGTGATCACCATTGCCATTGTTTTCTCCTTCACCATGGCCATTTCCATTGCCATTGTTGTGGTTCATTGCCATCTGAGCTAGCTGCTGAAGAGTGGCCAAGTTAGCTTGGCGCTCAGCTCGGGCTGCTTCCCGGTCTTCCATGATCAACCTTAGCAGTTGTGCTACTTCCGGGTTCGGGGGTGGGGGTGCTCGCGGCATCTGAAGATAATGGGTGTAAGACAAGAGGGAAAAACTAATTACTAAGATTTAAATGTAACATATATGATGCAATTTTATCTTACTAAGGCCTTAGGGGCCAAATTCATATTTCATTCAACAAACATCAAACATACCACACATACGAGTTCACACATTACAAATGGTTTACATCAACCATTGCGACTCGTCTACTAGAGAGGGGGATACAACTCACACCTACACGAAGTGACTTAAAAGTGAACTCATACTAGATAACACGGGGCTCTCCAACTCTAGACATCGGGCTCCTCGGGGTCTTCCTCCTCATCATCCACAATGAATCCATTCTCCTCGGGATCCTCCTCATCATCAAGGTCCTCCATGAAGTCATCCTCGTCACTAATGAGGGCATTATCCTCCTTGCGGAGATCAATGTCTTCCTCCTCACCAAGGTGGCTCTCGAGACTCTCAATGTACTCAGTCAGCTCAGCCACATTGACCTTCAACTCCTCAATGGTCTTATCCTTCTCATCGCGCTGGCGGCGAAGACTCTTGCGATCCCTCGCAAGGATCCTGATGGTGCTCCTTGCCTCCACAAGTGCGAAGTGCTCAAGGTTGGCCTTGGTACGGGCACGATCTGCCTCCTGCTGAGTGCAGTACAGCAAGAAGTCCATGTGATCGATGTAGGTACTCGGCTCATTTTGCCCTGGCATGTTTGCGGGACGCCCTTCCGCATCACGCCGAGCAAAGTTCCTAAAGTGCTCTACCTGGACCTCCTCAACATGCAGTCCGCATAAGCGGGCAAGCATCTCCTGCATACCTCGGCCCAAACCATCGGCCCAAGTGTTCTCCACAAGCTCAAACTTGATCCTTGGAGAACTCAGATCTCCCTTCTTGACACGGCAGCTCGCCCTGATAAGCCACCGTAGCTCTCCATCCGGGTGCTCATTGAGCACGGCTCCCTTGAATTCCGGATACAGACAATCCAGGAACAAGGTCAGGGTGGTGAGGTCGCGTTCGAAACAAAGGCTGCCACCATGGCCCAACTGGTACTGCTCAGTGAATACTGGGGCCATCTACAAAATTTTAGATTAGATTAGGTTAGTGATCAACTCAAGTGTGCAAAATTTTTAAGTAGACAAAAACTGAGTCATGTACAAAGCTTTGTAAATAGAGAGGGAAAGACTAAGCAATTTCAAACCATTACCTATATCTTTCCTATTATAAAGGTTTCATTTAACGCCCATTCTAACTAAGGTCTCCTATGGTCAGCCTAGGCTCTGATACCAACTTGTAACACCAGAATTTCCAGAAATTCAAAGTGCCCGTTATGTATTCCACCACAATCCCAGAATCATTGTTGTGATACACATAACGTAGTTGGTAACCAGTTCCATAGACATTACAATACGAATAGTTCAAATACAATGGTCATAGTGACCAAGTTCATATTACAACACAATATAGCAGCGGAAATAACGTCTTCGGGTCCATGCCTTCACCCTACAGGCAATGGCGACTCAGGAGATGATCTTAGTTCTGGTACTCTTCTTCATAACCTTCCTCCGGATAATCTTCCCCATAGTCTGGCCAAGTTGATAGCCAGGGACACAGCCATGAGTACATTGGATGCACTCGCAAACCATCTTATAAACAAAATGATGAAGTAGATATGCAAGGTTGATATGGTGGACTAAGCACTAAGTTTGTTTGCAAAAGCTAGTTTTATTTCCCAAGAATGTTCATTAGTAGAGAAGAAGATTTAATTCTCTAAGTTCAATCTAGAGAGGAACTTCAAGTGTTGGTCAACATCAATGTCAAGTCAAGTCATTCATTCACCAAGTTCACCATAATTTGTTATCCTTCTTGACAAAAGTCAAGTACAGCTTGCCAACTGTCCATGACCGCGGACGCGGCTATTCGAATAGTTTTGAAACCTCTGCAGAGGGGTACACTTTACCCACAAGATTCGATACATCTGCCGGGATAAATCCACGGATCATCATACACAAAGTATGCGGGGTTCAGATAATCAAACAAACTCTTTCACTTGCTCACTCTAGTATAGGATCCTTCCCTAGAGCCCGAGATACGGAATCCCTATTCTGGCGCCTCTAGTTTTGCCCGCTCCGGAGTGCCGGATGAATGGAATTTCCACTCGGTTCAGAAGTACCCGCGCACGGTGTACTTCTATAAAGGATGATACAAGACCTCCCATACTAGGGTAAACAAGCTACGGACTAAGCCCCTTCCCATTTAGGGGTAATGTGGTCGTACGGTATGGTTGGCTCACATAGTACATCACTAATTATCAATTGCAAATACATTCCATAGTCCTTAGTCAAGATTATTTTCCTTCATAAAACCATCATGTAGGAGAAATCTCCAATTCAAGTTGTCAAGTTCAAGTCACCAATTTCAAATAGGGTTCCCCTTATGGATGGCCTCAATGTTGTTAGCGACTAAGCAACTATATAGAGTGATGATACCACTAAGTAAGGTAGGATGAACTCAGCTTGATACTCTTGCTAAGCAAGATATCACTACACCACTATCACTCTAAAGTAGCAATTCAATCATGCAATTTATTTAAAAAAAACAAGTAGAATGCAATAGGAAAACTAGGCACTTGGAGTATGATTCAAAAGATGGCTTGCCTTGGTTGGCAAAGTGTCCTGGGTAGTCTTCTTCTTCTTGATAGAATCCCCCCTCAATATCCTCCTCAGCAACACTAGCGTCTAATAACGAATAAACACAACACACACAATCACTAAATAATACTAACAACCTTCCAAACACACATACTTGTTTTCAAACAATAAGGTTCATGTTGGATTTTATTGAATTGGTTTGCAAGTTTTCTTCCAAGTTTTCATTACGTGTGCAAGCTAGATTTTTCCACCAAGTGCTAAGTGTTGATCACTTTCTTAACATTGGTATGCGGCTAGGGTATTAAGGCTAGTTCAAGAGGAGAGTGATTAACTAGGGGGTTGTTAGTGGGGGTCACTATCAAAACTAAGTGTTCAATAAGATCTATCATTTTATGCTACCATTACAATTGGATTAGAAGTTAATGGAGGGTACTAACAAGGTTGTAGTTGAAGGAGAATGAACTAACAGTGTATAAGTTGAATAGTGAGGGCCTAAGCCAAGTTTAAAAAAATTTAGAAGGTTGAGACAAATTTTCTAAAATTTTCCTAAGATAAGTAGGGCTACGTTTAAAGTATTCTTAGTGAATTTGATAACTAACTCAACTTGAATTATAACCAAAACCAGTGGCTAGATTATTTCCTCAGCTTTCCAACGAGTATTTATTTGCGAAAAACGGACTTGTAAAACTATGGGAAATTTCATTTGAAATTCATCTCTGAAACGAAATTGAAACGGGCGGGAAAAATTAAAATCTTAACGGACCGAAACTTAACGAGGCTGGGCCTCACTTCGGATTGTTCCGAACGGGCCAAGGAATCCGTCAGCCTGGCCCAAGGGCACGTCCTAGGCACGAAAAAAAAAATTCTGACCGGCGGGACCCATCGGTCAGCGCACTAAAAAGCGAATCGGTACGGGGCTTTTCTGGCCGTCCGATTAGCCACGATCCGGCGGCCAGGGCGCGTCGTCTCACCGGGGAAGGATCGGGGGGAGAGAGGAAGAGATGGGAGGTGGTGGCGCTGGGATGGCTCACCGGAGAGGGGCGGGTCGACGGCGGGGTGCACTGGCGGTGGAGGAGGGTCTTCTCGGCCAGCTCCTACAAGCGGTGCGTCCGGGGAGGCTCTGGTTCACCGGAGCCAGAGGCGCCCGTGGCGATGGGCTGCGGGAGCGGCTTCGCCGGCGAGCTCGAACGGTGGAGAGGGAGACGCGGGGATGTTGTCTGGGAGGCTTCTACCAGTGGTGTGAGCTCCATGGCGAGCCCCTCGGGGTTTAAATAGGCCAGGAGGCTGGGGGCGGGGTTGACCCGATGGTGGCCGGTGCAGGCATCTGGCGGCGTGCAATGGGTCAATGCCGGGCGCGGCGGCCGGGGGAACGTGCTGGCGTGCGCGGCTTAGCACTGTTGATAGGTCATGCGCGTGCTGGCGTGCTGGGCAGGGCCGGGGTGAGGCAGAGAGATGTGGGGGGGGGTCCGGTACCTTCTTCCTCTTTCTTCCATGCCTCACGGCCAGGGTCCGGGCTGGAGCAGTGGGGGTTCGACAGCAGAGAGGCTAGGAGACGTCATCGGGTACGGCTACAGGTACGGCGACGTACGGCGGCGGCGTCAGCCACAGTAGGTTTAGGTTTTTCTGAAATCGGTTTCACAGGTGTTCGACGAAATGCCTGAACCAACTCAAAATTCAAATTTTTGAAATCTGCCACCGTGGGTTGTCAAGGTATTCCACAAGGACTCCAAAACTATTTTTGTTCTGAAGAAAGAAATGGTTTTACAAAAATTTGAATTCGAAATTTGGGTTGGTCACTGATTCAGATTCTGATTTTAGCAGATGTTTTAGTGGGGTTATGATCTAAATTTTGGTTTGAGAATTCTTGGTTGAGTAAGTAGATAGTTTGGTCTTGCTAACCCAACTGATCCAACCTTCAGTTGAGTTGGGGATTTCTTAATCTAGAAGTCCAAAGTAGGGTAGTGGTTAACTTTTTCTAGATCATCTTTTCTTCTCACTTCTTTGTTTCTTTTGCTTCTGGTTTCTTTAGTCCTTGCTTTTCATCTCTAATAAGTATGCTAGTTAAGACTTTCTCATCTCAACCACACACAACAACAAATCATACACATGAAATCATAAAACACCACGTATTTGAAATACTATGCATGCATACGATAAGAGATAAAAAAAATTTATCTTGGCTCAAAATTTGGCACTTGACTTAATAAGAGATAGATTACAAATTTTTGAGTTGTTACAGAAGTTCCCCGTCGATCCTCTCCTGGCTCATTCGGTCTGTCGGCGCGGTTCTGTTTATACTTCTTGAGAGGATTTGAGTTGCTTGGTTCTGTGCCTATTTTGGTTCAGAGTTTCACCAACTCCAAAATATAAATACGCATATATTTGAACAAAAAATTCAGTTTAGGTATGATATATGCTGACCAACAGGAAAAATGTCCACAACATTTCGTAATGGTCTGCATTTCAGCTTTTAGCTTCTGTAGTCTTTTCATCATTTACTTATGTTGAATTTTACTTTCAAGCATATAACTTTTTCACAAATGATATACGCTTACACTTAATTTTAGTCGCGAACAGCTTCCGTTGTTGTATTCACCCTTTATTTTAGAAAATCAGGTGATTTCATCTATACCATAGGTGTAAAATGTGATGTTGGCATGGCTTACTTGTTTCTGCCGTATATTTGTAGGTTTGACTTCTTTATTAGCTTTACTCCTTTTCATGTGTTCTTGTGCATCTAATATTCATCATGTTAATTACAGGTCCATTTTATTATGATGACTTGGAGCCTATGATATTTGATAGCATATCTGAATCCTTAAATGCTGACTTTGAGGATGGTAGCGTTGGGGAGGTAATTGTTTTTCTTTCTGGCGTATTTAGCCTAGCTATATGCCCTCCACTTGGTCTGTATCTATGGTAGTATCCCCGTGGTCTGGATCTATGATAGCATCCCCGTGGTGAACACGGATAAGTAATGAAAATCCGAGGAAGTACTTGTTGTGGTTGAAAGGGTTGACCTGCTTTGACCATAGGACCTTTAGGTGCTTGGCCCAGTTCACCAATTGTATTCGAGGTTGTTGAATTCGGATGTAACTTTTCGTTCTGATACTTTTTCATATAAAAAACTTTTTAATCCGAGTTCGTATGCAAAAGTTATGCCCAGTTTACCGAGACATAAAGTTTTTTTGAAAAAAACATCAAAATTCATGTTTATTATTTTTGCTACTTACTAGTTCACATAACATAACTAAATCTCATTTTTTGAAATTTTTTCAAACCAGTTATTGCTACGCGGTGATGGCGCCAGAAAATACTGTGGCGTTTAGTTGACGTGGGAGCAGTAAGTCCTTGTGCGTGGTGATGACCAGCCCGTTGGGAACCCCAAGAGGAAGGTATGATGAGTGTAGCGGCTAGTTTTCCCTCAGTTAAGAAACCAAGGTTTATCGATCAGGAGAAGGAAAGACGGTGACGACTGAAGGTGTTTGTGGAACCTGCACACACACAGACAAATACTTTGTTCCCAACTTGCGATGAGGTTGTCAATCTCACCGGTTTGCTTGAAACAAAGGTTATGAGCGTATCGAGTGGAAAACAGTAGTAATATGCTAGTAAAGTAAACAGTGCGGGAATAGTAAACAGGTGATTGCAATATGATTAAAATAGGACCGGGGTCCACAGTTCACTAGTGGTGTCTCTCCATAGATAAATAACATGCTGGGTAAACGAATTACAGTTGGGCAATTGATAGAATAAAGATAACGTGATATGTCAAGAAGATCACTATGAGATTCACTCTGGGCATTACAACAAAATACATAGACCGCCATCCAACTGCATCTATGACTAATAATCCACCCCCGGGGATATCATCCGAACACCCTAGAAGTATTAAGTTGCGAACAACAGATAATTGCATTAAGCAAAGTGTGTAATGTAAACAAAGCATATGCCCTCGAGCATATGAATGTTGTTTTCTCCCTAGTAGCAACAGCACATCTACCACCTTAGAGGTTTCTGTCACTCCCCCAGGTGAAATAGAGGCATGAACCCACTATCGAGCATAAATACCCCCTCTTGGAGTCACTAGCAACTACTCGGCCAAGATAGCCACTAACAACGGAGAGCATGCAAGATCATAAACATCATAGAGATAATATAAGATAAAATTCAGTGCAGCAACTCAATCATAAACACCAATATTCATCGGATCCCAACAAACCAACATCATAGTATTACATAACGGTGATCTCAATCATGTAGGGCAGCTCATGAGATCTAAACATGAAGCACATGGTGGAAAAGACAACCATCTAGCTACTGCTATGGACCCATAGTCCAAGGTAGACTACTCACTCATCGCTCCGGAGGCAATCATGGCGATGAAGGAGACCTCCGGTGGCGATTCCCCTCTCCGGCAGGGTGCCGGGAAGAGCTTCTGGACCCTCCCGATCTTCGGGTCGACGGCGGCGGCGGATCGCGATGTATTCTGGAAAACTGATCGGGGCCTTAGGTTTTTCTCGTCAGGGGGTATATGTAGGCGAAAGGAGGCTGTCAGAGGGTGGACCACGTGCCCTCACAAGGGGGTGGCGCGGCCAGGGGCTGGGCCGCGCCGCCCCTGTGTGTGGGGGCCTCGTGGCCCCCCTCCGTCAGGTCTTCGGATGTTTGGGAGCTCCCCGATGAAATATGACTTCAGGAACTTGTTTCGTCCAATTCGGAGAATATTTCCTGTGTATCACTTCTGAAACCAAAAACAGCAGAAAACAGGGAACTGGCACTGTGGCACTTCGTTAATAGGTTAGTTCCGGAAAGCGTATAAAAATGCCACTAAGTGTAACGAAACAATAGGCAAATGGTGTAAAACAAAGCATGGAGCATCAAAAATTATAGATACGTTTGAGACGTATCAAGCATCCCCAAGCTTAACTCCTGCTCGTCCTCGAGTAGGTAAGTGATAACAAAAGAATAATTTTTGAGGTGACATGCACCTACACAATCTTGATCATATATGTAAGCATTGATGAGCTGGGATCAATAGAACTTAAAACATGGGCAGGAAAGATATAATCATGACAATAAGAACTTAGCAACCATGTTGTAAACATGCAGATGAACACAAACAAAAGATCATGATAATGAAACAATGAAAGTCAAACGTGTGTTCAAATCATAAGGAAAACATGCAAGTGGTTTTCAGCTTGTCCTTCAAAGAGAGCAAAACATAAATGCATAGGACACCTCAAAGTTTAAGAGGGCGACTAGATACAAATAATTTAAGAACAACTGAAACCAACAATATGAGTCAATCAATGAACCTTGGGACAATGCATATCACACTAAGAATGACAACTATGCTCTCATAATGGTGCATAAAGAAAGAAGGTGGTGACTCAACATAAAAGTAAAAGAAAGGCCCTTCGCAGAGGGAAGCAGTGATTTAAACATGTGCTAGAGCTTTTCATTTTGTAAAACAGAGATAAAAATTGATTTTGAGAGGTGGTTGTCTTTGTCAACGACTGGCAATGGGGTTCTTACTATCTTCCATACAAAAATAAAGCAAGTTTTTGAGAGAGAGATTGGCACTTTGGTGCTCTTTTTATAAAACTTGGCACTCCTCCCCACCTTTCCTTTCACATACCATGGCTAACCGATTCCATCGGGTGCCCACCAACATTCACATTCTTTGGAGGAGTGCCTTTTTTTTCCTTTTTCTTTTTTTTTCTTTTTGGAATAAGCAATATGGAAGATAGCAAATCCGACCACTACGTCCCCATGAGCTGAAAACAGTGTCACAAAACGAGAAGTATTTTGAAGGTTTTTGAAAGGTAGCACACGAAAATTTTACTTTGGAATGGCTTAAAAATACCATGCATAGGAATTTATAGTGGACACAATGGAAAACTTTGGCTTTTAGGAGTTGGATGCACGAGTAGAGCTCATACTCAGTACAAGGCGAGGGCTAGCAAAAGACTGGGAGCGACCAACTAAGAGAGCAATAATGGCCATAATCATGCAAAGCGACAAAGCGACATTAAAAGAAGCATACGATGGCATCAAAAGTCAAAAACTAAATGATCATGAAGGCTAATGGCGACTTTGCAAGAGTCTAACATGTGTGAGCATGCGCCAAGTCAACCCAAATAAAGCATCAAGGAGAAAACCAAAATAATGCTTCCATATAATAAAAACAACGCATGATTTTTTCAAAGGCTCATTAAGCAATCTCAGTTATTTGAGACAAGTCATGCTACAGAAAAACCACTAAGCATACTATCAAAAAGACATCTAGCATGACATGAAAAAGCCTAAGCCGCAGTCTACACAAGCTCCTTCTTGTACCACTATTTTGCACAAAGCTTTTTCTCTTTTCCAACACCATTTGAAATTTTTAAAACAACCTCTTTTGATGAAAACCAATGAAGATCAGAGGCAAAAATGCACCTTGATGAAAAGATATGACAAAATCTGAATGCATATCAAGGCGAAAACGAAAACCAAAAGCAGTAGCAGAAAAACTAGAATGCTCGATTTATAAGAGTGAAAACTAGAGCATTCTTTGCAAATGAAAACGAGTACATCTCCTCCAAAGGAAATTTGTTGGGGTCCAACCATTTATTGCAGCAAACAAACAAACTAAACAAACTAAGAAAACTAAAATAACTGACGCTCCAAGAAAAACACATAGTGCATGAAGCAATAAAAATATAGTGTTTTGAAAGGTGACCTGATTTTTTTGCCGATGAAGAAGGGGTGCCTCGGGGGCATCCCCAAGCTTTGACGCTTGTACTTCTTGGATAGTTCTTGGGGTGCTGGGCATCCCCAAGCTTGAGCTTTTGTCCATTCTTCAACTCATCTCATCATTCTCCAATCCCTACACTTGAAAACTTCCTTCATACAAAACTAAACACAATTCTATTAGC
The DNA here is from genome assembly GCA_007115705.1 of Dactylis glomerata. Lineage (NCBI taxonomy): Eukaryota > Viridiplantae > Streptophyta > Magnoliopsida > Poales > Poaceae > Dactylis > Dactylis glomerata. Next base: position 9,757,228 of record QXEO01000625.1, on the reverse strand, counting down.
AACATTAGTGCAAGCATAAAATATATTCATCCTCTTTTAGCTTCAGGTTTCAACCCAAAACCACCACATATAAAGTATATACTACTGTAGCAACTTCCACAGGAGTTCCATGATCAAAAAGAACTCAAAAGAAAGCGATAAAGTGGCAAAAACAAATATTGGCAGAAATCTGTCAAAACTGGACAGCTGATAATGGACGAATTTTTGAGGGATTTTCTGTTGCTCAAATCAAAAAGTGTTCAACTAAGAAAAGTTTGGATATAACCTGGGGCATATGCACAAGAAATCGCAGGTCCAAAAGATAAACAGAGAATTTTCACGAATTTTTACGGTGCAGCACCGAAAACAGTTTCAGGACAGCAATAACCCCAAATCTTTACCTCAATCAAATTAGAGGCTTCTCTTGGCACAAAAACGAAATAAACAAGATAAAGAGCGGTCATTACAGTAGTAATGACTTCTGAGACTCAAATAAAAGAAAAAGTACTGAAAAGTAAACAATGGGTTATCTCCCAAGAGTGCTTTTCTTTAACGCCTTTGAGCTAGGCGCAGAAAATTGCGAATCAAGTAATATCAAGAGATGAAGCATCAAGCTCATAGTTTGCTCTAAGAATAGAGTCAAAAAGTAATTTCTTTCTTTTCCTAGGGAAGTGTTCCATACCTTTCTTTAGTGGGAATTGATACTTGATAGTGCCTTCCCTCATATCAATGATAGCACCTACAGTTCGAAGAAAGGGTCTTCCCAAAATAATAGGACATGAAGCATGGCATTCAACGTCCATAACAAGAAAATCAACGGGAACAAGGTTATTGTTAACCATAATAAGAACATCATTAATCCTTCCCAAAGGTTTCTTCTTAGCAACATCAGCAATAGGAACATCAAAATAACACTTTTCAAGTGGTGGTAAATCAAGCATGTCATAAATCTTTCTAGGCATGATAGAAATACTAGCACCTAGATCACATAAAGCATGGCAATCATAACCATTAACATGCATATCAATGATGGGTTCCCAACCATCTTCTAACTTCTTGGGAACAGAGGCTTTTTGCTTCAACTTTTCATCCCTAATCTTTATGAGAGCATTGGTAATATGCTTGGTAAAAGCAATATTTAAAGAACTAGCATTAGGAGTCAAAGCAAGCTTTTGCAAGAACAAAATTACTTCAGATATATTGCAGCCATCAACATCAAAATCATTAAAAGAAATAGAGCTATCATCTCCCACACTCCGAAAAATTTCAGCACTCTTTTGAGAAAAAGTTTTGGCAGTTTTAGGCTTTTTAGCACAAGGAGTGGGAGTTTTCTCTACACCAATCAAAGTAAGAGGGTTGCTATCAGTAGGAGCAACATCATTAGAGGTAGTAATAGTACATACCTTTATCTCTCTAGCCATCTCATCTTCTCTTTCCCACCTGGCATGCAATTCCGCTAACAATCTAATATTTTCATCAATTCTAACTTGGGTAGCATTAACGGCAGCAAAAGGATCAGGCTTAGCGGACATTCTATTAACCAAAGAAGATTGCACATTAGACAATAATGAGATATCAGTTTCAGCTTTGGAAGCCTTAGCTTGTAATTCAGGAACAGCCTTGTTTAAATTTTCAAGTTGATGACTTATAGTCCTCAACAGAGCTGATTGCTCCTCCATAGTCTTGGTGAAAGCCTTGTTCTGCTCATATTGCATCTGCATAAAATTCTTGGTAGCCTTTTCAAGTTCAAAAAGTCTTTCTTCACTAGGCATTTTAGGTCTACCAAGATAGCTATTATCACCATTAGAAGGAAACGGCCTATAATTGTTACTAGCGAAATTGTTCCTATAAGCATTGTTATTAAAATTGTTGTTTCTAATGAAATTCACATCAACTTGCTCTTCTTGAGCAACCAAAGAGGCCAAAGGAACATTATTAGGATCTACATGAATCCTATCATTAGAAAGCATAGCCATAATTGTATCAATCTTATCACTCAAGGAAGAGGTTTCCTCAACAGAATTTACCTTCTTACCTTGTGGAGCTCTCTCGGTGTGCCATTCGGAATAATTTACCATCATGTTGTCGAGTAGCTTTGATGCGGCGCCCAATGTAAGGGACATAAAAGTGCCTCCAGCAGCTGAATCAAGTAGGTTCCTTGAAGAAAAATTTAGTCCTGCATAAAAAGTTTGGATAATCATCCAAGTAGTCAGTCCATGAGTGGGGCAATTCTTTATCATAGATTTCATTCTTTCCCAAGCTTGAGCAACATGTTCATTATCAAACTGAGTAAACTTCATAATATTGCTACGCAATGATATAATCTTAGCAGGAGGATAATATCTACCAATAAAAGCATCCTTACACTTAGCCCATGAATCAATACTATTCTTAGTCAAAGACATCAACCAATCTTTAGCCTTTCCTCTCAAAGAAAAAGGAAACAACTTGAGCTTAATAATATCACTATCAACATCCTTATATTTCTGCATCTCACATAGCTCAACAAAATTGTTGAGATGAGCTGCAGCATCTTCAGTACTAGCACCAGAAAATTGCTCTTTCATAACAAGGTTCAATAAAGCAGGCTTGATCTCATAAAAAGTGGTAGCAGGAACAGGTGGTGCAATAGGAGTGCAGATAAAATCACTATTGTTCGTGCTAGCAAAGTCACACAACTTGGTGTTTTCAGGAGTACCCATTTCAGCAAAACGAAAGTACCATTTTATTATGATGACTTGGAGCCTATGATATTTGACAGCATATCTGAATCCTTAAATGCTGACTTTGAGGATGGTAGCGTTGGGGAGGTAATTGTTTTTCTTTCTGGCGTATTTAGCCTAGCTATATGCCCTCCACTTGGTCTGTATCTATGGTAGTATCCCCGTGGTCTGGATCTATGATAGCATCCCCGTGGTGAACACGGATAAGTAATGAAAATCCGAGGAAGTACTTGTTGTGGTTGAAAGGGTTGACCTGCTTTGACCATAGGACCTTTAGGTGCTTGGCCCAGTTCACCAATTGTATTCGAGGTTGTTGAATTCGGATGTAACTTTTCATTCTGATACTTTTTCATATAAAAAACTTTTTAATCCGAGTTCGTATGCAAAAGTTATGCCCAGTTTACCGAGACATAAAGTTTTTTTGAAAAAAACATCAAAATTCATGTTTATTATTTTTGCTACTTACTAGTTCACATAACATAACTAAATCTCATTTTTTGAAATTTTTTCAAACCTGTTATCATTTTCTTTAATTTTTCAAAAGACTGGAAAGGCGATACACTGGGGGGGGGTGTGGCGGGGCAAAATTGCAAAAAAATATACCCGTAGCGCACCACAGTGCCAATGCGCTACGGGTAAGTTTTCAAATTTTGATTTTTTTGCCGCCGATTCGAAATTTTAGGCGGGAAACTTACCTATAGCGCACCATTTTCTGTACCCGTAGCGCATTTGGTGGTGCGCTACGGGTAAATCTAAAATGTTTGAATATTATTCCCGCCCAACTTACCCATAGCGCACGAGAGGGGCATGCGCTACGGGTAATTATACTACCCGTAGCGCATGCTTTAATCGTGCGCTACGAGTAAGTTGAGGGAGTCCTGCCCATCGGAGCCCATATTACCCGTAGCGCATTGGAAATAGGCATGCGCTACGGGTAACCACAATATCCACAGCGCACAGCGCTTGGTGCGCTACGGGTATATACCCGCAGCGCACCGCTTTTAAAATGCGCTACGGGTAACACTGCTATCTATAGCTGTTTTCCTAGTAGTGAAAATATGAATTGTATGTCTCAATTTTTTTACCAATTAATGGTGAAAGTTTTTCATAAATCTGTTTTGTTTTTCCACATTATTCTAGGTTTATAAAACCTTATTCTCTTTCTCATATTTTAAATAAAAACAATATGTAATGTTTTGATTCGCAAAAGAAATATCTAATGTTTTGAATAATTCTGGAAAAAATTGTTTGCAGATCAAAAGGGGTTCAAAATATCAAGTTGTTTGGACCTTCCAAAATTGTAAAAACCTTCCAAAAACATTTTCTATCCTCTCATTTACTTATTTTTTTTTAAAAAAAATTGAAAACGAAAAAAGGGCAGAGAAGCCACCCAGACTTGTTAGGCTAGGCCCAAGGCCCAAGGCCCAGCAAAGCCACCTCTTCCCCTCACACCGCCTGTTTGCCCCGGTGCGCCGCTCATCTCTGTCTCCCTCCCTCACACGCGCCGCCGCCCCGGACAAGCACCGCCGCCCACTCCATGGCCGCTCGTCCCGACGCCACCCGTCGCCGCAGCATCCCCACCTCGCCAAATCCACAACCAAGAGAACCCCAAAAGGCCAAACAGCTCTCCTCACTTTCCCCAAGTCTCTCTCTCACAACTCCATGACCTGCGTTCTCTCTCCCTTGCGGCCCTTGACCCAAATCAGTTGAGCAGGCGGCTCCCATCCGCTGCCAATTTTGTCCCGTGCCCGTGATTCCTGCTATGCCCCGTCGATTCCGGTCTCTGGAGGAAAATAGGCTGTTGGGATCTCTCAATCTCATCAACACCATCTTAGGCAGCGCCGGGGCATGGCGACTCGCGCCCGTGCAGCTTCCGGGCGATCCAAGGCAAAGTCCCGAGCTATGGAAAGCTTCCTAGAATTAAGCTGGATTCCGTTAAAACAGTTGAGGATAGCATCGTACGACTCTCCTATTTTTTCCCTAGCGTCTCTGGCTAGCGTCGACCTCTTGTCGATCCAGTTCGTTCGGGAGAAAAAAGTTCAAGCGCCCGACTCCAAATCTGGCATCGACGCAAGACTAGTTCCCAGGCTCGGATGGGAATAGGCCGGGAATCGGATGTAACGACAGGGAATTTGACCCTAGCGCCTGGACTAAGCGCCCCCATTGTACATGCCCTAATCCTTCCGGTCTCCTCCCCATGTCCTCACTACGTGTCTCCCACTGATGATCGATCTCGCGTCATGGCTATAGCTTAGCAAGAAACTCTGTCGGGCAGATAACCGCATCACTTGTCCTGCTTCAGTGCATGGACATGGACGCCTTCGTCCCTGACTCGCGTCTAGATCAGGACGGGACCAAATTGGCTATAAACCACTGTTCCTTACGGCGAAACGATGGAATACTTGGAACAAGGGGAATGCTCCACAACAGAAACACTGATCATTTTGTTATCTTGACTCGGCTCTCTGTTAGGTAAACATCTCTCCTCTCCTGTGACAAATCGGCCACAGATTGACAGCCTCGAGAGCAGACTACAAACGGCAGACCAAAAAAAAAACATCTCGCAGTTCTCCCGAATTGGAGCAGCTCACAATCTACCTGATGTTATGCAGACAAAGCAGAGCGTTGGACGAGCTCGAGCTTTGATTTTGCTATCGGCTGCAGAGCAGACCAACAGAAACACAGTATCAAAGATGCTTACAAAAGCGAGTAAAACAGAATGACAAGGAGATGCAGAACTGTAGACAGCACAATCACCATCTTATTATTATCAACAAATGTACACACATGAGGCATAACATAGGCCAACAAACACCTCGGCTGCCTCAGCAGCAGCAACAGGGTGGTGGTAGCAGTACCACTCGACACCGAACAGTGTGTAGAAAAAAAAAATGAAGAACACTATACCTAGCACTAGCAGCGGGCACCAGCTGAGCTACGGTTGCTCTGCAGAAGCAAGCACCAGCAGAGCAGCTACGAGCTGGACCCCCGATCTCTCCCTATCTCTCTAATCCTCCTCCTGCCACTAGGAGTGACAGCTAAATTTTACAACTGCTACTACCTTAATTACACACTAGTGTGAAGTGAACTGAAGCTAAATATGAACAGAAAACCAACTAGTGTGAGCTAAACTCTGTAGTGGAAGGGAAGATTCCGGGGATGCCCAAAGGCTCCTCCCTCAGGCAACTTCCTCTTTCCTCTGCTTCTTGCCCCACCTCCGGGAAACGTGGAGGTGAGGGCAAGGTGGCTCGATCGGCTCAGGCCTGGGATTCGAGCTCACTGCCGGTGATGAAGGTGCCGTGGAAGCCGTACGGCACGCGGGACGGCAGCTGGATGGTGGCCTCCAGGCGCATGTCGGCGGCATTGACCACCAGGAGCTCCGAGGTGCCGGCGGCCTCGTCGTGCACGAAGGTGAGAATGTACCCGTCGTCCTCGCCGCGGGAGACGGCGGGGTCCATGGGCACGAAGCAGGGCTCGCCGCCGAAGCGGCCCTCCCCGTAGTCGAACTTGGTGAGCTCGCCCGTGGCGAGGTCGACCTTGGCGAAGCCGGACACCTTGGGCCACGGCTCGGCCACGGCCAGGTAGGCGTAGCGGGTCTTGCGTCCCAGGAGGTTGGAGTTGACCATGCCGACCTCGAGGTTGACCTGCTCCGCCGGCGCCAGGATGGGGCGGCGCGTGGACTCGCCGGTGCGCGTGTTGAGGCGGATCTCCGTGAGCACGCTCTCGAGGCACTCGTCGGAGTCGTTGAAGATGGAGTCGGCGAGGGTCATGCAGGAGCCGATGACCACCACCTCGTCGGTGCCCTGCTCCTCCCACGCGTTCCAGAGGTGGAAGCAGAAGCAGTCCGGCACGTCCACCCACACCATCTCCGCCGCGTCCGACGCGCACTTGGGCAGCACCCCGAAGCGGGACGTCTTCTCCTTGTCCAGCACCACGGGTGACCCCCCGCGGAGCATCTCCTGCAGCTTGAACACCACCTGGTGGTCCGGCACCACCACGAAGTTCTCGGTGATGGCGAAGTCGTGGATCATGGTGGGCTGGTCGAGCGGGATCTCGACGTCGGGCGACTTGGTGCCGTCGGCGGCGAAGTAGAAGTACTTGAGGTACGGTTTCTTGATGACGTCGTAGCTGAGCGCGTGGAGCTCCCCTGTTGCGGGGTCGAGCTTGGGGTGCGCGATCATGGGGCACTCCAGCTGCCCGTCGAAGTCGTAGCGCCCGACGGTCTCGAGGTCCCCGTCGTCGCCGACGCGGACGTGGTACGGGATGTCGTCCTCGGACATGGCGAGGAGGTGGCCGTTGAAGTAGACGAGGCCGGCGTTGGCGACCCCGGTGCCCCGCGACGGGTCCACGAGGCCGCACGCCGCGCGCGCGTAGAAGAGGGCCAGGCGCGCGATCCCGGAGTGCCCGTGGAGCTCGCCGATGGCCTTGGGGAACATGGGCCTGCCCAGCGCGCGCTCCTGCGTGAGGCGCTCCGTGGCGGTGAACCTCGACGCGTAGGTCTCGGCGACCCCGTTGCGGATGCGGAGCGCGTGCACCATGCCGTCGCCGTCGAAGAGGTGGTGCCCGGCCACCGGGTCGAAGCAGGGGTTGGCGCCGTTGCGGACGTAGACGCCGTCGATGAAGGGCGGGATGCGGCCGGTGACGGGGAGCGGCGTGGCGGAGGGAGGGGTCTCGCCGACGGGCGCGAAGTTGCCGGCGATCTGAACGGCCGGGTCGACCGTCTTCGAGAGGCCGTGCGGGCGTTCGAGGACGTTGGCGACGAAGCCCTCCTCGAAGGCGTCCAGGGCCATGCCCGCCGCGCGCTGGAAGATGTTGAGCTTCTTCTTGCTGTTGTTGTTCTGCTGACGCGGCGCCGCTTTGGGGGCGGCGGCAATGGCGGGCTTGGGCGGCGCGAACTGGGACGGGATGGGCGCGCGGGAAGAAGCGCCGGAGGAGGGCGCGTGCGGCGCGGAGCTGACGGCGCGGGCGGCGACCCGGACCGAGCTGGGGGCTCTGGAGCGCCCCGTGGTCGGCCTGTGCCGCTGTATGGAAACAGAGCTGGGCGCTGTGAGTGTCTGCATCGGGAAGATGATTGTTGTGAGAGTTCTGGTCGGGTTTACGGCGGAATTGGCGTGGGTTTTTGCGGAGTGCGAGCAGAGTCCGAGCTTTGGTGGTGGTGCTGGTCTGGATGGACCGATGGTGGATGGGTGTGGGTTGGGAGGTGTGGCGCGAGCAAATATATAGAGGTCGGAGCAGGAGGCAGGGGAAGGAGGGAAGATGGAGGGAGAATGACGGGAGACGCGTTGGTGAATGGGAGCGTGTGGCGCGCGGGTGGGGGAATGGACGGTTTGAGTGGGGGAGTCCAACTCCAACTGTTGACACGCCCACGTGGTGCGCTGCGGGGGGCGGCAGGGTGGACGGGCTGACTGGGACCTGCTGCCTTTGCTGCTCTGCTACTGCGATGTCACGTGGCCTCTGCCCCTGCGTATATTTTTCTTGGCTTCTCTTCAGGGATTTTTTTTCATTCTTTTGATAAACCATATAGTAATAAGACACCAATTAAATGCAGCCAATACACTGTCCTAGTGGCAATATTGATATACATAGTTAAAATAACGAATTACAAACTAGAAAAGTCCCACTACAATATCTATTTTCTCGTAGCATCAGCACTAACACCATCACGAAGTCTAGCTTTTTTAAAAAAAAACAACGTCTTTGAAAAAGTAAAACAATGCACAAACGACTATCGTCACTCAATCATGGATCTTAGGTTTTCACCCTAGAGAAGTCTTCCACAACGCTATTACCATACACAACCAACTAAGGCCAGACCTTAAATTTCTACCATGCAAGATAGAACTTTGAACTTCTCTTGTGGTGTCGCTCCCCCTTGTCGATGTAGCCGCTACGAGCCACGAATCACCAAGCAAGTTGCTCGTCGCCACAAATACTCAAACCATCATTACTAGTCATCAGAAAATCGGCTTCCATGTCATTCTCCGCCTCTCACTTCACCATAGAGTGCAAGACGAGTCTCATGACGGCAGCAGATAACAGAGCTTCGCCACGCTCCCTCTGAAAACCAGACGGTCAGAAAAAACATGAATGAGTTTGTACGACCGAATACCACCCAATTTAGCAATCTCCAGGCTCGTTGCCCAAGGGAGGTTGCTGACAGAGCCTTCTAGAACACAACACTCCAGCCAAATTGATGGAAACGGGCATCCAATAGACCATCATCTTGGAGCGAGTTTGAACCCTAAGACAACCACCTTTATTCAAGCCAAAATAGTAGCCTCCACGACACACATCGAGTGTAATGACAAGGCAAACAAAGACGATGCCTTCAACAATCACCACCGCAACACTAGGACGGGTAACGACTAACGATCGAGTTTCCCCCCAAACCATGAACCAACTGCAAGGGATGGTCCTGGTCCGTGTGCCCTGACGGAACCAGAGCCGGGAAGTAGTGCAACAGAGGGCAGCAAGAAGCAAAGATTGGAAAACTTTACGTTCAATGCATTATCGGCGGAGGCTGCTGGAATGGAGCAGCCCCGCCGGGCACAATGAAAATACTATGTCTGAACTGCCGGGGCTGCGGGCAGCCCGAGGCAGTTCAAGAACTCCGCCTGCTGGTGGAGCATTATCGCCCGGAGATTTTCTTCCTTTCGGAGACAAAGATGTTGGCAGAAAAAGCACAAAACTTGAAATTTTGCCTTGGTTTTGAAAATGCTAAGGGGGTGAATTGTGAGGGACTGAGCGGAGGGCTAGTCCTTATGTGGAGGAAGGGTGTCATTATTCACGTAAAATCCATGAATAAATCGCACATTGACACCTGGGTGAGTAGTGATGAGCTGGGTGGAATCCCATGGAGATTCACTGGTTTTTATGGCCAACCAAAGAGGCAACTCAGAAAGGATTCGTGGCACTTGTTACAGTTCCTTCGCTGCTCTAGCATCCTTCCATGGTTGTGTGCAGGTGACTTCAACGAGGTGTTATCGGAGGAGGAGCACTTTGGTAGCCGAGAAAGAGGTGAATGGAGAATGGCAGGATTCAGGGAAGTGGTGAACCTGTGTGGCTTCTCTGATCTTGGTTTTAGCGGACTTCCCTACACATGGGACAACAAACAGGAAGGAGATAGAAATGTGAAGGCTCGACTTGATAGAGGCCTAGCCGACGAGAGGTTCTTGGACTGTTTTGCTTTCACGGTGGTAACTCATGTCCAAACCTCGGAGTCGGATCATTGCGCTCTGCTAATTGACATTTCCAATCAGAAACCAATAGAGCTAAAGAAGAAAAGCCACACTTTTAGATATGAGGATATGTGGAGAAGAGAACCTAATAAAGGATAATTGGAAAGGCAATGCTAGAGGGCTTGATGGAGCAATGGAATCCCTCCGTGCAATGCAGGGATCTCTTCAAAAATGGAGTTTTGAAGTGTTTGGTTCTGTTAGAGGCCAACTCAAACAGTTGCGATCACAACTGGAGGATGTCAGAAATAGTAACTGGCAAGAGGGCATAACCAGAGAAGAAAAAGACCTCTTGAAACGCATCTCTGAGTTGTTGGCCCGAGAAGAGGTGATGATGAGACAAAGGTCAAGAATTCAGTGGCTTAAGGAGGGTGATAGGAATACAGCATACTTCCACGCACGGTGTAAAGAGAGGGCACGCCAAAATAGAATCTCGATAATTAAAACAGAGGATGGTAAAGTGTGCAACACCCAGAAGGAAATTGAGGATGTAGCAGTAAACTTTTATATCAAGTTGTTCTCAACTCAAGGCAACCTCAATCCAGAAGAAGTGGTCCGATTTGTGCCATCAAAGGTCACAAATGAGATGAACCAGCTTCTGTGCAAACCTTTTTGCCCAGAGGAAGTGGAGAAGGCATTATTTATGATGAAGCCGAACAAAGCCCTAGGGCCAGATGGTTTCACTGCTGGATTCTTTCAGAGACACTGGAATCTCATGAAAAATGACATCTGCTCAGCCGTTCTTGACTTCTTAGGTGGAGGAGATCTACCACGAGATATCAATAAAACAATTCTGGTCCTCATCCCAAAAGTTAAAAATGCCCAGGAGATGTCTCTTTTTAGGCCAATAGCCTTATGTAATGTGCTCTACAAACTATGCTCAAAGGTGTTGGCTAACAGGCTTAGATTGGTGTTGGATGACATCATATCAGAGGAGCAAAGTGCTTTTATCCCAGGCCGGCTCATAACCGATAATATTTTGACGGCATATGAGTGCATCCACTATTTGAAAAGAAAGAAAGGAAAAATAGCTGATTGCGCAATCAAATTAGACATGGCTAAAGCATATGACCGTGTTGAGTGGCCATATTTGAGGTGTATCATGAGGAAATTGGGCTTTGCTGAATACTGGATCTCCTTGGTGATGAAATGCGTGGAATCGGTAAGCTTCTCAGTCAGGGTCAATGGAAACCTATCTGAATTCTTTTGTCCCTCGAGAGGCATTAGACAAGGAGATCCAATATCTCCATATCTTTTCCTTTTTTGTGCTGAGGGTTTTTCTAGCCTTTTAAAATTTTACAGCCCTCAGTACCTTGCTAAGGGGGTTCGAGTGGGAATCCATGCCCCCTGGATCTCCCATCTTTTATTTGCTGATGACTGCATAATCTTTACACAGGCTTCGAGGAGAGGAGCAATGAGATTAAATGAGGTCCTAGAAGCCTATAACAGAGGCTCTGGCCAATTGGTGAATCGAACTAAGTCAGCAATCTTTTTCAGTACAAACTGTCAAGATGAAACAAGAAGAGAAGTAACTCAAGTGCTGAACATTGAGAGGGAGGCCTTGGAGGAGAAATATTTAGGACTGCCTACAGCTCTTGGGCGGTCGACAACAGAGGCCTTTGAGAAACTAAGTACAAGTGTTCACAACTTGGTTGGAGGCTGGTGCGAGAAGAATCTTGGATCGGCAGGGAGAGAAATTCTTATCAAAGCCGTCGCACAGTCGGTCCCAACATATCCTATGAGCTGCTTCAAGTTGTCAAAAACTACTTGTAAAAAGATGACTTCGGCCATCTCTCGATATTGGTGGGGAGGTGATGAAGAGAAGAGGAAAATACACTGGAGAAAATGGTCAGAAATTGCTCATACAAAGCAAGGAGGTGGTATGGGATTCAGAGATCTCGACCTCTTCAACCTTGCCATGCTGGGGAAGCAAGGGTGGAGGCTGATTACCAGACCAGACTCTCTGTGTGCAAGAATGCTTAAAGGGAAATATTTCCATGATGGTAACTTCTTGACAGCCCGGAAAAAAAGAGGAAGCTCACACATTTGGCAAGCTATCCTCAAGGGAAGAGAAGTTTTACAGGCTGGGCTAATTAAAAGAATTGGCAATGGCATGTCAACCAACATATGGAGTGACAAATGGATCCCGAATATCCCGGGTCTTAGGCCGATCTGTAGGAAACCAGAAGCAAGGGCAGAAAAGGTATGTGAACTAATCTCCTCAGATGGTCTATCCTGGAATTCTCATGCTTTACGAGAGAATCTGTTACCTGTAGATGAAAATGCAGTGCTGAAAATCCCTCTTGGAAAACTACAAGAAGACATATGGGCCTGGAATGCAGAAAAGCACGGTATGTACACAGTCAAATCAGCTTATAACTTATTAGCATCTTAGGCCAGGATGGATGATATGGTTAGAAATAATTATGCAAATTCTTCCTTCTGTGATAGTAACCCAATATGGCGCAAACTATGGAAAATGGAAATACCCCCCAAAATTAGAGCTTTCTGGTGGAGAGTTATAAATAATTACATGCCAGTTCGAGCTAACCTGGCAAAACGCCATCTTGCTGATCAGTATGTTTGTTCAGATTGTGGAGCGGAGGAGGAGACAGTCTATCATGTCCTGATCAAATGCAACTTCGCTCAAATATTTTGGCAATCTTTTAAAGAGCTATATGGTTACAAATTACCACATCTACACCCTCTGACTTGGTCTCAAGACCTGCTTGATGGTAATCTTTGTTCACAGGAACAATGCGCTGCTATATTATGTGGAATGTGGGCAATTTGGACGGCAAGAAACAAGAGAAGCCATGGCGAAGCCTCGATGAATATAACTCAGGCGTGCAGATGGGCTAGAGATATGGCTACAGATTTGGTCCAAACGTCTTGCAACTTGGCTGGGAAGGCTGATTCTCATACAGGTGTCAAGTGGTGCCCTCCCCCGGCTGGTGTTGTGAAGGTAAATGTTGATGCCTCTTTCAACCCGGATACACTACAAGGTGCGACTGGAGTTGTTGCCCGGAACGATCAAGGCCAAGTTATCTCAGTAAGTAGCAGGTGGTATGAAAATATTCCAGACGTCATCACTGCTGAAGCATTTGCTTGTCGAGATGGAGCAGACATGGTGGGTAAACTGAACCTGACCAATGTGATTTTGGAAACAGACAACATGGAAGTGGCGGCCTTATGGAAGAGTAGAGCTGAAAATAGATCACGTATTCTTCCTTTACTGTATCAAATTGAGGAGTTAAGTAGGCCTTGTATTTCTTTTGAGATTAACCATGTAAGAAGGGAGGCCAATATGGCTGCGCACTATACAGCCAAAAATGCTTCTCCGTCAAATGATGTTAGTACCTGGATGCATCAGGTACCTGAATTTCTGTACACCTGTATTCAGCATGATATCTCGTGCTGACTTCGAGTAATATATGAGGGTGTTAATTCTCAAAAAAAAAAAGTTCCCCCCTCGCCGCAATCGCATAGCTCGGAGGCTGTTCTTTTATCTGCATTGGTCGCTTCTCCCTCGGAACTTGCACCTTGGACTCTTCCATGTGCTAGAAACTGCCAAGCTTACACATCAGCACCAGATCTTTTTGTTTAGACGACAACATGGTACCATTAGCAGCGTAATTAAACCTGCTAAACCGTTGGTGTGGCAATCGCGCTCGTAGGGTACCCGACCATCCGCCGTCGACGGAGCTCGTGCTCGCAGCGTATACGGCCATCCGCGACAAGGACGCGCGCTGTGGCCCTCCGGTCCCGTTCGTCCGGCGACATTTGGACAAATCAAACCGCCGAGGCCCTAAATTTTGCAGCACAACGTTCGTCAATCGTGCATTCGTGCTTGGTCGGCGGGAAACCAGGCATAGCGGAGCTAGGCTCGACAGGGGCATCAATTTAGCTAGTTTTGCCATACCAAGCATAATCGAGACACGTTTTGGTTAACCCGCGATCGTAGCTTAATTAACCATGGCCACGGGCGGTTCCAAGTATCAAGGGGGCGGGGAAGGGGACAACGGAGAGGGGTAGGTGGGCTCAGGTGCGGCCCACGTGGGTCCCGGACACGGCCGAGCGACCCCGCGGCGGCGGCGGCAGCGTCTTCTTCCGGCGATCCACGCCGAGCTTTGGCTCCGCGCGAGCGTTCACGCGCCACATACGCAATCCCCTTGCGAACCGCCGCCGGGCCCCGCCGGAGGTCGCCGTGTCGCCCGTAGGCCGGAGATGAGACGGGATGGACCGCAGCCAGCCCCACGCCGCGGCCATGCCCCCCTCCGCTCTTGACACCCCACATGCGCGTGCGCGTACGCCCCCATTTGGCGCGGCCGGCCGGACCAGACAGTCGGCGAGCTGCCGGGCCTCCTCCTTCCTAGTACGCCCTACCGCCGACGCTGCAGCGCTTCACATTGACTGCTGGGCGAGCGGCGGTTTGCTCTGGTCGGTACAGTGGCCCGACCAGCTGGTGGTTCTGTTCACGCTGCGACTTGCACGGTGGACCATACTGAATTCTTCAACATTGGTAAATGGCGCTTGCGAGCAGCAGCGACATGTCACCGGTAAGGGTAAGGGCATCTGAATGACTGAATCGGTCCAACACATTTTCGTTGGCATGTCCACTGAGACACAAAAGCGACTTAAATTTGGACACGGTTTGCGTCGCGACGGATTAACTGCTGTGTCCGCGCGGATCCTCCCCATTCCACCCAGAGGCTCGCCTATCGTCGACCGCGCCCACTTCGTCTCCTGCTCCGGTTCAGTGGCCTGTACGGGAAAGGCCGTGATGCCACTTCCGCTTCTGTGCCACCATCAATGGTGTCGCCCCTTTGACCACCGCCGCTTCCAACTCTATGCGCCGCCATAAATAGCCCTTGGAAAGTCGGGTCCTCTCCCCTTTATAAGAGGAGCTACAGCGGCAGCGGCCAGCTACCAGAGTAGCCACCTCCACCGTCCAAGGCCATCATGACAGCGCGTTGGCCGTTCAAGAAGACCCCAGACACCAGCGTTCTTTGTCCGAGGTCGTGAAGAAGAACTGAAGAAGGTGTCGCCGCCCAAAAAGGAGCGGAACCGGACCTATATGAGTGTGAAAATCGTGAGGCCCTAAACGACCAAAACACATCGGTGGGCCTACGCGACGTCTACCTCCCGACGGGTGGCACCTCAATGCCAGGAGGGTGCTGGTCCCTCCTGTGCCTCGCCGTGGGTGGGAGCGGCGGGACGAGATTCGGCGCCGGCAGGCTATGCTTCCACCGGATCTACGCGAGAACCCGACCTTCAACATGGACTCCGAGTGGTGGGATCGCCCTACCTACAAGCCCTGCCCGAGGCGCCGACCGAGACTCCTCGATGATGAGGAGTACGACTACGCCGCGAAGGTGTACCTGCCGCAGTAGGTCCCGTGGGCACCATCGCCGCAGGAGGAGGAGGAGGCTGAGGAGGTGGCGATCTCGGTGGAGGATTACTAGCCCCCGGACCTGTCGGAGGAGGAGGCCACCCGACGGGCCATGGAGAAGAGTGAGCTCCTCGAGCTCGGTGGGACGGCCTCGGCGCGCAGCTACAGGCCTTCGCGACCGGTGACCGCGCCGTCCCGCCACCGCCGCCCCGCCATCGCCACCTCATCCACCTCCAGCGCCCCAGCCCGAGCCTCAAGCAGGCTGGGGCCATGCCGTCTAGGAGTCGCCGCAGCATGCGCCTCCCATTCAAGTGAAGTGGGGATCCTAGGGCCACGCCGAGCCCCAGACGCCTCCCCAGCTACCGCCGCAGGCTCCGGCACCGGCAGCCCCAGGGGTGCCGAGGGTGCCGATGGTGTCCTGGTCGTTTCCCTGGGACCCGCCGTCGCACATCGACCTCACCGGGGACGATGACGACGACGAGTAGGCGTAGCAAGCACCTAGTTTTTAAATTTCATGTTTCTATTTTACTATTTTTATTTTCTATCCTATATGTTATGAATAAAAAATAAAAAATATGTGTCGGCCTGCTGAACGCAGGGCCGACGCAAACGGTAAGGGAGAGGACAACGTTTCTTTCGTATCTACGGCCCGACGCAGACGATATAAATCGAACGCGATTTAGAGCCAAAATGTGTGAGGCCGTTAAAGATGCCCTAAGCTAAGTTTTTTTTAATAGATCGCGTAAGCTAGCGAGTGCAGACGGGTAGTCCCATTTTTATTTCTTCCGAAGCATGCATGCTGCATGCGTACGTGATGACTAGGGCAAGGCTTGCTGGGACTGTTGAGTACGCGGCATGCTGTCGAAACTGGGTTGGTGGGTGCACGACGCGCTCGGCATGATGGAAAAACATGCAACTAGCGCGCGCAGCTACGTGCGAATCGCCACCAGCTCTCGGACCGACAGTCCAGTCGGTGAAGCTATCAATAACGAAACAACACGAAAGTACGAGGATCAACACAAATAAAAACAGTACTTCATTTTTTTGCAGAAAGATATTTGAGTTATTTGAACTCATACAAGAAATGCCCCCAGTTAGACGATTGATCCGCCCCCATAGGTTAGGTGAGTGGTGCCACTTAAATTGTCAGTCTAAATTTTCTTTGTGTTCAAACATGTAAGAACACCCAAATTATGAGAGGATAATATGACACAAGGTTAGGCCTATATGTCTAGAGCAACATTAACCTATTAATGATGAAATAGTTAAAGTAAAAAAATGAAGTAAATATCACTATCTCGACAGATATAAAAAGTGATATAGATAAAATCTTTTGAAACCATTTTCTCTAGTGCTAGCCTTTGCATGTTGGCTTTCATGTTTGCATCACAAGAGAAAATTTGCGGAAAACATAACACTTGGTTTGGGTTGACTACTGACTACTCAGAAAACATAGAAGGCTTGGATACGCGGAAGAGCAATACCTTAATCTATATTTTAGGCATTAAATTAATGTTTACACAAAGATTTTCGGTGCATTTTATCTTAATGCCGCATCATTTTCACTTAATACATTTTAGGAGAGAAAATAAGTACCAAAATTTCAACATTTTCTAAATTATAAGTTCCATCCCTATGTCAAAAGATGTGGTCCTCGATGCTTGAATGAACTTATGTGTGTCAAAATTTGAACAAATATGTTGTTGGAAGCACATTACTCTTGCTTTATCGATCCCTACCCAAGATGCTAGTGTATTTAGACATATAAATAGAAAATCAAGCATAAAAACCATAAACTATGCGAACAGAGTAAGTTCTTTTTTATATATGTTAAATATAAATATTTAATCAACATGCAACATCTGAAACATGGTTCTTAGAAAAACCTATTCAACTTGTGCGGTTGTTCTAGAAAGAATTTGCTAATATGACATGAAGTTGATGCTCTTAAATTAGAGTAAGATAGTAGAAAATTCTTGTCATTGTGGATTTGTACGACATATGGCGAATACCAGTAGAGTAATAACCGATGAAAAATAAGTACTATCCGATCAAAATAAAAAGCTGCCTTATGTGCTCAGTAAAAGCGGCGTTCGGCGAAAAAAATGCATAGTGTTGCCAAAGAAATAAACGGAAAAGAATATCGGATGATAGCATCAATCAGGTGGACAATTAGACACGGCTGATTAACCCGAGCTTCAGGTGGACAATCCGCCAAGGCATCGACGACTAATCTGAGGAAGGAAGGCCGACATCGGAATGGAAGGATGGTGGAAATCAGGTTGGTCACGGAGAAGGACGTGACAGCACACGCGTATGGCGCCGATTGGCGGCCTGATCACTCTCCGTTCCGTTCGATATAACACGGTCAAACGGAAATAACCGACACGGGCTTTCCGTTACTCTGGCTACCGCCATCCACGCAGCGCCCAAAAGGCAACTAACGTGCGTTCCAGGGGCTTTCCTCTATTGCGAGTTGCGACCTGACCTCGACGACGACGACATCGCTCGTCGCTGCTTCAATTCGTACGTGGGGATAAAAAGCTGCCGGGACGCGTGTGGCGCTCCCATTGGACGCTGCTGACACGTGACACCGTGACGGCGGCGGCTGGGGGCACGCGTCGCCCCCTCATTCGCGTGCGGGTGCATGCCGTGCTTTTCATGCTGAAATTTGCGGTCGTTTTCAATCACCCGGCCCAGTGCTGAAATGGAGCTATAGCAATGGAAAAGGGAACGTTTTCGTTCTATTCTATCCGGATCAGATTTGGCTTGAATTGGGACTAGCTAGACTGTCACTTCACTTCTTTTTCTTTCTTTTTTTATTACATGATGATCTTGGACTCGCACGTCGGTGTAGGTGTGGTTTGGGCAGCAAGCAGGAATTTCTATCAGGTAATCCATGTGTCGAAAGCACGTTTAATTTCCCGGATTTTCCTCGATCGGCGGCCATGGATTCCCGATCGATCCCCCCGTCACAAATATCTTCTTGCTTCTGCTCCGTTGATCATTGACCGCTACATGACAAACCAAGCGATGGGCCGGTGACGTGAAACCCAGATTTGCTCTCTCCCGGAAACAGCGCTGACGAACAATTAATGGACGTGCTATTGGCAGGTGGGTTTTCTCCTCCCATTTCTGTTAGGGTATGTACAATGGTAGAGAAGGTGCGCCTTCTCTTAGCCGTCCACGTCATCTAGAGAAATCACAAGAGATAATTTGTACAATGTATCATTTTTTATTGTCGTCCCTTGTAATTAATGAGAAATAGCTGCTTTTAGTAATAAATTAATTGGCTAAGAGAAGACAGATGGTACAATGCACAAAATAGTCTTCTCTTATTTTGTAAGGGATCATCCCTTAGCTAAGGGAAGACAACCTTCTCTTTCTTATTTCTCTCTCCTCCAACTAAGCAAAAATCCTATATGGCGCCTTTAAGGGAATGCTGACATCACCCCATTGTACGTGCCCTTACATCCGCTGCATGAGTAAATACTAGTTCATTTTAGGACACTAGACCACACCAAACCGATCCATCAAACTTATATAGAAGAAAATTTTACTCCTCCAAGTCAGGCATCACGGCCAACTCTTCTATTTATATCCATCTGCGAGACCGCGGAGCCTGCTCCTTCAAATTTCCCCTTCAAGTTAGCCTGGGCGACGACGGCAATCGGTCGCCCTGCTAATCGGGAAATGGAATCCCAATGCCCTTGGAAGTATGGCGACCTTTGTCGGCGGCAAGGAACTTCATAAAAAATTCGTCCACCGTTGCAACTGCATCCTAGCATGGACACCTTCATCCAAAACCTTATTGGCGCCTTATGGTTGGACCGACCGCTCCAAGGACCGAACCTCCGACTAATAGGCCATCTCGGGCATGTGTGAATTACCAACCTCGTGCGGCGCCTACGGCACATGCGTCCCGCAGAAGCTGCACCATGGTGCTCATGCGGGTGCCATTCGATACATACAAGATGGCGGCGTAGTGTGAGGCATCATGCGTTAAAACTAATCCAGCTTCCGCTTCTGGGAGATCAGACGGAGCTCGATTAGTTTTAGGAAGAAGAAGATGTACGCTTACACTTAATTTTAGTCGCGAACAGCTTCTGTTGTTGTATTCTCCCTTTATTTTAGAAAATCAGGTGATTTCATCTATACCATAGGTGTAAAATGTGATGTTGGCATGGCTTACTTGTTTCTGCCGTATATTTGTAGGTTTGACTTCTTTATTAGCTTTACTCCTTTTCATGTGTTCTTGTGCATCTAATATTCATCATGTTAATTACAGGTCCATTTTATTATGATGACTTGGAGCCTATGATATTTGACAGCATATCTGAATCCTTAAATGCTGACTTTGAGGATGGTAGCGTTGGGGAGGTAATTGTTTTTCTTTCTGGCGTATTTAGCCTAGCTATATGCCCTCCACTTGGTCTGTATCTATGGTAGTATCCCCGTGGTCTGGATCTATGATAGCATCCCCGTGGTGAACACGGATAAGTAATGAAAATCCGAGGAAGTACTTGTTGTGGTTGAAAGGGTTGACCTGCTTTGACCATAGGACCTTTAGGTGCTTGGCCCAGTTCACCAATTGTATTCGAGGTTGTTGAATTCGGATGTAACTTTTCGTTCTGATACTTTTTCATATAAAAAACTTTTTAATCCGAGTTCGTATGCAAAAGTTATGCCCAGTTTACCGAGACATAAAGTTTTTTTGAAAAAAACATCAAAATTCATGTTTATTATTTTTGCTACTTACTAGTTCACATAACATAACTAAATCTCATTTTTTGAAAAATTTTCAAACCTGTTATCATTTTCTTTAATTTTTCAAAAGACTAGAAAGGCGATCCACGGGGGGGGGGGGGGGTGTGGTGGCGGGGCAAAATTGCAAAAAAATATACCCGTAGCGCACCACAGTGCCAATGCGCTACGGGTAAGTTTTCAAATTTTGATTTTTTTGCCGCCGATTCGAAATTTTAGGCGGGAAACTTACCTATAGCGCACCATTTTCTGTACCCGTAGCGCATTTGGTGGTGCGCTACGGGTAAATCTAAAATGTTTGAATATTATTCCCGCCCAACTTACCCATAGCGCACGAGAGGGGCATGCGCTACGGGTAATTATACTACCCGTAGCGCATGCTTCAATCGTGCGCTACGAGTAAGTTGAGGGAGTCCTGCCCATCGGAGCCCATATTACCCGTAGCGCATTGGAAATAGGCATGCGCTACGGGTAACCACAATATCCACAGCGCACAGCGCTTGGTGCGCTACGGGTATATACCCGCAGCGCACCGCTTTTAAAATGCGCTACGGGTAACACTGCTATCTATAGCTGTTTTCCTAGTAGTGAAAATATGAATTGTATGTCTCAAATTTTTTACCAATTAATGGTGAAAGTTTTTCATAAATCTGTTTTGTTTTTCCACATTATTCTAGGTTTATAAAACCTTATTCTCTTTCTCATATTTTAAATAAAAACAATATGTAATGTTTTGATTCGCAAAAGAAATATCTAATGTTTTGAATAATTCTGGAAAAAATTGTTTGCAGATCAAAAGGGGTTCAAAATATCAAGTTGTTTGGACCTTCCAAAATTGTAAAAACCTTCCAAAAACATTTTCTATCCTCTCATTTACTTATTTTTTTAAAAAAAAATTGAAAACGAAAAAAGGGCAGAGAAGCCACCCAGACTTGTTAGGCTAGGCCCAAGGCCCAAGGCCCAGCAAAGCCACCTCTTCCCCTCACACCGCCTGTTTGCCCCGGTGCGCCGCTCATCTCTGTCTCCCTCCCTCACACGCGCCGCCGCCCCGGACAAGCACCGCCGCCCACTCCATGGCCGCTCGTCCCGACGCCACCCGTCGCCGCAGCATCCCCACCTCGCCAAATCCACAACCAAAAGAACCCCAAAAGGCCAAAACCCTAGCCGCCACCTGAGAACGCGCGCAGCACCATGTCGGCATCAGCTAGCGGCGGCGGGCCGCTCTCGCCCCAGGCGGCCACGACGCTACAGGAGGGTATCGGTCTGATTTTCGGGCGGTGGACGGCGCTGCAGATGGCGGTGGAGAACGAGTGGGGCGGCCGCGACTCCCGCGCCAAGGCCGACCAGCTCGCCGCGTCCATCCTCTCTTGGTTCACGAACTCCAGGGGTATCCTCCTTCCCTTCAACGTCCTCGTGAAATTGTATCCTTGGTAACGGAAGTCGCTCGTGGATCCGGTAGGGAAGGTGTCTCTTCGACCAATTTTAGGTTAGCATCTAGATGACAGGAATAGGCGCGGTTCGTGAAATTTTATCCTACATGACGGAAGTTCCCCGTCGATCCTCTCCTGGCTCATTCGGTCTGTAGGCGCGGTTCTGTTTATACTTCTTGAGAGGATTTGAGTTGCTTGGTTCTGTGCCTATTTCGGTTCAGAGTTTCACCAACTCCAAAATATAAATACGCATATATTTGAACAAAAAATTCAGTTTAGGTATGATATATGCTGACCAACAGGAAAAATGTCCACAACATTTCGTAATGGTCTGCATTTCAGCTTTTAGCTTCTGTAGTCTTTTCATCATTTACTTATGTTGAATTTTACTTTCAAGCATATAACTTTTTCACGAATGATATACGCTTACACTTAATTTTAGTCGCGAACAGCTTCCGTTGTTGTATTCTCCCTTTATTTTAGAAAATCAGGTGATTTCATCTATACCATAGGTGTAAAATGTGATGTTGGCATGGCTTACTTGTTTCTGCCGTATATTTGTAGGTTTGACTTCTTTATTAGCTTTACTCCTTTTCATGTGTTCTTGTGCATCTAATATTCATCATGTTAATTACAGGTCCATTTTATTATGATGACTTGGAGCCTATGATATTTGACAGCATATCTGAATCCTTAAATGCTGACTTTGAGGATGGTAGCGTTGGGGAGGTAATTGTTTTTCTTTCTGGCGTATTTAGCCTAGCTATATGCCCTCCACTTGGTCTGTATCTATGGTAGTATCCCCGTGGTCTGGATCTATGATAGCATCCCTGTGGTGAACATGGATAAGTAATGAAAATCCGAGGAAGTACTTGTTGTGGTTGAAAGGGTTGACCTGCTTTGACCATAGGACCTTTAGGTACTTGGCCCAGTTCACCAATTGTATTCAAGGTTGTTGAATTCGGATGTAACTTTTCGTTCTGATACTTTTTCATATAAAAAACTTTTTAATCCGAGTTCGTATGCAAAAGTTATGCCCGGTTTACCGAGACATAAAGTTTTTTTGAAAAAAACATCAAAATTCATGTTTATTATTTTTGCTACTTACTAGTTCACATAACATAACTAAATCTCATTTTTTGAATTTTTTTCAAACCTGTTATCATTTTCTTTAATTTTTCAAAAGACTAGAAAGGCGATCCACGGGGGGGGGGGGGGGGGTGTGGCGGGGCAAAATTGCAAAAAAATATACCCGTAGCGCACCACAGTGCCAATGCGCTACGGGTAAGTTTTCAAATTTTGATTTTTTTTGCCGCCGATTCGAAATTTTAGGCGGGAAACTTACCTATAGCGCACCATTTTCTGTACCCGTAGCGCATTTGGTGGTGCGCTACGGGTAAATCTAAAATGTTTGAATATTATTCCCGCCCAACTTACCCATAGCGCACGAGAGGGGCATGCGCTACAGGTAATTATACTACCCGTAGCGCATGCTTCAATCGTGCGCTACGAGTAAGTTGAGGGAGTCCTGCCCACCGGAGCCCATATTACCCGTAGCGCATTGGAAATAGGCATGCGCTACGGGTAACCACAATATCCACAGCGCACAGCGCTTGGTGGGCTACGGGTATATACCCGCAGCGCACCGTTTTTAAAATGCGCTACGGGTAACACTGCTATCTATAGCTGTTTTCCTAGTAGTGAAAATATGAATTGTATGTCTCAAATTTTTTACCAATTAATGGTGAAAGTTTTTCATAAATCACGTGAAGGTTTAATAAATTGATATGGAGGGAGTAGTAAACATAGTTTCAAAAACCAGACCGATGAGTGAACCGGTGAGGTGACTGGCTCACTGGTTCACTGGTTCAACCGATGGCTCAGTCGGTTCAATAGCGACAAAAAACCATCAAATTTAATAAATAATT
Organism: Dactylis glomerata; assembly: GCA_007115705.1. Taxonomy (NCBI): domain Eukaryota; kingdom Viridiplantae; phylum Streptophyta; class Magnoliopsida; order Poales; family Poaceae; genus Dactylis; species Dactylis glomerata. The sequence goes on along the minus strand of QXEO01000625.1, from coordinate 9,733,777 downwards.
AAGTTAATTTTGGAAAAAAAATAGCATCGAATCATATATTTTATGTTTGCTTTCATAGTAGATCACAAACTAAGTGTAGTAGAGGTGGTATTAGGCCTTATGCAAATTATTTGGAGCAACGTTCTAGGTTTTAGGATCATCTCCTCGAGAAAACATATTATTTTTATGTAGTTTTTCTTGTTTTTTCTTAGTTGGACCAGTGACTCTTAAAAAATCGGTGAGGGCTTCGTTTAGGTTTTTTCTGGTCAAACCACCGAACCGGTTTGGTTTTTAAAACTATGGTAGTAAATAAGAATGTTTGATGAAAAATATGTTTACCTTTGAAATATTTCTTACATCAAATACAATTTTGAAAATATATAGATAAATGCATATGTTAGTTGTGTATCACTTCGTCGCAAGTTTTAGTTCATCACTGAACTTAAATTGAAAAAGGTTTCAACTTTCGACACAATACTGAGCGGAACTAAAAACAAGAAGCTATATTTTCTCATATTAATTCGGATTAGATTATAAGATTCAGCGCCAAAAACATTTTCCTCCGCAGAAGAAAGCCAACGACCTAGAGTTCTACCCTAGCCGCTGCCACCCACCTTGCCTCAGCCGTCTTCGGCCATGATTCAATTTGCTGCGACTGAAGGGGGTGGTGACCTCAAACCTACAGTTCTAGTCCATAATAGTCAATCTTTGTTCATTTCTTTGGACAACTTAAGGTCTAGGATCACATACCTAATGATGCAGAGTATAACCATCTCACATGTATTGGAATGTTGCCACACTATTGTTACATCTTAGTATAATACCCTAATTGGATTTTTCTTGTTTTTTGTTTTTTCATCATCATGCATCATAAGCATTACATATTTTTTATTTTTTATAAAACCTTTTTTTGCAAACTCTGTTTTGTTTTTCCACATTATTCTAGGTTTATAAAACCTTATTCTCTTTCTCATATTTTAAATAAAAACAATATGTAATGTTTTGATTCGCAAAAGAAATATGTAATGTTTTGAATAATTCTGGAAAAAATTGTTTGCAGATCAAAAGGGGTTTAAAATATCAAGTTGTTTGGACCTTCCAAAATTGTAAAAACCTTCCAAAAACATTTTCTATCCTCTCATTTACTTATTTTTTTTAAAAAAAAATTGAAAACGAAAAAAGGGCAGAGAAGCCACCCAGACTTGTTACGCTAGGCCCAAGGCCCAAGGCTCAGCAAAGCCACCTCTTCCCCTCACACCGCCTGTTTGCCCCGGTGCGCCGCTCATCTCTGTCTCCCTCCCTCACACGCGCCGCCGCCCCGGACAAGCACCGCCGCCCACTCCGTGGCCGCTCGTCCCGATGCCACCCGTTGCCGCAGCATCCCCATCTCGCCAAATCCACAACCAAGAGAACCCCAAAAGGCCAAAACCCTAGCCGCCACCCGAGAACGCGCGCAGCACCATGTCGGCATCAGCTAGCGGCGGCGGGCCGCTCTCGCCCCAGGCGGCCGCGGCGCTACAGGAGGGTATCGGTCTGAATTTCGGGCGGTGGACGGCGCTGCAGATGGCGGTGGAGAACGAGTGGGGCGGCCGCGACTCCCGCGCCAAGGCCGACTAGCTCGCCGCGTCCATCCTCTCCTGGTTCACGAACTCCAGGGGTATCCTCCTTCCCTTGAACGTCCTCGTGAAATTGTATCCTTGGTAACGGAAGTCGCTCGTGGATCCGGTAGGGAAGGTGTCTCTTCGACCAATTTTAGGTTAGCATCTAGATGACAGGAATAGGCGCGGTTCGTGAAATTTTATCCTACATGACGGAAGTTCCCCGTCGATCCTCTCCTGGCTCATTCGGTCTGTAGGCGCGGTTCTGTTTATACTTCTTGAGAGGATTTGAGTTGCTTGGTTCTGTGCCTATTTCGGTTCAGAGTTTCACCAACTCCAAAATATAAATACGCATATATTTGAACAAAAAATTCAGTTTAGGTATGATATATGCTGACCAACAGGAAAAATGTCCACAACATTTCGTAATGGTCTGCATTTCAGCTTTTAGCTTCTGTAGTCTTTTCATCATTTACTTATGTTGAATTTTACTTTCAAGCATATAACTTTTTCACGAATGATATACGCTTACACTTAATTTTAGTCGCGAACAGCTTCCGTTGTTGTATTCTCCCTTTATTTTAGAAAATCAGGTGATTTCATCTATACCATAGGTGTAAAATGTGATGTTGGCATGGCTTACTTGTTTCTGCCGTATATTTGTAGGTTTGACTTCTTTATTAGCTTTACTCCTTTTCATGTGTTCTTGTGCATCTAATATTCATCATGTTAATTACAGGTCCATTTTATTATGATGACTTGGAGCCTATGATATTTGACATCATATCTGAATCCTTAAATGCTGACTTTGAGGATGGTAGCGTTGGGGAGGTAATTGTTTTTCTTTCTGGCGTATTTAGCCTAGCTATATGCCCTCCACTTGGTCTGTATCTATGGTAGTATCCCCGTGGTCTGGATCTATGATAGCATCCCCGTGGTGAACACGGATAAGTAATGAAAATCCGAGGAAGTACTTGTTGTGGTTGAAAGGGTTGACCTGCTTTGACCATAGGACCTTTAGGTGCTTGGCCCAGTTCACCAATTGTATTCGAGGTTGTTGAATTCGGATGTAACTTTTCGTTCTGATACTTTTTCATATAAAAAACTTTTTAATCCGAGTTCGTATGCAAAAGTTATGCCCAGTTTACCGAGACATAAAGTTTTTTTGAAAAAAACATCAAAATTCATGTTTATTATTTTTGCTACTTACTAGTTCACATAACATAACTAAATCTCATTTTTTTTAATTTTTTCAAACCTGTTATCATTTTCTTTAATTTTTCAAAAGACTAGAAAGGCGATCCACGGGGGGGGGGGGGGGGGTGTGGCGGGGCAAAATTGAAAAAAAATATACCCGTAGCGCACCACAGTGCCAATGCGCTACGGGTAAGTTTTCAAATTTTGATTTTTTTGCCGCCGATTCGAAATTTTAGGCGGAAAACTTACCTATAGCGCACCATTTTCTGTACCCGTAGCGCATTTGGTGGTGCGCTATGGGTAAATCTAAAATGTTTGAATATTATTCCCGCCCAACTTACCCATTGCGCACGAGAGGGGCATGCGCTACGGGTAATTATACTACCCGTAGCGCATGCTTCAATCGTGCGCTACGAGTAAGTTGAGGGAGTCCTGCCCACCGGAGCCCATATTACCCGTAGCGCATTGGAAATAGGCATGCGCTACGGGTAACCACAATATCCACAGCGCACAGCGCTTGGTGCGCTACAAGTATATACCCGCAGCGCACCGTTTTTAAAATGCGCTACGGGTAACACTGCTATCTATAGCTGTTTTCCTAGTAGTGAAAATATGAATTGTATGTCTCAATTTTTTTACCAATTAATGGTGAAAGTTTTTCATAAATCACGTGAAGGTTTAATAAATTGATATGGAGGGAGTAGTAAACATAGTTTCAAAAACCAGACCGATGAGTGAACCGGTGAGGTGACTGGCTCACTGGTTCACTGGTTCAACCGATGGCTCAGTCAGTTCAATAGCGACAAAAAACCATCAAATTTAATAAATAATTAAGTTAATTTTGGAGAAAAAAATAGCATCGAATCATATATTTTATGTTTGCTTTCATAGTAGATCACAAACTAAGTGTAGTAAAGGTGGTATTAGGCCTTATGCAAATTATTTGGAGCAACGTTCTAGGTTTTAGGATCATCTCCTCGAGAAAACACATTATTTTTATGTAGTTTTTCTTGTTTTTTCTTACTTGGACTAGTGACTCTTAAAAAATTGGTGAGGGCTTCGTTTAGGTTTTTTCTGGTCGAACCACCGAACCGGTTTGGTTTTTAAAACTATGGTAGTAAATAAGAATGTTTGATGAAAAATATGTTTACCTTTGAAATATTTCTTACATCAAATACAATTTTAAAAATATATAGATAAATGCATATGTTAGTTGTGTATCACTTTGTCGCAAGTTTTAGTTCATCACTGAACTTAAATTGAAAAAGGTTTCAACTTTCGACACAATACTGAGCGGAACTAAAAACAAGAAGCTATATTTTCTCATATTAATTTGGATTAGATTATAAGATTCAGCGCCAAAAACATTTTCCTCCGCAGAAGAAAGCCAACGACCTAGAGTTCTACCCTAGCCGCTGCCACCCACCTTGCCTCTGCCGTCTTCGGCCATGATTCAATTTGCTGCGACTGAAGGGGGTGGTGACCTCAAACCTACAGTTCTAGTCCATAATAGTCAATCTTTGTTCATTTCTTTGGACAACTTAAGGTCTAGGATCACATACCTAATGATGCAGAGTATAACCATCTCACATGTATTGGAATGTTGCCACACTATTGTTACATCTTAGTATAATACCCTAATTGGATTTTTCTTGTTTTTTGTTTTTTCATCATCATGACATCATGCATCATAAGCATTACATATTTTTTATTTTTTATAAAACCTTTTTTTGCAAACTCTGTTTTGTTTTTCCACATTATTCTAGGTTTATAAAACCTTATTCTCTTTCTCATATTTTAAATAAAAACAATATGTAATGTTTTGATTCGCAAAAGAAATATGTAATGTTTTGAATAATTCTGGAAAAAATTGTTTGCGGATCAAAAGGGGTTTAAAATATCAAGTTGTTTGGACCTTCCAAAATTGTAAAAACCTTCCAAAAACATTTTCTATCCTCGAATTTACTTATTTTTTTTAAAAAAAAATTGAAAACGAAAAAAGGGCAGAGAAGCCACCCAGACTTGTTAGGCTAGGCCCAAGGCCCAAGGCCCAGCAAAGCCACCTCTTCCCCTCACACCGCCTGTTTGCCCCGGTGCGCCGCTCATCTCTGTCTCCCTCCCTCACACGCGCCGCCGCCCCGGACAAGCACCGCCGCCCACTCCGTGGCCGCTCGTCCCGACGCCACCCGTCGCCGCAGCATCCCCACCTCGCCAAATCCACAACCAAGAGAACCCCAAAAGGCCAAAACCCTAGCCGCCACCCGAGAACGCGCGCAGCACCATGTCGGCATCAGCTAGCGGCGGCGGGCCGCTCTCGCCCCAGGCGGCCGCGGCGCTACAGGAGGGTATCGGTCTGATTTTCGGGCGGTGGACGGCGCTGCAGATGGCGGTGGAGAACGAGTGGGGCGGCCGCGACTCCCGCGCCAAGGCCGACCAGCTCGCCGCGTCCATCCTCTCCTGGTTCACGAACTCCAGGGGTATCCTCCTTCCCTTCAACGTCCTCGTGAAATTGTATCCTTGGTAACGGAAGTCGCTCGTGGATCCGGTAGGGAAGGTGTCTCTTCGACCAATTTTAGGTTAGCATCTAGATGACAGGAATAGGCACGGTTCGTGAAATTTTATCCTACATGACGGAAGTTCCCCGTAGATCCTCTCCTGGCTCATTCGGTCTGTAGGCGCGGTTCTGTTTATACTTCTTGAGAGGATTTGAGTTGCTTGGTTCTGTGCCTATTTCGGTTCAGAGTTTCACCAACTCCAAAATATAAATACGCATATATTTGAACAAAAAATTCAGTTTAGGTATGATATATGCTGACCAACAGGAAAAATGTCCACAACATTTCGTAATGGTCTGCATTTCAGCTTTTAGCTTCTGTAGTCTTTTCATCATTTACTTATGTTGAATTTTACTTTCAAGCATATAACTTTTTCACGAATGATATACGCTTACAGTTAATTTTAGTCGCGAACAGCTTCCGTTGTTGTATTCTCCCTTTATTTTAGAAAATCGGGTGATTTCATCTATACCATAGGTGTAAAATGTGATGTTGGCATGGCTTACTTGTTTCTGCCGTATATTTGTAGGTTTGACTTCTTTATTAGCTTTACTCCTTTTCATGTGTTCTTGTGCATCTAATATTCATCATGTTAATTACAGGTCCATTTTATTATGATGACTTGGAGCCTATGATATTTGACAGCATATCTGAATCCTTAAATGCTGACTTTGAGGATGGTAGCGTTGGGGAGTTAATTGTTTTTCTTTCTGGCGTATTTAGCCTAGCTATATGCCCTCCACTTGGTCTGTATCTATGGTAGTATCCCCGTGGTCTGGATCTATGATAGCATCCCCGTGGTGAACACGGATAAGTAATGAAAATCCGAGGAAGTACTTGTTGTGGTTGAAAGGGTTGACCTGCTTTGACCATAGGACCTTTAGGTGCTTGGCCCAGTTCACCAATTGTATTCGAGGTTGTTGAATTCGGATGTAACTTTTTGTTATGATACTTTTTGTAACACCCCACTTTTTGTAACCCTATTTAAGTAGTGTTTAGTGAGCCAAAAATGAGGGCCAACAAAAAGTTTTTGAGGAAACCTCTGGAAGTACTATTTCTTGCTTGTTTGTCTTGGTTGTTATGTTAATGATGTCTGTTTGAGTTGCTTGTTGAGCACTATGGTGAACCAACACAATCCTTGTGCCTTTGTGATCATGCCTTTATTTATGCTTCTAGCTAATTTTCTAAATTCATTAACTTGGCAACCTCTCTTTTCAAATTATTTTATTTGTCCAAAATAAGCGCCAAGATTTATCTTTGAGACAAAGCTTTTATCAAAACTAAGTATTTACAAAATTATCTGGACCTACAAAGTGGAGTGGTCCCACTATTTTACAAACTTATGTTTTGTTGATAATTATAAAAGGATTTCAAACACCTTTAAGAAAACTTTCAAAAAGGGATGCTATGTCTCCACTAGTTTCTGAAAAATCTACAAAAGCTTTACTCTTTTATTTGAAACTCTTTTCTACTTGACCATGGCATGATCATCATTGAACACTTGTTCAATCATTATTTCTGGTGATGCTAGATTAGCTGCAAATGATTAACCTTGTGTGGTGAGTTGACTTTGTGTGACTTGTTTGGCTTGATTGATTTGCTTGTTTGTAGCTATGATCTACATGTAGGCCTGTGGCCTAACCTATCTAAAGCGTATCAAACTATAAAATGGCCAGTGGGGATATTCCTATAAAATTATTTTAGTCTATCTTTCGAATAATACCTATTTTAATGTTTTCATCTTTGAGAACTCTAAAACTCTATTTCTTAGGAAATGAGTATTTATTTTCAAAATACAAGTTTATCCAAAGGAATTAGAAATGAGGTTAACTCTATACGTGCACCCATTTTTATTCCACAAATATATATTATAAAAAAATATTTCCACAAGTGTTTTTATTATTTTCAAAATAACAACAGAGATAGGAGAGGTACCACTTTGGTATCATTCTTGTCTCTAAAAATTATGGGAATATTACCCATAGTATAAAAGTGTTTGTGGCTATTTTCTTTCAAAACCCCACTTGGCTATACTAAAACTTTCAGTGCAAATTAACAAAAAGTAAGATCACACCTATTGTTTATGTGACCTATCCCATCTGAAAAATCATCTAGAAGATCCATGTATAATCATGAAGTTTCTCACATCCATTCTCTACCTCTTTGATATCTTCCACCATCTAGCCAGCAAGGAAGTAAAACCCAAACCTCACCTATGAAAACTCATACATTGCCCTGTTGGCAATAAACCCAGTTTTTAAATTTGGATTCTTCCTCTAAATTTGATAACACATAAACACTCTACTTCATCCCTATTCTACTTATAAGATTATTTTGAAGTCTTATCAAACTACTTTTGGAATCCTTTGCAAATAAAATAGGAAGTGTGGCTGATATGGTTTATCATGCCATTTCTTTACTTGCTTCCCTTTTTCCCTAAATGCTTGTAATGATACATGTGCCATTTATTGACTTTTTCTGGCAGCTTTAAAATTTGATGAAAATCTACGACGCATAGTTATGCAAATGGACTGTTTTCAAATCAAAATATCATCTTGTCTTTTCCAAAAATTTCAAATGCTAGTTCAATTTAGATTATTTCAATTTTTGGACATGCTCACGGAAGGTGATCGACACCCTATCAAATAAATCCATACTCCGGATAGAATCATAAACACTGCCACCCCCTCTATCTAATCCCTTCTCATTCATTATTTCTCTAGTAAAATAAAAAAAATTGAGGACGTATGCAAACTTGAACATCATGCCTATTAATCTCCATCTCCATCCCTATTTATTTTAATCCCTTTGAAATGTTTCTCAAACTCTCCAAAATGAACCAAGCTGACCAGCACCCTAGCTAAGTCGACATGCCTTGTCTATTGCACAACTTTCTTGTCCATTTCCGTTTGGCTCAAGAGGAGAGCCGGCCATGCTAAGCATATTGCATGCAAGGGCTGCAGCGCCGTCCACCGCCCGAAAATCAGACCGATACCCTCCTGTAGCGCCGCGGCCGCCTGGGGCGAGAGCGGCCCGCCGCCGCTAGCTGATGCCAACAGTGTTCTACTTCTATTGAGAGGATTGCTGTATAGTACAAACAAGAGGATTACAAATGGGGTTGAACGCCAACATTCTAAATGAGAATTTCTAATGGTATGTAAGCAAAATCAAGGATAAAAAACCTAAGATGTTTACATGGTATCCTTTTCATGTTTGCATATATTAATTCATTGCAACACACAGTCATTTTTCCTAGTCCCAAATAATAATAAAAGCAAAGGGGTTTTCCATAATTTTTTGTGAGTTCACCCACAAATGACGAATACCCATCCACTAAATTGCATAAAAGATTCATCATCCGGGCTGCTCCATAGTGTTTCTCTTCATCACACCATAGCTTCGTCGGTCGTAAATGTTGGGCCATGGCAAGCGCCTGCTATGACCATGTCATCGATCTGCCCCGAGCTCACCAGCGTTGCCCCTCCCATCCTCTGCCTCAAACTAGGTGGCCCTGCCCTCTCCTACCCCCTGCATGGAGCTCACCATATCCACCCTATCCCGCCTCATATATACATGAATTAACGATTTATCAGTGTTTATATTAAAAGGGAACTATGGGTTCACCCTGGGCCCCTAAAATCTCAGGACTGACGCCATACCAAATAATATATAGTTATTAATTTGTTGCAAGTTGGCTCACAAAATACTTTTCGTATGTTCATAATGAACCTATATGAACTTGTTTAATCCACTTCTTGATCTCCATGTGTTCAGTTTTTATGTTAATAATCAACGTGGCCAAGAAGACACACAAGTCAGTGTCTATTATACTTAGCAAAAATAATCACATGATGTTGTTACTAAATCCTAGATTAATTATAATTTTCGGATATTGATGTTTGTTTTTCGAACTATATTTCTACTAGAATTTACGTATTGCTTTACTTCACAGTGAAATTAAGTGGTTTGTTTCATTTGTATGTAACAACTCTTAAATAAGTTATTTCACGTCCCCTATATACCAGAAATATAGAATAAAAATATAAAGGGTAATGCCTTTGTAGATAAATTAGAAATAGATATAAAGATAATATATGTTTGTTATAGTGAATTTTACCATAAATATCTTAACATCGAGCTCTAAAGCTACATGCAATGATTTTTGCAGACCAATCTTACGTGCAAGCTAATTGAAATTTGTAGAGCATACACGATTTTAATGTAAATTCATGTAGCTTTTCTGATCTTCATGATTCAGCATCACATGGACTATTTTTCTACTGATGTGTTGTGGGAATCATGCGAGTTAATCTAGCTAGTCAAGTTCGCAAAATCGCAAGTACTTAAAATGAGGATTATAATATGGAAGAACGGCCATCTCTTTTCAAACAGTAAAGGAAAAAGGAGAGAGATCGACATATGTTCCCTTTCTGCCCAAGAAGCTCCAGCACCACTGGTAAGGTGTGTGGTTCAGGATCTAACTAAGCCACCATGCCTGATACTAATGCACGTAAGTACTAAGTGCCACTTAATATTAGTTGCCATGCAAGCATGACGTGATGGGTACGCACCCTTTCCCTTTAGTTCGGCCACTTCACTTTGTACCCAGATCGTTTTATAGCTCTTTCTAGCAACATCATTATCCACAAACTCTTTGTTTACTTCGCACGGATATGGTAATGAATCTTATCCATCGGGGAGAGAAAAGGAAGCAAATGCAGGAATCTTCGACACTGACCGGGCGTCGGCAATGCAGGTAGCCGTAGGCTGGTCCAAGAGAGGTTAAACAAATGGATCAACTGGTGAACAGACGTAGGTTACGTATGATTGGGTGCTTGGGTGTGCAAGCAATCTTAGTAAAGAGAAAGCAGCGGGCTTAAAAATATGCAGCGATCCGCGGTCTGCATACAAGCGCGCCGCGCATGCTGGGCTTTTCAGTAGCGGTCATTACATAGCGGACGTGGCGTAATTTCTTTATTCATGTTATAATCACATGTGATTAAAAGATCCAAGCATTTGATAGTGGAGTAGATTAAGGTAGTATGGTCAAGCTCCGGCTTGGTAGAGCCTAAGACCATATGCATGCTAGGCCAGCTGGAATATCAAACACAAGGTAGCTAACGGATACAGGACAGTTTGCAACTTTCTTGGGTTGGCTATGCATGGTACTGGGTTTCTTCAGCACCTTCATAAAATAAAAGACGACACTCTCGCCAGAAGGACAGAAAGAAAAGGGAAATGAACACATCATCTGCAAAGTAGTCTGGCCGCGTTTAAGTAATTTCATGACCAAACTCTGCAATCATTCATACGTACAAGACGATAACTAGCTAGTGGGAGCGGAGCGATCAGCCAAATTGTTAAGATCAATTAAGCACGGCAAAAGCGCCTTATATACGTATGCAGTGATGCCATCAACCAAATTAACAAGGAAACTTGTGGAGACAGAACATACCATCTATCAGATTACCACATATACGTAGAGAAGTTCGAGAGAATTCTAAGACATGACTGTCAGATTATTATTTTCTAAAAAGATGGCAAGGAAATATACTCCTCCACGTACACATTGCTTTGACATTGGTCCCTCTCGAATCTCGATCACCTACCAGAAACTCAATCAGTCGCTACGTGCTAATCCTCGCGCTTGCAATGGAGACCAGAGATGAATTTCCACCAAAATTCAGAGTTTGCGTGGTTGTGCGTGTCCCATGAGGTGCGCATGCATGATACGATAGCCATGGAAGGAAAGAACTTCTTCGGTTGATGCTGGGAGTCGGAGATCACGAGAGCCACTACCTTAGGGTCGGCTGTCGATATACAACTTCTGTAGTTCCATTCTCAGTTGATCATTCACCCACTCCTTGGCGCTGATGCACCGCCGCCTACCTGACGACTGACGCACGCACGCGATACGATTCCAGTTTTTGTGGCCTGCGTTCCCTCGATACGATGTGCCGTGGAGCGATTCTTGGCCTCCCGTTTGACTGAACTCGTTAGCGTATGCATGTCTCGCGCGAGTGCATGTTCTCGATAGGGATAGTTGCTTTGCCGGTACTACCACCTGACCTGAATACTGATGACTCCCTCAACAAAAGGATTGTTTTCACTGATGATGTGCTCCCTGCCTCGCTGCATGAGTTTGGTCATTTTTTGTGCAATGGTGCAAATCAGGATTTGTTAAAGCTGAAAAAGACTCTTAAAGACCTGAAGGACAAATGTAAATGATATTGTACTGCAAAATCAGCAAAATAGGAAAAAAGAAGCAAGATTCAGTAGATCAACGCGTCCTCAGTCATATAAGATTGCAGGTCAAGACACCACGACCAAATAAAGGCAAAAGACAACACAATGTGCATACAGAACTTACACCAACCAAATCTTCATATTCAATCTTCCTTCAAAACAATCTTCATATTCGATGACAACATGCAGGGAACCTTCGTCGAAATTGTGGCCTGTTGTGGATGCTGTTGTGGTTTCTTTTGTTGTGTTGTTGTTTCGGGCTTTTGGAGTAGTCAGCTTGTCGGGGTTTCGTGTTGTATGGTTTTTCGATCTGGTTTTCCTATAAACTGGATCATTTTCCCTCTTCTTAATGAATAGACAGAGCTCCTGGCGTTTGCGCTAAAAAAATGATTTTCTAGGCATATATATAAGTCAGCATTTGAAGCTAGTGACCAAAACTTTCAGCAAAGTAGACAGCATAAAGATTACTGAACACCACCCAACAGTTCACATGGTGTTTTGGGGGGAATGATGTTTCAGTTATCCTTACCAGACTATTAGCATGGAATCATACGCAAGAATAATCGCATGAGGAGATTCTGCAGGATCAACTTATATCATAACCAAATGCAAGTATGCAACACACCATCAACAATGATAAAGCAGATAGCAAAACTTTACTCATCCAATCATATATTGCAAAGCTCTAGTGCATACTACATACAACTAACTAGAATGCAGTTTAGATCAACTAGCACAATGCACGCGCATTGCTACGTAAGAGCAAGGTTGCCACAAAGCGCTAATTATTTGGGCTATGTCACAATAATAGCTTATTCATGGTATAAAGCAAGAAATCACAAATATTTACTATAAATTGAAATGTACTATTAATACATTTCAGAGACATAGCAATGTGGTCTCTAGTAGAATTGGACAGGCAATTTGACCTACTTCTTAACGGATACCCTAGATGGTGTCGACACAAAAGACTCGGTGCAGCTAGCTTTGAGATGCGGCGACGAGGCAGGAAGATCGTGCATAGTAATCATTTTACTTAAGCTCTCAATCTGACCAGAGACCTAGCTTGAACGCACTAAATCTGCTAGGGAGTTGCTACTCAGACTATCAATATCATCACGTAGTAGTGTAAGTAACTTGTAGAAAATCATTCTAGATATATCTATTAGGGATCGCGTTACGCAAGACAAAAAATTGTGGCGCTTAAACCAAGATCAAGCTTGCAAGGAGGAGGCAACGGATCGCATACCTCGTTGATCGAACTAGCGGAAGAGTTTGTCGATGATGAGGTTGATGAAGTTACGGGTCCATTCCTTCAACTAACCTTAGTTAGTCGCGAGAAGATGTATTATCCTTCTTTGGCTCCCACGATCTAGTGTCGTACGTGCAACACCTCTGATGGTATCCACACGTACGAGCTTGGCGTCACCGCGTAGAACGTGTAACCAAGCACACAAACTATGCGAAATATGTTGGTGAAGAACAGGCAGCGCTTCCGCGTCACCGATATAATCGAGGTAGAAGACGAGCAGCGCTCCACAGGGGAGAGAGAGAGAGAGAGAGGAGAGGAGAAGTAGTTGACGACGAAGCGATGGCGACGAAGGTGACCGGTGGCGGTTGTGGTGGCGGTGGTCGGCCGGGGCTAGGGTTTCGGGCCACAAAGTGTCCACCATACATACCTACTAGCAATTTGCTATTCCAAGTAAATTTGATTTGCTTTTATTTTCTCTTCAAATTAAACTCTTACCAGTATTATGCGAAATTTGGTCAGTAAAGCTCTCACAAACCGGAAGGCACACTTTACTTTTTCCTGTTCTTAAAAATTTGACATTGTGGTCTCTTATGTTGAGTTGTTATGCTTGCAAGTTGTAAGTTGGAGACTAGCCCAGCCATGCAGTCATGGGCAAGCTTTCAACATTGCACTTCTTATTTGAGTTGATATCGTGATCTTTCGTTTATGGATGCCCGCGGTGTGAAATGAATTGGGAATCTTGTGGGGGTCATGGAGTTTTTATATGTGTTAGGGAAATGCCAGGCCGCCAATCTAAGCCATGCATAATTCATGGTGGAAATTTGCAGCATACCCATGGTGAACATTCGATGACGCATCTCACAATAAAAAGCTAAACAAATGGCAAATAAAAGAGATGTCGAGGTGTTCATTGTCTGCTTGTCCTGTCATTTTGGTGTGGGCTTGTTCCATGTCATCGGGCACGAAGGTACCCCATTGGCGGTTCTCAACGATATACATATATTTACAATGACAAGAGCCTTGCTTGGGACTCTAAGTAATGTAGCATGAGGTTTGGGTACTCGTATTCACGGGACACGAGGTTTGAACTTATGATTTGTCAAGCATATGCATCATAATTGTTCTCGCATTAACTTTAACCATTCAAGATGCTTATGATGGGGGCAATGAGAGCTCAAAGATGGTAAGTACCATAATTTTTTAAGGTTATAAAACTTGCAATCACTGCTTCCCTCTGCGAAGGGCCTTTCTTCTACTTTTATGTTGAGTCACCACCTTCTTTCTTTATGCACCATTAAGAGAGCATAGTTGTTATTCTTAGTATAATGTGCATTGTCCCAAAGTTTTCATTAATTGATTCATATTGTTGGTTTCACTTGTTCTTAAATTACTTGTATCTAGTCGCCCTCTTAAACTTGAAGGTGTCCTATGCATTTATGTTTTGCTCTCTTTGAAGGACAAGCTGGAAACCATTTGTATGTTTTTCCTTATGATTTGAACACACGTTTGACTTTCATTGTTTTATTTTCATGATCTTTTGTTTGTGTTCATTTGCATGTTTATAACATGGTTGCTAAGTTTCTTATTGTCAAGATTATATCTTCATGCCCATGTTTTAAGCTCTTATGATCCTAGCTCACAAATGCTTACATATATGATCAAGATTGTGTAGGTGCATGTCACCTCAAAAATTATTCTTTTGTTATTACTTACCTACTCGAGGACGAGCAGGAGTTAAGCTTGGGGATGCTTGATACGTCTCAAACGTATCTATAATTTTTGATGCTCCATGTTTGTTTTTACACCATTTGCCTATTGTTTTGTTACACTTCGTGGCACTTTTATGCATTTTCCAGAACTAACCTATTAACGAGTTGCCACAGTGCCAGTTCCCTGTTTTCTGCTGTTTTTGTGTTTCAGAAGTGATACACAGGAAATATTCTCAGAATTGGACGAAACAAGTTCCTAAAGTCTTATTTTACCCGGAAGCTTCCAGAGATCCGAAGGAGAGAAGGAGAGGGGCCACCAGGGGCCCACACGCATAGGTGGTGCGGCCAGCCCCTGGCCTGCGCCACCATGGTGTGAGACTACCTGGTCCCTCCTCTGACATCGCCCCTTCGCCTATAAAGACCCCCCGACGGAAAAAACCTAGGTACCCGATCAGATTTCTAGAACACATCGCGATCCACCGCCGCCGTCGACCCGAAGATCGGGAGGGTCCAGAAGCTCTTCCCGGCACCCTGCCGGAGAGGGGAATCACCACCGGAGGTCTTCTTCATCGCCATGCTTGCCTCCGAAGCGATGAGTGAGTAGTCTACCTTGGACTATGGGTCCATAGCAGTAGCTAGATGGTTGTCTTCTCCACCATGTGCTTCATGTTTAGATCTCATGAGCTGCCCTACATGATTGAGATCACCGTTATGTAATTCTACATGTTTGGTTTGTTGGGATCCGATGAATATTGGTGTTTATGATTGAGTTGCTATACTGAATATTATCTTTTGTTATCTCTATGTTGTTTATGATCTTGCATGCTCTCCGTTGTTAGTAGCTATCTTGGCCGAGTAGTTGCTAGTGACTCCAAGAGGGGGTATTTATGCTCGATAGTGGGTTCATGCCTCTATTTAACCTGGGGGAGTGACAGAAACCTCTAAGGTTGTAGATGTGCTGTTGCTACTAGGGAGAAAACAACATTCATATGCTCAAGGGCATATGCTTTATTTACATTACACACTTTGCTTAATGTAATTATCTGTTGTTCACAACTTAATACTCATGGGGTGTTCGGATTGATATCCCCGGGAGTGGATTATTAGTCATAGATGCAGTTGGATGGCGGTCTATGTATTTTGTTGTAATGCCCAGAGTAAATCTCATAGTGATCTTCTTGACATATCACGTTTATCTTTATTCTAACAATTGCCCAACTGTAATTTGTTTACCCAGCATGTGTTATTTATCTTATGGAGAGACACCACTAGTGAACTGTGGACCCCGGTCCTATTTCCATCATATTGCTATCACCTGTTTACTTTACTCGCACTGTTTACTTTACTTGCATACTTTCACTGCTTTCCACTCGATACGCTCATAACCTTTGTTTCAAGCAAACCGGTGAGATTGACAACCTCATCGCAAGTTGGGAGCAAAGTACTTGGTTGTGTGTGTGCAGGTTTCGCGTTGCAGCTAGCAAGCAAAGCTTGGACGAGGCGCCATATATAAATTGTCCGAAGCTGTCGCAAACTAGCAAGCATCACCTTCAGCCGTCACTGTCTGCTTTTCTCCTGGACGATAAACCTTGGTTTCTTAACTGAGGGAAAACTTGCTGCTATATTCATCAAAACCTTCTCTTGGGGTTTACCAACTGGTCGGTCATTTTACTTCATCAACAAACGCCATCAAGTTTTCTGGCACCATCATCACTGCGCCATCAATAGCACTCAACATTTGCTTTGGAAATTGACAAAACTACAGAAGAGAGAAACTCGACTTCGAAGTCATGGACTGGCCATCAGAGTACCACGCGATCCTCGGGCAACCCGCGTTTTCGCGATTCATGGTAGTACCCCACTATACATACCTGGTGCTCAAAATGCCAGGACCCAACGGAATCATCACAGTAAAAGGAAGCTTCGAACTCTCAGATTTATGCGATAAGGAATTCCACAAGATGGCGCAAAACTTCGGCATGATGGCAAAATACGGAGAACCCAAAGATAAGGCAAAAAGCCCAACTGCAGGAGCCGCACAACAACTCGAAGGGCACCCAGTAGAGCCGGAGGTGAAAAAACCGCGGGTACAGCCATCAGAACAAGACAAACATACAGGAGAAGAGGAGAAGACATCGGCGACATAGGCGACAAAGTACAAAGTAGAAAAATAAGGTTGTAAAAGCCACGAGCTATTCCAAGGCAGTGCCCTCTAGATCCAGAACACAGGTCATTGGCCGGATCTCTTGGGTCACCCTATGTATCTTACATTATGAGCATAAATAAAGACAAAAGTTCCTCCTATTTGAGTTTATGAGTCTTTAAACCAAAAATTGCGGCAAACGTGCCAAAAATATAAAAACACTCTAAGAATAATTTCTGACAGAAAGTTAGGAAACATAAACTCTCGCGTTCTATACACAAAATACATGAGCATCACAACATCGGGTTATCAGAATCGTCTACCCCCAGGGGGTCTAAGTAATGATGCTCGCGGAAAAATGTGGCATCCTCTCAAAGCAATCTAGCTATAATCCTTCTTGCAGGTTGAAGGGTAGCCTCCAGATGAACTCGCAAACTAGATCCACCCGCAGGATAACTCAGTGACATGGAACTGTAATTGAGCCTTGGATGCCACTTACGTATCCACCCAGGAGCGAAGTTGGCACCAGCCACCAAGTTGAGCTCTATCAACCGATGAATCCGCAGACTAGATCTAAAAGTATCGAGTAGCTGCGAAAAGCTTCCAGGCAGAGGATTGCGAGGGAGCATGAAAGAATACATGGTCATCAAAGATCTTTGACAACCAGCAACTGCATCTCCAATGTGTTGAGCATGATCTTGAAGAAGTACAATGGCACGACGGCGTCGGGGTTCAAACCACAAACTGTCGATCCCCTCTGATGATTTCTTGAGAGCCGCAATTCGTTCAGAAACCCGACGTGTCTCACCAACAAAGTCCAGGCAAGTACCTGAGATAACAGAAGGATATCAGCCAAATGAAAGGGAAAAGAGGAAGGCTGCAAAGAAACTTACATCGCAACATCTCACATACGGACTTGACGATGCCAATAAGAAAGGAGTCACATTCTTCGAGATGCACAATTTTGGCCATCAGACTCGACACCTTATCCTCAAGCATGGATATCTGTTTCATAAAGCCGTAGGATTTGCTGGCCTAGTCTAAAGCAATCTATGCCTGGCGCTTCATCAAGGACAGACGGCTCTCAAGGTCCAAAATTCTCAATGAATATTCCTCATGTCGACAAGAAGGACAAGGAGGCAAAGAAGTTCCGGAGTCGAACATATTGGTAGGAGATGAAGCCCGATCACGACCCGACGATCCACCAGCATGCACAGGCTGGAAGCCAAACAGAAAAAAGAAGACAACATCTCAGAAACTAAATCCAAGCTAGACATTAAAGAGAAGTATTTACAACAAATACAAGCCCCTTGATTGACTCTCGGGCCAAGTATAAACAAAGTTTACTACACCAAAAGAAATGAAGATTACAAAGGAAGATTAAGTCTACGCCACCTCAGCATCATGCTCCCTGGCAGAAGTAGGCGCGGCAGAGGCAGCACCATCATTGGAAGGAGGCATAGATCCACTTGTCGCTGGAGTCGATGAGGCTAGTGTAGAAGAGCTCAAGAAGCCGCTGAAGGAGAAATTATCGATATGATTCCTGGCGCGTACTTCGTCGCCTTCTCAAAGAAAACCCGCATCTCCGAAAGAGGTCGACCATGGGAAGAGCTCACTTTCTCCCAGTTACCTCCTCGCCATGTGCGTAAGTAAGCGCAATGGCCCCCTCTGCACCTCGCTTCACGGAGCGGCCCTTCATCAGAAGGATAGGATCTTCTGGGGTGTCAAACGCCTTTGCAAGTTTCTTCAAATCAGCATCTGGCACCTCCATTTTCTGCTTGGGCCACAACCCGATGAAAATCTACGTGAGCACGCGGCTAACCAACTCAAAGATCTCCTGGATAGAAATCCAATTCAACTCCAGCAAGTTAACAGCGGCCATGAGAGAATCGTCGTCTGGCGGCAAAGATGCCGAAGACACCCCAGTATGCTCTAAACAGCCAATGAAGCAAAAACAGAGGGAAAAGCACGCATCAGCAAGTAAGAGTAGGCAACTCAATAAAGAAGGGAAAAGCATGGTATTTACCTCTAGCAAGAGCCGACATTTTATTAAGCCGCTCAGTTACGGCCTGCTCCCATTGGATGCGTTCCTGATCAGCATCAGCAAGTGCTTTATCCGCTTTCTTTGCCTTAGCCAATGCTGACTTAGCAGACTTCTCAGCAGCGGTTTTGGCAGTGGCGGCAGCATCAAAAGCTTTTCTGGAAGCCTTAAGTTTGGCTTCCAGAGACAATATGCGAGCATTAGCCGCCAATAAAGTATCTGCAGCACAGAAAGGGGAAAAGAAACTCGAATAAAGAAACAGGAAAAGGCATTCGAGACAAGCAGAACACAGGAAAGAAGATTACCCTGAGAAGCTCTAGTAGCTTTCAAATGTTCGACACATTCAGTGCCCAAAGTGATGAACTTCTTCATCAAGATCTGTACAGGAAAAAGACGTGAGTAGGAAGTTCACGCGGTAAACAAAGAAAACATATCAGGAGCATTACGCACATCTTTAGAAGAGCTTGATACGTCTCCAACGTATCCATATTTTTTGATGCTCCATGCTTGTTTTTACACTATTTGCTTAGTGTTTCGTTACACTTCATGGCATTTTTATGCATTTTCCGGAACTAACCTATTAACGAGATGCCATAGTGCCAGTTCCCTGTTTTCTATTGTTTTTGTGTTTTAAAAAAGTTACACAGGAAATATTCTTAGAATTGGATGAAACAAAAGCTAGAAGTCCAGATATTCACAGGAGCTTCCAGAAGACCGAAGAGGAGACGGAGAGGGGCCACAGGGCGCCCACACCACAGGGCGGCGCAGCCTAGGGCTGGACCGCGCCCCCTGGTGGTGAGGCCACCCTGGTCCACCTTTGACGCCACCCCTTTGATGGCTAGTTGACGAGGGAGATTATTCTTCTTCGTCCCCCAGCAACAGTCCTTGTGCGTGGTGAATGACCAGCCCGTTGGGAACCCCAAGAGGAAGGTGTGATGAGTATAGCAGCTGGTTTTTCCTCAGTTAAGAAACCAAGGTTTATCGTTCTTGGAGAGGAGAGACAGGCGACTGAAGGTGATGCTTGCTAGTTTGCGACAGCTGTGGACAATTTATATATGGCGCCTCGTCCAAGCTTTGCTTGCTAGCTGCAACGTGGAACCTGCACACACACAAACAAGTACTTTGCTCCCAACTTACGATGAGGTTGTCAATCTCATCGGTTTGCTTGAAACAAAGGTTATGAGTGTATCGAGTGGAAAACAGTAAAGTATGCGGGTAAAGTAAACAATGCGAGTAAAGTAAATAGGTGATAGCAATATGATGGAAATAGGACCAGGGTCCACAGTTCACTAGTGGTGTCTCTCCATAAGATAAATAACACATGCTGGGTAAACAAATTACAGTTGGGCAATTGATAGAATAAAGATAAACGTGATATGTCAAGAAGATCACTATGAGATTTACTCTGGGCATTACAACAAAATACATAGACCGCCATCCAACTGCATCTATGACTAATAATCCACTCCCGGGGATATCAATCCGAACACCCCATGAGTATTAAGTTGCGAACAACAGATAATTGCATTAAGCAAAGTGTGTAATGTAAACAAAGCATATGCCCTTGAGCATATGAATGTTGTTTTGTCCCTAGTAGCAATAGCACATCTACAACCTTAGAGGTTTATGTCACTCCCCCAGGTTAAATAGAGACATGAACCCACTATCGAGCATAAATACCCCCTCTTGGAGTCACTAGCAACTACTCGGCCAAGATAGCTACTAACAACGGAGAGCATGCAAGATCATAAACAATATAGAGATAACATAAGATAATATTCAGTACAGCAATTCAATCATAAACACCAATATTCATCGGATCCCAACAAACCAAACATGTAGAATTACATAACGGTGATCTCAATCATGTAGGGCAGCTCATGAGATCTAAACATGAAGCACAACGTGGAGAAGACAACCATCTAGCTACTGCTATGGACCCATAGTCCAAGGTAGACTACTCACTCATCACTCCGAAGGCAAGCATGGCGATGAAGAAGACCTCCGGTGGCGATTCCCCTCTCTGGCAGGGTGCCGGGAAGAGCTTCTGGACCCTCCCAATCTTCGGGTCGACGGCGGCGGCGGATCGCGATGTGTTCTAGAAATCTGATCAGGTCCTTAGGTTTTTTCTGTCGGGGGGTCTTTATAGGCGAAGGGGCGATGTCAGAGGAGGACCCAGGCGTCCTCACACCATGGTGGCGCGGCCAGGGGCTGGGCCACGCCACCCCTATGTGTGGGGCCCTAGTGGCCCTTCTCCTTCTCTCCTTCGGATCTCTGGAAGCTTCCGGGTAAAATAAGACTTCAGAAACTTGTTTCATCCAATTCTGAGAATATTTCCTGTGTATCACTTCTGAAACACAAAAATAGCATAAAACAGGGAACTGGCATTGTGGCAACTCGTTAATAGGTTAGTTCCAAAAAATGCATAAAAGTGCCACGAAGTGTAACGAAACAATAGGCAAATGGTGTAAAAACAAGCATGGAGCATCAAAAATTATAGATACGTTTGAGACGTATCAAGCATCCCCAAGCTTAACTCCTGCTCGTCCTCGAGTAGGTAAGTGATAACAAAAGAATAATTTTTGAGGTGACATGCACCTACACAATCTTGATCACATATGTAAGCATTTGTGAGCTGGGATCATAAGAACTTAAAACATGGGCATGAAGATATAATCTTGACAATAAGAAACTTAGCAACCATGTTGTAAACATGCAAATGAACACAAACAAAAGATCATGAAAATGAAACAATGAAAGTCAAACGTGTGTTCAAATCATAAGGAAAAACATACAAATGGTTTTCAGCTTGTCCTTCAAAGAGAGCAAAACATAAATGCATAGGACACCTTCAAGTTTAAGAGGGCGACTAGATACAAATAATTTGAGAACAAGTGAAACCAACATCATGAATCAATCAATGAAAACTTTGGGACAATGCACATTATACTAAGAATGACAACTATGCTCTCTTAATGGTGCATAAAGAAAGAAGGTGGTGACTCAACATAAAAGTAGAAGAAAGGCCCTTCGCAGAGGGAAGCAGTGATTGCAAGTTTTATAACCTTCAAAAATTATGGTACTTACCGGCTTTGAGCTCTCATTGCCCCCATCATAAGCATCTTGAATGGTTAAAGTTAATGCGAGAACAATTATGATGCATATGCTTGACAAATCATAAGTTGAAAACCTCGTGTCCCGTGAATACGAGTACCCAAACCTCATGCTACTTTACTTAGAGTCCCAAGCAAGCCTCTTGTCATTGTAAATATATGCATATCATTGAGAACCGCCAATGGGGTACCACCGTACTTGATGACATGGAACAAGCCCACACCAAAATGACAGGACAAGCAGACAATGAACACCTCGACATCTCTTTTATTTGCCATTTGTTTAGCTTTTTATTGTGAGATGCGTCGTCGTATGTTCACCATGGGTATGCTGCAAATTTCCACCATGAATTATGCATGGCTTAGATTGGCGGCTCGGCGTTTCCCTAACACATATAAAAACTCCATGATCCCCACAAGATTCCCAATTCATTTCACACCGCGGGCATCCATAAACAAAAGATCACGATATCAACTCAAATAAGAAGTGCAATGTTGAAAGCTTGCCCATGACTGCATGGCTGGGCTAGAATCCAACTTAAAACTAGCAAGCATAACAACTCAACATAAGAGACCACAATGTCAAAAAAATTAGAACAGAAAAAAGTAAAGTGTGCCTTCCGGTTCGTGAGAGCTTTACTGACTGAATTTCGCATAACACTGGTAAGAGTTTAATTTGAAGAGAAAATAAAATCAAGTCAAATTTACTTAGAATAGCAAATTGCTAGTAGGTATGTATGGTGGACACTTTGGAAAACTTTGGCTTTTAGGAGTTGGATGCACGAGTAGAGCTCATACTCAGTACAAGGCGAGGGCTAGCAAAAGACTGGGAGCGACCAACTAAGAGAGCAGTAATGGCCATAATCATGCAAAGCGACAAAGTGACATTAAAAGAAGCATAAGATGGCATCAAAAGTCAAAAACTAAATGATCATGAAGGCTAATGGCGACTTTGTAAGAGTCTAACATGTGTGAGCATGCGCCAAGTCAACCCAAATAAAGCATCAAGGAGAAAACCAAAATAATGCTTCCAAATAATAAAAACAACGCATGATTTTTTTTCAAAGGCTCATTAAGCAATCTCAGTTATTTGAGACAAGTCATGCTACAGTAAAACCACTAAGCATACTATCAAAAAGACATCAAGCATGACATGAAAAAGCCTAAGCCGCAGTCTACACAAGCTCCTTCTTGTACCACTATTTTGCACAAAGCTTTTTCTCTTTTCCAACACCATTTGAAATTTTTTAAAGACACCTCTTTTGATGAAAACCAATAAAGATTAGAGGCAAAAATACACTTTGATGAATAGATATGATGAGGTCTGAACACAAATAAAGTTGAAAACAAAAACCAAAAGCAGTAGCAGAAAAAGAAGAACACTCGGTGAACAATAAGAGTGAAAAAACTGAGTGTTCTTTGCAAATGAAAAAAAGTACATCTCCTCCAAAGAAAATTTTTTGGGGTCCAACCATTTATTGCAGCAAACAAACAAACTAAACCAACTAAGAAAACTAAAACAACTGATGCTCCAAGAAAAACACATAGTGCATGAAGCAATAAAAATATAGTGTTTTGAAAGGTGACCTGATTTTTGCCGATGAAGAAGGGGTGCCTCGGGGGCATCCCCAAGCTTTGACGCTTGTACATCTTGGATATTTCTTGGGGTGATGCATGGGCATCCCCAAGCTTGAGCTTTTGTCCATTGTTCAACTCATCTCATCATTCTCCAATCCCTACACTTGAAAACTTCCTTCATACAAAACTAAACACAAATCTATTAGCAACATTAGTGTAGGCATAACATATAATCAACCTCTTTTTGCTTCAGGTTTCAACTCAAAACTACCACATATAAAGTAAATACTACTGTAGCAACTTCCACAAGAGTTCCATGATCAAAAGAACTCGCAAATAAAGCGATAAAGTGGCAAAAACAAATATTGGCAGAAATCTGTCAAAACAGAACAGCTGACAAAGGCCGAATTTTTGAGGGGTTTTCTGTTGCTCAAATCAAAAAGTGTTCAACTAACGAAAGTTTGGATATAACCTGAGGCATATGCACAAGAAATCGCAGGTCCAAAAGATAAACAGAGAATTTATACGAATTTTTACGGTGAAGCACATAAAACAGTTTCAGGACAGCAATATCCCCAAATCTTTACCTCACTCGAATTAGAGGCTTCTCTTGGCACAAAAACGAAATAAAAAGGATAAGGAGCAGTAATTACAGTAGTAATGAATTCCAAGACTCAAATAAAAGAAAAATTACTGAAAAGAAAATTTTGGGTTATCTCCCAAGAGTGCTTTTCTTTAACGCCTTTGAGCTAGGCGCAGAAAATTGCGAGTCAAGTATTATCAAGTGATGAAGTGCTAGGATCAGCGGGTGCCTTATGTCTTCCTTTCTTACCTTTGCTCTCAACTCTAGGAAAGACATGGCTATTGCAAGATGGAGGGATAAATCTTATATTGCCTTTTCCCACATCAATAACGGCGCCCAGGAGCTTCAAGAGGGATCTTCCAAGTGTGATTTGTCCTTTTCCTACACATTCAATAACAAGATAATCAGTAGATATCATTCTTCCTAGGACTTTTGTAAAAACTCCTTCAGAAATTCCAAGGGGAAATATAGTAGCATTGTTAGTAAGAGAAATTCCTTCTCCCCCCTTAGAAAGCTTCCAAAGGCTCAAAGATTCATAAACATCCTTTGGCATGAGACAAAATTCAGACATAATATCACAACGAGCATGAAAAGTTTCACCACTAATGGTGATTTTTACCGTAGGATACCAACTCGAAGGTTCAGAATTTATTGGCACATAATCAAAATACTGGCGCAAAGTATTGTAGCAAGAATTCAAACTAGCAGCGCGAGTCTCAAGAGTATCAAGTCTATTAAAAATGCACACAAGAGAGGAATCAAAATAGGTTGGCATGCTATAAATTGTAATCAACTTTTTTATAATATTGAAGGCTTGATCTCCATCACAATGAAGGAAATCTCCTTCTGCTGTAGCATCCAAAGCATATCTATAATGAAGAGAAAGTCCAAAGTAAAAGCTACTAAGAAGCAAACTCAATGTTATTTTAGGTTCAGTTTTTCCATGCCAATCATAAATTCTAGACCAAGCTTCTTTAAAACTTTCCTCATCCTTTTGTTTAAAAGTGAAAATCATGTCCTCGGGCGACATAGTAGTAGCAACTGAACTAGATATAATAAACTAAAGTAAAGAAATAACAACTACCAAGGATTCTAATTTTTTTTGGGTTTTTGATATAAAACGATGCAAGTAAAATAAATAAAGTAAAGCAAAACAATAACAAAGTAAAGGATGTGCGTGCGAAAAACTCCCCTCGCAGAAGTCTTCTACTTCCTCCTCGGCAACGGCGCCAGAAAAATAGCTGATGGCTAGTTGACGAGGGAGATTATTCTTCTTCGTCCCCCAGCAACAGTCCTTGTGCGTGGTGAATGACCAGCCCGTTGGGAACCCCAAGAGGAAGGTGTGATGAGTATAGCGGCTGGTTTTCCCTCAGTTATGAAACCAAGGTTTATCATTCTTGGAGAGGAGAGACAGGCAACTGAAGGTGATGCTTGCTAGTTTGTGACAGCTGCGGACAATTTATATATGGCGCCTCGTCCAAGCTTTGCTTGCTAGCTGCAACGTGGAACCTGCACACACACAAACAAGTACTTTGCTCCCAACTTACGATGAGGTTGTCAATCTCACCGGTTTGCTTGAAACAAAGGTTATGAGTGTATCGAGTGGAAAACAGTAAAGTATGCGGGTAAAGTAAACAATGCGAGTAAAGTAAACAGGTGATAGCAATATGATGGAAATAGGACCGGGGTCCACAGTTCACTAGTGGTGTCTCTCCATAAGATAAATAACACATGCTGGGTAAACAAATTACAGTTGGGCAATTGATAGAATAAAGATAAACGTGATATGTCAAGAAGATCACTACAAGATTTACTCTGGGCATTACAACAAAATACATAGACCGCCATCCAACTGCATCTATGACTAATAATCCACTCCCGGGGATATCAATCCGAACACCCCATGAGTATTAAGTTGCGAACAACAGATAATTGCATTAAGCAAAGTGTGTAATGTAAACAAAGCATATGCCCTTGAGCATATGAATGTTGTTTTCTCCATAGTAGCAACAACACATCTACAACCTTAGAGGTTTCTGTCACTCCCCCAGGTTAAATAGAGACATGAACCCACTATCGAGCATAAATACCCCCTCTTGGAGTCACTAGCAACTACTCGGCCAAGATAGCTACTAACAACGGAGAGCATACAAGATCATAAACAACATAGAGATAACATAAGATAATATTCCATACAGCAACTCAATCATAAACACCAATATTCATTGGATCCCAACAAACCAAACATGTAGAATTACATAACGGTGATCTCAATCATGTAGGGCAGCTCATGAGATCTAAACATGAAGCACAAGGTGGAGAAGACAACCATCTAGCTACTGCTATGGACCCATAGTCCAAGGTAGACTACTCACTCATCGCTCTGGAGGCAAGCATGGCGATGAAGAAGACCTCCGGTGGTGATTCCCCTCTCCGGCAGGGTGCCGGGAAGAGCTTCTGGACTCTCCCGATCTTTGGGTCGACGGCGGTGGCGGATCGCGATGTGTTCTGGAAATCTGATCGGGTCCTTAGGTTTTTTCCTTCGGGGGGTCTTTATAGGCGAAGGGGCGATGTCAGAGGAGGACCCAGGCGTCCTCACACCATGGTGGCGCGGCCAGGGGCTGGGCCGCGCCACCCCTGTGTGTGGGGCCCTGGTGGCCCTTCTCCTTCTCTCCTTCGGATCTCTGGAAGCTTCCGGGTAAAATAAGACTTCAGGAACTTGTTTCGTCCAATTCTGAGAATATTTCCTGTGTATCACTTCTGAAACACAAAAACAGCAGAAAACAGTTAACTGGCACTGTGGCAACTCGTTAATAGGTTAGTTCCGGAAAATGCATAAAAGTGCCACGAAGTGTAACGAAACAATAGGCAAATGGTGTAAAAACAAGCATGGAGCATCAAAAATTATAGATACGTTTGAGACGTATCACACTTCGCCTATAAAGACCCCCCGACGGGAAAAACCTAAAGACCCGATCACTTTTCCAGAAACACATCGCGATCCGCCGCTATCGTCGACCCAAGATCGGGAGGGTCTAGAAGCTCTTCCCGGCACCCTGCCGGAGAGGGTAATCACCATCGGAGGTCTTCTTCATCGCCATGCTTGCCTCCGACGTGATGAGTGAGTAGTCTACCTTGGACTATGGGTCCATAGCAGTAGCTAGTTGGTTGTCTTCTCCACCATGTGCTTCATGTTTAGATCTCGTGAGCTGCTTTACATGATTGAGATCACCGTTATATAATTCTACATGTTGTGTTTGTTGGGATCCGATGAATATTGGTGTTATGATTGAGTTGATGTACTGAATTTTATCTTATGTTATCTCTATGTTGTTTATGATCTTGCATGCTCTCCGTTGTTAGTAGCTATCTTGGCTGAGTAGTTGCTAGTGACTCCAAGAGGGGGTATTTATGCTCGATAGTGGGTTCATGCCTCTATTTAATCTAGGGGAGTGACAGAAACCTCTAAGGTTGTAGATGTGTTATTGCTACTAGGGGGAAAACAACATTCATTTGCTCGAGGGCATATGCTTTATTTCCATTACACACTTTGCTTAATGCAGTTATCTGTTCTTCGCAACTTAATACTTGTGGAGTTCTCAGATTGATTTGCCACAAGTGGATTATTAGTCATAGATGCAGTTGGATGGCGGTCTATGTATCTTGTTGTAATGCCCAGAGTAAATCTCATAGTGATCCTCTTGACATATCATGTTGTCTTTATTCTATCAATTGCCAAACTGTAATTTGTTTACCCAGCATGTGTTATTTTATCTTATGGAGAGACACCACTAGTAAACTATGGACCCCGGTCCTATTTCCTTTATATTGCTATCACCTGTTTACTTTACTCGCATACTATTACTATTTTCCACTCGATATGCTCATTCCTTTGTTTACAGCAAACCGGTGAGATTGACAACCTCATCGTAAGTTGGGAGCAAAGTATTTGGTTGTGTTGTGTGCAGGTTCTGCATTGCAGCTGGCAAAGCAAAGCACTGGACGAGGCGTCTTATAAATTGTCTGAAGCTGTCGCAAGCTAGCAAGCATCACCTTCAGTCATTTGGCTTCTTCCCCTTCGGATCGATAAACCTTGGTTTCTTGCCGAGGGAAAACTTTGCTGCTATATTCATCATACCTTCCTCTTGGGGTTCCCAACTGGACGGTGCTTTACATTATCAACACCATGCCGCATCAGAGCTCGTAGATCGATGAGCGTTGAGAGAAGCACCAGCATCTGTTGACTTCTTTACGTGCTTGGAACCTCGAGTAGAGGTGACCTTTTTAATAGGAGCCTTTGAAGACTTCACCACCGGAGCAACTTCTTGCAAAGAAGGTTCATCGGCAGCCATAGCTTCAGCTGAAGGAGCAGTGGCAGCATCCCTCTTAGGGTCCTCATTGTCACTAAAAAGGCAACAAAAGGCAGAGAATTTACATAAGTCAAAAGAAAAGAAGCAAATACAAAATAAATATCGAGTTAGCAAAAACTCACAAGTCCAAGGCATCGAAAAGCTCTTCTTCATACTCTAGAACAGAGGCCTCCCCGGCCATGTTCTTGAGAGTAGAGGCACTCAAAGAAGCGAGCTCCTCAACATGTTTCCTCTTCCTGTCAAGGGCAGTTTCTTCAGAAAGTGCAGGCGGAGGCAACGTAGTCGAGCTGGTTCTTTCTAGCGAATCTTCAGCTTCCTCTCTATCTTGGTTGTCCTCAGCCTCGGGGGCTTCGGATGCAGCATCGATAGGAACATTCTGAATAGGTCCTCCCTTTGGAAGGGGAGGGCGAGAAACAAGGAACTGATGATCCTGGAAGGAAAACAAGTCGAAAGTCATAAGAAAAAGTAGTGATAAGATAAAAGAAGACGAACAAATGAAGACAGTGCATATACCGCAGGCAAGTGATGCTCGGAGTCGAAGTAACCAGCGGTCAAATCTGGAATCTCATCTTCTTTTGTGAGAGTAGTCAAAGCCCTCACTCGTTTGTCGAGATCCTTCTTCTCCAAAAGATCATCAGACACTCAAGAAGAATCTCCCAAGCCAGAGAATGACCAAAGCTTAGAAAGACGGTGCTGAAGAGGTTGAACTCGACATTGCAGGAAAAACGCCATAAGTTGAGTCCCGGATAGTGCACCACCATCATCACTCTTTAGAGCTTGGATGCGAGCTAGCAGTGGCTTGACATCCTCCATCTCAGCTTCCGTGGGAGGCGAATCCCACGAGGCCAATTTCTCCAGATTTTTAGCAGCATCAAAAGGGGCAATGTCATACAGGTCAGAGGAAGAGGCTTTTTGGTCTTTTATGTAAAACCATTTCTTCCTCCAACCTTGTACTGAGGCAGCCATGGAAAATTCCAAATACTGGGACTCGGCATGAACAGAAATAACAGCCCCGCCCAGACACTGGGGCGAAGCCTAAAGAGATATTTCTAGAGAAGAAAATGGGGCTCGATTCCCAGAAAAGACTCGCAAAGAGTAATAAAGCTGGCAATATGAAGAATCGAGTTCGGTGTGAGCTGGTGAAGCTACACACCGTACACAAAGAGAAGCCCACAAAGGAACTCGTGGGCAGGGAGAGAGAGACCGCGCAGGAGGAAGGCGAGGAACATCACCCGGTAGCCGCTCTAGGGCTTGGGGACACGCTCAGTGCTAGGAAAGATGACCCGATCTCCGTCGGCGACGAGACCATCAGCCAGGGCCTTGTCGAGATCCGTTTGCTTGAACTCACTAGGCACCCAGCTGGTTAATGTATTGGCGATGTTGGCTTTTCCCATCTTGTTCTTCTGCACACGAGTCTTGAAGCGCATCTAAGGGCCGCACGCGGGGGCTGGGCAGAAGCTCAGAAGCGTGCAAGGTTCATAGCAATGGTGGCGGCGGTAGAAGCAATGAACTAGTAAATAGTAAATTCCCCACTCTCCCCCTTATATAGCTTCCTGATGAAGGAACATGGGCTGAGACGTGGCGAAAGGAGCAGAAATGGCAGCCCACTAACGGTCAGGAAAACTACAAAATTACTGCGCTACCCACGCAATGGTCAGCGCTCAGTCAAGTCATTTAAAGAATGACTCTGCTAATGACATCACAAGAACTCGAGTAACAAGGATGTTAGAATATGACAAGTGATGGACATTGATATGGGAAAATTCAGCAAAAGTATGGTATAACAGATCTACATACTGATGATGACCAAGGAAGTCGATGAAAAACTGATATGAAAGATACAGAGGAGTCAAGGAGGAATAGATTACTCTTTGAGTCTATACTCGAAAATATTCAGCTATAGCCTCGGGGGCTACTACCATCGGGAGCGCTGAGCGCGCACCCAACGATATTATCATAAAATGCTTCGATCTGATGAATAAAAGTAGGCACAATATATTTGAGCCTATACTTGAAATAAAGTTTTTTGACTATAGCCTCGGGGGCTACTACCATCGGGAGCGCTGGGCGCGCACCCGACGATGTTTTTTCAAGAATAATGGAGGCAAAAGAAGCTTTGGGAAGCATCATTACTACCATCGGGAGGAAGTTTTATTAATCAAGGTTGAATAACCCGAATACTTTTAGAACTGAAATAGTCAAACAAGGTTGCGACGTATGATTCTCGAGTTGCGTCATCGCCACAAAACTTGAATGCCGTGGTTGAAATATATCACGAAGGTAAGACCCCAGGATCCGTCCTGTGTGGCCCGATATACTCACATGGATACGCTCTACTGGTACTTATCTGTGTCTACAATGTGAAAATAATCCTGGTGGACGCACTGGGTACCCTGAGAACCACTGAGATCCATTCTTTATAAGTCCTAAATGCAGCAAAAGAATGGATTTGACCGGTTTCCTGAATTCAAATCCAAGGGGATTGAATTTGAAGTAGGTGGCAAGTATCTGTTCTGGCGGTTAACTGGCCTCTTGATCCGTCAGAGTTGTCAGACTTGTTCATCAAAACCCCTTGCAAAATATTATAATGAAAGATAAGTCGAAAGACCAAGTCGAAGATTTGAAGATATAAAGAAGTCAAGTGTTGATCAAGTCAAAGATTTGAAGATCTGAGATTCAACCCGAATCTACAATTCTGGTAGAATCTCGGGGGCTACTGACAAGGGTATAGATATTAGAGCCCGTCAGTTGAGTACCCCTGAGGCCCTTTAAGCTTGTGACGCCCCACCTTCGGATTAAGGTGGAACTTCTGTGTTAAGTGCTATTTCCTGGATCACTGATAGCACCACAGATCAAAATGAAATATTCATTGCATAGTATCAAGATTTACAACATGGATCCAGATACAAAGTATTCAAACCTTACAGATACACAGCAAAAGGAATAAGGTGGCAATGAGCCTCCATCTTCATCACGTGCCACAGGCAGGCATGTTGGAAAGTAAGCTCGAGATCCTAATCCTGGTTCTTCACTCGAAATAAAACCTGCACGTTTGAATATGCAGCCCCAGAGGGGTCAGTACAATGATGTACTGCCAAAAAAAACATATTTGGTGGCTGTTGTGAGAAGTCTAACTACATGACATTTGGCTAGTGGATCTCATAGGCTGATTTGCATAAAGCCAGTTTTGTCCTAAAAATTCCTTCACAAAACCTTCTTTCAAAGCTTTATATTTTCAAAGGGTCGAAATAACCCCCAATTACCACATACTAGCTAGGCATGTAGCACTCGGCAAAACTCAACAAAGTTGGAACCTCAGGAACCACCACCCCTCGGAGTGCATGGTCCTTAGTTCCTACCTAGGGGTTTCTAGACAAATTTTAGCCATTCAGAATCGGTGATGAGATTCTTCCGTACATTCCATGTCTAGAGACTCAATTGTCCATAACCGGGGACACGGCTAATTGATTAGTTTTGACACCCTGCAGGGGTAGTGCACTTTCACCTTATGACTCATTTTATGCCCATACATAAAATGAGACGAGACTTTTTAGAAGGAGAGGGCAACCAACTGGCAAGATCGGTTCCCAACCTATAATTCAACTAGCGCCATCTTCTTGCACACAAGTTGCTCCCTCACAACTAATCAGTCAAGACAGAGCCCATAATGTCATAAGGCTGCACTGGAAGTACTCTAAGCATGGAAGACATGTTAACCTCTTTGTTCCTGGGTGGCCATCCCGAGTGACATTCTGAGCCCACATCCTCTCAACGAGGCATGTGCCCCAGAAGTCACCTCCATCGCCGCCTCTTATCAAACCAATCCACCCAGGTGATTCATTTTAGTTGAAGTTCTTAATTTGTTTCACAAAACACTTTTAACAAGTGATCATAGCATGGCATCAATATTTTTCAAAGTATTTAGCATCCTAACAGGTGGGGTTTGAGGGATAGCTACATACTACTAGGATCTAAGCATTTCATAAAATAGTTGAACATTTCACCTATCATGCATACTACTGAATCACACTAATGCAGTAGTAAAAATAGGTAGGGGATATGTGTGTCACTTGCCTTTTGAGGTTCACGATGTTTCTCTTCCCTGAACTAAGCACGTAGTCCTTCGCACAAACTATAGTACAGAAATAACATAACATAAACACTCCAAACAAGCACAAACAAGCAATTCAAGCAATTGAAAGATATTTGTTTAACCATTTAGCTTTATTGTTATGTTATGATAGAGAGATGTGGTGAAGGAAATGTGAATGGTGAGATATGGGTTTTGAGGGCTTAGCTGGGGAAGATTCAATATGATTTGAGAGAGAAATCGACTAGGCAATATAGTCGATGAAGTTTTTATGCTTTAATAAAGCATAAAAGAGTTTTAGGAATAGCTCATGTAAAATAAATTACACAAGAATCAAATTGTGCAACTACAACACTATTGAATAAAGTGTGACAACACTTATTCATAATAGTATAAGTTACACCTAGGCTTGGGTAGGAATTTGTGATATAGTGATTTACTCAATTAACTCATTTGTCAAATGAATAGTTCTACACATAAAATCAGGATCAAGTGGACAGAGGATTGAGTATGGGTAGATAACCTTTGAGATTATGGTTTAAGGTCTCTATTGGTACAAGGAGTATTGGATAGGTGCTAAAATGTTGACTAGATCAACACCACAAGATAGCAAGAATAGAATCTAAGATTGAGATGTATCACACTTTACTCAAACCACACAATTGAAATTCGAATATGTGTGAACTAGACACGATAGGTCTAAATAGGTAGGGTCTTGATCAAGATATATTTTGGACAACAATGATGGCTAGGTGTGATTATAGGATTTGTTAATGTAGAAGGAAACTTTACTGAAAAGGTATAGGTTTATTCCTATAGTGGAATTTACTCAAATCCTCATGTTAGAATTTGAATAATTGCGAAATGGTTCAAACAAATATGGGTGTGATACTACTGGATAGCTTGCAGTAAAACAAAGCTACTGCAATTGGAATCATTCTAAAATAAGTTATAGAATTCAAACTATGATCAAATTAGTGATTTGGATAGATTTGGATGCACAAGGTGTGTGCACGTATCAACTTTGAAGATCACTGATCCTATGATGTTCTACAAGATTAAAGGATTCCAGAGACTACAAAATTATAATTTTTGGACACTTGGTTCAAAAGACATGAATTAAACAAGCTAACAGAAGGATTGATTCCAATTTGAAAATAGTTTCGAACTGAACCCATAAAATAAGAGATATTATTGTACTACTGGATTCTAGATGTTCTAAGGATTCCAACAGTACAACATTTGTTATTTTTGGACCTACAGATCAAAAGATATGAATTTTGCAAGATTGGGATCGAATCTGGTTTGAAATTATAATTCGAAATCGTTTTAAAATCGGAGGGGGTCACATGGCAGATTCTTACTGGCGCGTACCGGTTCGATCGGATCATGCCTGTGGTTCATCGGATCTAAAGTGATCTGGACGCACAGGATTTCCCCGTACCTATTCAGTTTAGTGATTTATTCTGGCGTGTTAGATCGAGATCCTACGGCCGTGATTGAAGCAGAGAGGTGCTCACCGGGGTGGTCTAGGTTTTCATCGTCGCCGGCGAGCTTGCGCACTGGAGGTTGACGGCAACGGCATCTCTGAGGCCCTTGGCAACCGCGGAGGAGTGGACAGTGAGCAGGACCTCGAGGCGAAGACGATGGCGAGATGGCGGTGTCCAAAGCTTCCTGGAACGACGGGGAGGAGTGACCAGAGATTAGCGGCGGTTCGGCCGTGATCGGGTGTGATGGTTCCAGAGGGTTTTAGGTGGTGGCGATCTTACCAGGAGATGTAGGAGGTCGAGGACTGATACGTCTCAAACGTATCTATAATTTTTGATTCTCCATGCTTGTTTTTACATCATTTGCCTAATGTTTTGTTACACTTAGTGGCACTTTTATGCATTTTCCGAAACTAACCTATTAACAAGTTGCCACAGTGCCAATTCCCTGTTTTCTGCTATTTTTGTGTTTCAGAAGTGATACACAGGAAATATTCTCGGAATTGGATGAAACAAGTTCCTGAAGTCTTATTTTACCCGGAAGCTTCTAGAGATCTGAAGAGGAGTAGGAGGGGGCCACAGGGGCCCCACACAATAGGCCGGCGCGGCCAGGGCCTGGGCCACGCCAGCCAGGTGTGAGGCCGCCTGGCTCCACCTCTGACATCGCCCCTTCGCCTATAAAGACCCCCCGACGGAAAAAACCTAAGTACCCGATCAATTTTCTAGAACACATCGCGATCCGCCACCGCCGTCGACCCAAAGATCGGGAGGGTCCAGAAGCTCTTCCCGGCACCCTGCCGAAGAGGGGAATCGTCACCGGAGGTCTCCTTCATTGCCATGCTTGCCTCCGGAGTGATGAGTGAGTAGTCTACCTTGGACTATGGGTCCATAGCAGTAGCTAGATGGTTGTCTTCTCCACCATGTACTTCATGTTTAGATCTCATGAGCTGCCCTACATGATTGAGATCACTGTTATGTAATTCTACATGTTTGGTTTGTTGGGATCTGATGAATATTGGTGTTATGATTGAGTTGTTGTACGGAAATATATCTTTTGTTATCTCTATGTTGTTTATGATCTTGCATGCTCTCCGTTGTTAGTAGCTATCTTGGCCGAGTAGTTGCTAGTGACTCCAAGAGGGGGTATTTATGCTCGATAGTGGGTTCATGCCTCTATTTAACCTGGGGGAGTGACAGAGACCTCTAAGGTTGTAGATGTGCTGTTGCTACTAGGGAGAAAACAACATTCATATGCTTTTTTTACATTACACACTTTGCTTAATGCAATTATCTGTTGTTCGCAACTTAATACTTGTGGAGTTCTCGGATTGATTCGCCACAAGTGGATTATTAGTCATAGATGCAGTTGGATGGCGGTCTATGTATTTTGTTGTAATGCCCAGAGTAAATCTTATAGTGATCTTCTTGACATATCACGTTTATCTTTATTCTATCAATTGCCCAACTGTAATTCGTTTACCTAGCATGTGTTATTTATCTTATGGAGAGACACCACTAGTGAACTATGGACCCCGGTCCTGTTTCCATCATATTGCTATTACCTGTTTACTTTACTCGCACTGTTTACTTTACTCGCATACTCTACTGTTTTCCACTCGCTACACTCATAACCTTTGTTTCAAGCAAACCGGTGAGATTGACAACCTCATCGTAAGTTGGGAACAAAGTACTTGGTTGTGTTGTGTGTAGGTTCCGCGTTGCTACTGGCCAAAGATGAGTCAACAAGTGCGCCCTTGTTGGAGTGCTATTAAGCCAGTCTGCATCACCTTCAGTCGTTTGTCTC
Source organism: Dactylis glomerata (assembly GCA_007115705.1). NCBI lineage: Eukaryota > Viridiplantae > Streptophyta > Magnoliopsida > Poales > Poaceae > Dactylis > Dactylis glomerata. The sequence continues at coordinate 9,698,032 of QXEO01000625.1, read as the reverse complement.
TCCTCTCCAAGAACGATAAACCTTGGTTTCATAACTGAGGGAAAACCAGCTGCTATACTCATCACACCTTCCTCTTGGGGTTCCCAATGGGCTGGGTATTTCCCATGTCTACTACACGCAAGCAACAAGTTTTCTGGCACTGTTGCTGGGGAGAAAGTAGAAGACTTCTGCGAGGGGAGTTTTCGCACGCACATCCTTTACTTTGTTATTGTTTTGCTTTACTTTATTTATTTTACTTGCATCATTTTATATCAAAAACCCAAAAAAATTAGAATCCTTGGTAGTTGTTATTTCTTTACTTTTAGTTCATCATGTTGTTCCCTAAGTTCGTTCTGGAGGACCTCTCAGTAGGTAGTGGTTCGATTATTGGAAAAAGTAACATTGAGGAGTTCTTTAATCACATTAGTATGCATGAGGAAGTTGAGAAAAACTCTTTGGTTGAGCTAGCTCCTAGTATTGAAGTTGCTTCTGCTTATTTAATTCACATGTTGGAAACTAGGTTTGCTAGTCTTAATCCTTTTATGCAATACATGTTCCTTAAGCTTCATGAAATTGAGGATCCCGAAAAGAAAGCTTTTATCTTGGAAGCTTTGCGCCTAGAATTTAAAGATGTCGTTATTGAAGCTAGGAAAGTTCTTAAATGTTTTAATAAACTTGGTTCACCTATAAAGGTTATTAGTACAAATGATGAAGGGGCCAAAATACCTATACCTAGCAAGCTCTTTGGATTGTGTGAAGCTTTCGAAAATAATTTTGACTGGATCTGTCCCAAAAATCTTTTTTGTGATTTGAGTGAACCAAAGCGTGATCACAAAGGGTCTTCTAAAACTTATGTGAATGAAATACAATGCCTTATTGACAAGACCTCTGCAGTTGATCTTAATGCTTCTTCTGAAAATACTTGATTCGTAATTTTCTGCGCCTAGCTCAAAGGCGTCAAAGAAAAGCACTCTTGGGAGATAACCCAGTATTTTATTTTCAGTACTTTTTCTTTTATTTGAGTCTTGGAAGTCATTACTACTGTAATGACTGCTCTTTATCCTTTTTATTTCGTTTTTCTGCCAAGAGAAGCCTCTAATTCGAGTGAGGTAAAGATTTGGGGATGTTGCTGTCCTGAAACTGTTTTCAGTGCTGCACCATAAAAATTCGTATAAATTCTCTGTATATCTTTTGGACCTGCGATTTCTTGTGCATATGACCCAGGTTATATCCAAACTTTTGTTAGTTAAACACTTTTTGATTTGAGCAACATAAAACCCCTAAAAAATTCGGCCTTTGTCAGCTGTTCTGTTTTGACAGATTTCTGCCCATATTTGTTTTTGCCACTTTATCGCTTTCTTTGCGAGTTCTTTTGATCATGGAACTCTTTTGGAAGTTGCTACAGTAGTATATACTTTATATGTGGTGGTTTTGGGTTGAAACCTGAAGCAAAAAGAGGTTTACCTACACTAATGTTGCTAATAGATTTGTGTTTAGTTTTGTATGAAGGAAGTTTTCAAGTGTAGGGATTGAAGAATGATGAGATGAGTTGAAGAATGGACAAAAGCTCAAGCTTGGGGATGGCCATGCATCACCCCAAGAAATATCCAAGAAGTACAAGTGTCAAAGCTTGGGGATGCCCCCGAGGCACCCCTTCTTCATCGGCAAAAATCAGGTCACCTTTCAAGACACTATATTTTTATTGCTTCATGCACTATGTGTTTTTCTTGGAGCGTTAGTTGTTTTAGTTTTCTTAGTTAGTTTGTTTTGTTTGCTGCAATAAATGGTTGGACCCCAACAAATTTCCTTTGGAGGAGATGTACTCGTTTTCATTTGCCAAGAACACTCCGTTTTTCATTCTTACAATTTCACCGGGTGTTCTTCTTTTTCTGCTACTACTTTTAGTTTTTGTTTTCACCTTGATTTGCGTTCAGACCTTGTCATATCTTTTCATCAAGGTGTATTTTTGCCTCTGATCTTTATTGGTTTTCATCAAAAGAGGTGTCTTTAAAAATTTCAAATGGTGTTGGAAAAGAGAAAAAGCTTTATGCAAAATAGTGGTACAAGAAGGAGCTTGTGTAGACTGCGGCTTAGGCTTTTTCATGTCATGCTTGATGTCTTTTTGATAGTATGCTTAGTAGTTTTGCTGTAGCATGACTTGTCTCAAATAACTGAGATTGCTTAATGAGCCTTTGAAAAAATCATGCGTTGTTTTTAATTATTTGGAAGTATTATTTTGGTTTTCTCCTTTATGCTTTATTTGGGTTGACTTGGCGCATGCTCACACATGTTAGACTCTTACAAAGTCGCCAATAGCCTTCATGATCATTTAGTTTTTGACTTTTGATGTCATCTTATGCTTCTTTTAATGTCGCTTTGTCGCTTTGCATGATTATGGCCATTATTGCTCTCTTAGTTGGTCGCTCCCAGTCTTTTGCTAGCCCCCGCCTTGTACTGAGTATAAGCTCTACTCGCGCATCCAACTCCTAAAAGCCAAAGTTTGCCAAAGTGTCCACCATACATACCTACTAGCAATTTGCTATTCCAAGTAAATTTGACTTGCTTTTATTTTCTCTTCAAATTAAACTCTTACCAGTGTTATGCGAAATTCGGTCAGTAAAGCTCTCACGAACCGGAAGGCACACTTTACTTTTTCCTGTTCTTAAAAATTTGACATTGTGGTCTCTTATGTTGAGTTGTTATGCTTGCAAGTTGTAAGTTGGAGACTAGCCCAGCCATGCAGTCATGGGCAAGCTTTCAACATTGCACTTCTTATTTGAGTTGATATCGTGATCTTTTGTTTATAGATGCCCGCGGTGTGAAATGAATTGGGAATCTAGTGGGGATCATGGAGTTTTTATATGTGTTAGGGAAACGCCGGGCCACTAATCTAAGCCATGCATAATTCATGGTGGAAATTTGCAGCATACCCATGGTGAACATTCGACAACGCATCTCACAATAAAAAGCTAAACAAATGGCAAATAAAAGAGATGTCGAGGTGTTCATTGTCTGCTTGTCCTGTCATTTTGGTGTGGGCTTGTTCCATGTCATCGGGCACGGAGGTACCCCATTGGCGGTTCTCAACGATATGCATATACTTACAATGACAAGAGCCTTGCTTGGGACTCTAAGTAAAGTAGCATGAGGTTTGGGTACTCGTATTCACGGGACACGAGGTTTTCAACTTATGATTTGTTAAACATATGCATCATAATTGTTCTCGCATTAACTTTAACCATTCAAGATGCTTATGATGGGGGCAATGAGAGCTCAAAGCCGGTAAGTACCATAATTTTTGAAGGTTATAAAACTTGCACTCACTGCTTCCCTCTGTGAAGGGCCTTTCTTCTACTTTTATGTTGAGTCACCACCTTCTTTCTTTATGCACCATTAAGAGAACATAGTTGTCATTCTTAGTATAATGTGCATTGTCCCAAATTTTTCATTGATTGATTCATATTGTTGGTTTCACTTGTTCTTAAATTATTTGTATCTAGTCGCCCTCTTAAACTTGAAGGTGTCCTATGCATTTATGTTTTGCTCTCTATGAAGGACAAGCTGAAAACCATTTGTATGTTTTTCCTTATGATTTGAACACACGTTTGACTTTCATTGTTTCATTTTCATGATCTTTTGTTTGTGTTCATTTGCATGTTTACAACATGGTTGCTAAGTTCTTATTGTCAAGATTATATCTTCATGCCCATGTTTTAAGTTCTTTTGATCCCAGCTCACAAATGCTTACATATATGATCAAGATTGTGTAGGTGCATGTCACCTCAAAAATTATTCTTTTGTTATCACTTACCTACTCGAGGATGAGCAGGAGTTAAGCTTGGGGATGCTTGATACGTCTCAAACGTATCTATAATTTTTGATGCTCCATGCTTGTTTTTACACCATTTGCCTAATGTTTCGTTACACTTAGTGGCACTTTTATGCATTTTCCGGAACTAACCTATTAACAAGTTGCCACAGTGCCAGTTCCCTGTTTTCTGCTGTTTTTGTGTTTCAGAAGTGATACACAGGAAATATTCTCAGAATTGGACGAAACAAGTTCCTGAAGTCTTATTTTACCCGGAAGCTTCCAGAGATCCGAAGAGGAGTAGGAGGGGGGGCCACAGGGGCCCCAGACACTAGGCCGGCGCGGCCAGGGCCTAGGCTGCGCTAGCCAGGTGTGAGGCCGCCTGGCTCCACCTCTGACATCGCCCCTTCGCCTATAAAGACCTCCCGATGGAAAAAACCTAAGTACCCGATCAATTTTCCAGAAGACATCGCGATCCGCCGCCACCGTCGACCCGATGATCAGGAGGGTCCAGAAGCTCTTCTCGGCACCCTGCCGGAGAGGGGAATGACCACCGGAGGTCTTCTTCATCGCCATGCTTGCCTCCGGAGCGATGAGTGAGTAGTCTACCTTGGACTATGGTCCATAGCAGTAGCTAGATGGTTGTCTTCTCCACCATGTGCTTCATGTTTAGATCTCATGAGCTGCCCTACATGACTGAGATCACCGTTATGTAATTCTACATGTTTGGTTTGTTGGGATCCGATGAATATTGGTGTTATGATTGAGTTGCTGTACTAAAATATATCTTTTGTTATCTCTATGTTGTTTATGATCTTGCATGCTCTCCGTTGTTAGTAGCTATCTTGGCCGAGTAGTTGCTAGTGACTCCAAGAGGGGGTATTTATGCTCGATAGTGGGTTCATGCCTCTATTTAACCTGGGAGAGTGATAGAAACCTCTAAGGTTGTAGATGTGTTGTTGCTACTAGGGAGAAAACAACATTTATATGCTCAAGGGCATATGCTTTCTTTACATTACACACTTTGCTTAATGCAATTATCTGTTGTTCGCAACTTAATACTTATGGAGTTCTCGGATTGATTCGCCACAAGTGGATTATTAGTCATAGATGCAGTTGGATGGCGGTCTATGTATTTTGTTGTAATGCCCAGAGTAAATCTCATAGTGATCTTCTTGACATATCACATTTATCTTTATTCTATCAATTGCCCAACTATAATTTGGTTACCCAGCATGTGTTATTTATCTTATGGAGAGACACCACTAGTGAACTGTGGACCCCGGTCCTGTTTCCATCATATTGCTATTACATGTTTACTTTACTCGCACTGCTTACTTTACTCGCATACTCTACTGTTTTCCACTCGATACACTCATAACCTTTGTTTCAAGCAAACCAGTGAGATTGACAACCTCATCATAAGTTGGTAACAAAGTACTTGGTTGTGTTGTGTGCAGGTTCCGTGTTGCTACTGGCCGAAGACGAGTCAACAAGTGCGCCCTTGTTGGAGTGCTATTAAGCCAATCTGCATCACCTTCAGTCGTTTGTCTCTCCTCTCCAAGAACGATAAACCTTGGTTTCATAACTGAGGGAAAACCAGCTGCTATACTCATCACACCTTCCTCTTGGGGTTCCCAACGGGCTGGGTATTTCCCACGTCTACTACACGCAAGCAAGGACGTCAAGGTGGTGAAGTTTCCGAGCTCGAGGCCCTCTGGTTGATCTGGAATTCCTCGCCGGAGTTGAGGTTGCAGACAGCAAGATCTCGACGAGGATGGGCTCATTGCCCTAGAGTGCAAGAAAGAAGTTTATCATGTCTGGGAGGTTCTGCATGACTTATGCAGTTGAATGGAACTGGATAGAGGTAGAGGAAAAATGGAAGCTCACCGGAATTTGAAGGAGTCACCGGCGGCAACTGCGAGATCTCGAGTTCTATTTCGAGCAGCCTGGCAGCCGGGAGAGAGGGGAAAGGAGGGGAGAAGGTAGAGCGTGTCTGGGGGTTTAAGTAGGAGGAAACGGGGGCAGCTTTCATTGCCTGAATCAATGGGAATTAAGAGAGGGGGAAGTTACTGCACGGGCTCGTCATCGGCATGATTAGCGGCTGGAGGAGGAAGACGATGATGTGGCCTGGCAGTGGGACCCATACGTCAGCGAGGGAGAGGGGAAAAGAAGGTACCGATTCGGGATCCTCTAGTTGGGCTGCGGGCTACTTCTCCTACTGGGCCGAATCGTTTCCCCGGGTCCATTTCTATTTTTATTTCTTCTTTTCTCCTTTTCCTTTTCTGTTTTCTGATTTGATTCAAATCTTTTGCAAAACTCCTTCAAATCAAATCAAACAAAAATTCTAAATTCTTCTAATATTCCATGCAATGCTCCAAACCAGTAAGAAATATGTTTTCAAGATAAAAGCAAATTTTGAATATATCTTTACAAACATAGCAAGGGTTTGCTTGCATAAAAGAGATAGAAGTAGGGTTTGAAAATAATTCTTTGAAAGAGAAAAGGAAAATAGTATTTTATAAAATAATAGTTGAGATTCACACTCAATCAAGGGTTTGCAAAACAATCTTTATAAATACTTTTGTAACTCATTTCTCTGCAAGCAGGCTTGCATAAAGTTGAATAAAAGCAAGAAAAAAAATATTTTGGTATTTGATTTTCTCAAAGAAGTTCTTCAAGAAAAATAATAGAAAGTTTATAATAGTTTTCTAATAAAGCTTTCAAATAGACTCAAAAAGTTTTTAAATCCCTATGAATTTCCACTCATCTCTAGCAAATCAAAAGCAAATTTTCCCCCCAAAATTTGATAAAATCTTGGGATGTTACAGACTACCACCCTCAAAAGAAATCTCGTCCCCGAGATTGGAGAAAGGCTAAAAAGTTTTTTGATTCCAATGGAACTAGGGTGCTACCACCCTTAAAAGAAAATTCTTCTTGGTGGTATCTTGATGCTTCCTTAGGCACTTGCATTTTGTTCCCAGCTTGCATTCACCATTGTGCCATTTTCCTCAAATCGCTCTTCTCAGAAGTTTTGATGTCCACAACTATGTTCAAAAGTGGGCACACCAAGGGTTCCATCCAATTCTGGTGATAGGCAGATATCATCCATCGCGTTGTCTTCAACAAGGTAGTCCACATCTTCCAAGAATGCGTATCTAGCCTTTTCTTGGTCGATTCTCACCAAGGCCAAGACAGCATACAGGCTATTACCATACTCCTTGTTGCTTTTTAGCTGATTTTCATTACAAAATCTCAGAAGATGACCCAGTGCCAAGTACTGCATGCTTGCCCCACGAACATGATGAGACCACACATCCCAATGAATTAGGATGGCATCTCTTTGCAGTCTTCTCAAGCATTTCATAGGGGTAAACAAGGTGGACTCTATAAGGGGTACTTGCACCTTTAAGGGACGGAAGGTCGCCTTATAACAAGCATTGTTGAACCCATTCAAGTTATCGGAGCAAGTTATGCTACTTGCCATAGGTATCAGATGGTCCTTAAGAATTCCTTTAGCAACCGTCTTCATAGTTGTTGAAGGGCACTGAACAACTCGATCATATCTCGAAGATGAACTCCTTTGCAAGAGGAAGGGATCTAACGAAGCTCTCATGGGCAACAAAATAGTTTCAGGGATTCTGAGAGTTGCCCCATAACGTCGTGGGTCGGGATGGGGTAGACTTTGGTGGCGTAAAGCTTTGGAATTGGGAGGCAATCTCATAGGTAGTGGTGGTATCTCTCTGTTGTGTCTCTCTGGAGAGGAGTGAACCCTCCTTTATAGGCATAGGGAGGTAGCCGAACAGGCCACTTAGGGAGACGAAACGAAGGGTCGAGAAGGGGAACCGAACAGGCAGTAGTCGAAGTTGGACAGTCTTCGCATTCAAAGCCCTCTGAGCAAAACGTCTCTAATTCGTGTAGTCGTTCAAAACAAACCTCACCGTATTCCTACGTTCTTGGCCACACTGGCTCACTATAAGGGATGTAACATATTATCCTCCTGAGGTTATGGTTTAACGACATCGTCTCTTGTGTAGGTATGTCTCTCAAGACTTACCATTCCTCATAACAATAGCGAACAATATGAGTAGTCATCATGGGGGCCAATCCATGTCGCACCCAATCATTGCCTTGTATTTGGTTTGGTTCATATCGCATTCTAACATCTTGGTCAACCTCACTAGCTTTTAAACAAAAGTTTTTATTGAAAAATTGGAATCAAGTTCCCAAATCTTAATTTGGATTTTTAAAATCAAAATCTATCGTTCCTAGCTAGAGGTTTTTGCGCGAACTTGGTCGTATGACCTTAACTCTGGGGTTACAAATTCTTCAGCTTGCTATTTCATTGAGAAAAGGTTCACTCCACAAGGTTGTCTTTAGTTCTTGCAAGTCCTTGCAATATTTATTACAAGGCAGTAGCTGCATACAAAATCTTTCAAGTTGGCTATGCTTTGTCATGTCTTCACCTTGTATCTTGCGGCATCCTTCGGTCATCCCAGTTCACTGAGGTCTTGTAGTACTATTTTCTGAACATTTATCCGCATAGTGTCCCTTTTGTTTGCACCTGTAGCAAGTGACCAATCAGATGCCTCTCTTCACGCTATCTTTTACTTTATTGTACCTTCCTGAACACTTGTCTGCATAGTGTCCTAGTTCCTTGCATTTGAAGCACATCACTTGGCTATTGTTCTTCTTCTTTTTAGGTCTTTCTAGGGCTAGGAGATCTCTTACTTCATTTTCTCCATATTCCACTACAGCAGTGGGAAAACTTTCTCGTTTCCTCGAGCAATTTCTAGACAAGTGTCCTTCTTCCTCACATGAGTAGCAACACTTGGTCGTAAGTTTGTGTGTTGTTCCCGCGACCTTTTCTTCCATCTTCCATCTTCCTCTTGGGTCTTCCATCTCCAGGGGTTTTTCCTAGTAGCTGGCTCATTCTATCCTTGGCTTGTTGATTCATTCATTGCACCATGGAGTAAAACTTACATTCAGCAGGAATATGATTGGTTCCTTCACACAAGAAACAAGTAACTTGGGTCATAGAACACTCTCCAACTGGGTGACTCATAACACAGTAAGGACACTCTTCATGACAGTCCTCAGAGGCGTGTCCTATTTCTCCACATCTCTTACAGGCTCGCTGTGTCACCTCAACATCAACTTTTGCTGGCTTTCCATCAAGATCATCTTGTGGCAGGCTATTATTGGCACTGGCCACAATCTGGGACATCATTTGTACTATTCGGGAATGATCATTTAGTACTTGCTGCACTCCTGGGGGTAGTTCTTTGCTATCGTGGTTAATCATATTCTGAGTCATTATCCGCATCATTCCCGCGTGAGCTTCAACCAACTGTTGCATTGCTATCTCCAACTGAGGGTTGTTGGGAGCGGCTTGCGGTTGAGTATGCATCTGTTTGAGGTTTAGGACAGGTTTTGGTCTTAGCATAGATGAGTTTAGATAGAAGGGATCTAAGGAAGATTCCTACCCAAACACAGCAGGTCAAGAGAAAACATCGTACTACAAAATTTTAACAGTCGTTTCCACCAAGCAACCACTATTTTTAAAAGCATCATACATAGATCCTCAAGCACAAACAAGTCGAATTACGAGTTTTTGGAAAGCAAGGTCTAGCAAGGTCATGCTACTAAGTGGTATGACTAAACCGATACATGATCGTCGATTTATTACATGATATGGTGGTCTCACTACTTGAACTGCGCAAGGTATGCCTTAGTGTTTCCTGTCTTGCGACGCTTCACCACAGGACTAGGTGGCGCCGCATGAACCTTCCCCACCGAATCTTCCTTTACAGTGGGCTGGCAAGGCTCTAGCTTCTTAGGTTCTGCTTCAACCTGCCCCGAGGTCGACTCCTTATTCTCCACAGTAGGAGTTGTTCCTTTCTTGGGCGGCCAAGGTTTATACTTCATCAGATCCTAGTGAAGATAAACACACTGTCCTCGAAAGCCTACAATCTGGGCCTCCTGATCCTCGACCTTGCCTGTCAGCTTATCATTGGCTGTCTCAAGTGATTTGTTCTTCTCCTTCAGCTTCTCTATTGTGTTCTCTAGTTGCTCTATCTTCTCATCTTTCTGCAGGAGCTGATACTTGGCATCATCCGTGGCAACCATCTCACTGCGCAGCATGTCTTCCAGGTTGAAGGCATAGGATCCCATATCCTCTAACTGCACTTCAGTCCATGGCAAATCCTCACAACGCCCTGGAGTCCTCAAGGCCCATCCCTCGTGGTTGCGTCTCCCGAACTGGTAGATGGAATTGTCCATCTCGGATATCTCCTGGATGTACATACCATATATGCGAGCTAGTGCCTCCTCCATGGCCACCATGACACCAGTCTCCCAACCTGGGTACATCCTCGAGTACACCACTGTCTCTGTGGGGGTACCAATGGTGCGACCCTCGATCCTAGTCTCAACCTCCCAGCGGACGATCTCGGGAACCACACAGGGTATCACTCTACCACGAAAAGTGGGAGGTGACAGGTTCAGCATCCGAGAAAGGCGAGAAAGCTGGTCACTAAACAGCTCGTCGTCATCGTCAAAGGGAACCTTCAGCTTGGTGAATGTCATCTAAAATTTAGGAAGAAGAACAGTGCAAGTAAATGAAAGTGATAAGTCTTACGAGGTAAATAAAACAAACAGTACTTGTAAACCAATAAAATTTTCAAAACACATCCTAAAAGCAATGATACCCATTTGATATCATTTTGGGGTTTCCTAGTCTAGTCCAAACCTAGGGTCTCGATCCTACAGGCAACACTATGCTCTGATACCATTTTGTGACGCCCCACCTTCGGATTAAGGTGGAACTTCTGTGTTAAGTGCTATTCCCTGGATCACTGATAGCACCACAGATCAAAATGAAATATTCATTGCATAGTATCAAAGATTTACAACATGGATCCAGATACAAAGTATTCAAACCTTACAGATACACAGCAAAAAGAATAAGGTGGCAATGAGCCTCCATCTTCATCACGTGCCACAGGTAGGCATGTTGGAATGTAAGCTCGAGAACCTAATCCAGGTTCTTCACTCGAAATAAAACTTGCACGTTTGAATATGCAGCCCCAGAGGGGTCAGTACAATGATGTACTGGCAAATGACACATATTTGTTGGCTGTTGTGAGAAGTCTAACTACATGACATTTGGCTAGTGGATCTCATAGGCTGATTTGCATAAAGCCAGTTTTGTCCTAAAAATTCCTTCACAAAACCTTCTTTCAAAGCTTTATATTTTCAAAGGGTCGAAATAACCCCCAATTACCACATACTAGCTAGGCATGTAGCACTGGGCGAAACTCAACAAAGTTGGAACCTCAGGAACCACCACCCCTCGGAGTGCATGGTCCTTAGTTCCTACCTAGGGGTTTCTAGACAAATTTTAGCCATTCAGAATCGGTGATGAGATTCTTCCGTACATTCCATGTCTAGAGACTCAATTGTCCATAATCGGGGACACGGCTAATTGATTAGTTTTGACACCCTGCAGGGGTTGTGCACTTTCACCTTACGACTCATTTTATGCCCATATATAAAATGAGATGAGACTTTTTAGAAGGAGAGGGCAACCAACTGGCAAGATCCGTTCCCAACCTATAATTCAACTACCGCCATCTTCTTGCACACAAGTTGCTCCCTCACAACTAATCAGTCAAGACAGAGCCCATAATGTCATAAGGCTGCACTGGAAGTACTCTAAGCATGGTAGACATGTTAACCTCTTTGTTCCTGGGTGGCCATCCCGAGTGACATTCTGAGCCCACATCCTCTCGACGAGACATGTGCCCCAGAAGTCACCTCCATCGCCGCCTCTTATCAAACCAATCCACCCAGGTGATTCATTTTAGTTGAAGTTCTTAATTTGTTTCACAAAACACTTTTAACAAGTGATCATAGCATGGCATCAATATTTTTCAAAGTATTTAGCATCCTAACATGTGGGGTTTGAGGGATAGCTACATACTACTAGGATCTAAGCATTTCATAAAACAGTTGAACATTTCACCTATCATGCATACTACTGAATCACACTAATGCAGTAGTAAAAATAGGTAGGGGATATGTGTGTCACTTGCCTTTTGAGGTTCACGATATTTCTCTTCCCTGAACTAAGCACGTAGTCCTCCGCACAAACTATAGTACAGAAATAACATAACATAAACACTCCAAACAAGCACAAACAAACAATTCAAGCAATTGAAAGGTATTTGTTTAACCATTTAGCTTTATTGTTTTGTTATGATAGAGAGATGTGGCGAAGGAAATGTGAATGGTGAGATATGGGTTTTGAGGGCTTAGCTGGGGAAGATTCAATATGATTTGAGAGAGAAATCGACTAGGCAATATAGTCGATGAAGTTTTTATGCTTTAATAAAGCATAAAAGAGTTTTAGGAATAGCTCATGTAAAATAAATTACACAAGAATCAAATTGTGCAACTACAATACTATTGAATAAAGTGTGACAACACTTATTCATAATAGTATAAGTTACACCTAGGCTTGGGTAGGAATTTGTGATATAGTGATTTACTCAATTAACTCATTTGTTAAATGAATAGTTCTACACATGAAATCAGGATCAAGTGGATAGAGGATTGAGTATGGGTAGATAACCTTTGAGATTATGCTTTAAGGTCTCTATTGGGTACAAGGAGTATTGGATAGGTGCTAAAATGTTGACTAGATCAACACCACAAGATAGCAAGAATAGAATCTAAGATTGAGATGTATCACACTTTACTCGAACCACAGAATTGAAATTCGAATATGCAAGAACTAGACACGATAGGTCTAAATAGGTAGGGTCTTGATCAAGATATATTTTGGACAGCAATGATGGCTAGGTGTGATTATAGGATTTGTTAATGTAGAAGGAAACTTTAATGAAAAGGTATAGGTTTATTCCTATAGTGGAATTTACTCAAATCCTCATATTAGAATTTGAATAATTGCGAAATGCTTCAAACAAATATGGGTGTGATACTACTAGATAGCTTGCAGTAAAACAAAGCTACTGCAATTGGAATCATTCTAAAATAAGTTATAGAATTCAAACTATGATCAAATTAGTGATTTGGATAGATTTGGATGCACAAGGTGTGTGCACGTATCAACTTTGAAGATCACTGATGCTATGATGTTCTACAAGATTAAAGGATTCCAGAGACTACAAAATTATAATTTTTGGACACTTGGTTCAAAAGACATGAATTAAACAAGCTAACAGAAGGTTTGATTCTAATTTGAAAATAGTTTTAAATTGAACCCATAAAATAAGAGATATTATTGTACTACTGGATTCTAGATGTTCTAAGGATTCCAACGTTATAATATTTGTTATTTTTGGACCTATAGATCAAAAGATATGAATTTTGCAAGATTGGGATCAAATCTGGTTTGAAATTCTAATTTGAAATCATTTTAAAATCGGAGGGGGTCACGTGGCAGATTCTTACTGGCGCGTACCGGTTCGACCGGATCACGCCTGTGGTTCGTCGGATCTAAAGTGATCTGGAGGCACAGGATTTCCCCGTACCTATTCGGTTTAGTGATTTATTCTGGCGTGTTAGATTGAGATCCTACGGCCGTGATTGAAGCAGAGAGGTGCTCACCGGGGTGGTCTAGGTTTTCGTCGTCGCCGGTGAGCTTGCGCACTGGAGGTTGACGACGACGGCGTCTCTGAGGCCCTTGGCAACTACGGAGGAGTGGACAGTGAGCAGGACGTCGAGGCGAAGACGATGGCGAGATGGCGATGTCCGAAGCTTCCTGGAACGATGGGGAGGAGTGACCGGAGATTAGCGGTGGTTTGGCCGTGATCGGGTGTGATGGTTCCAGAGGGTTTTAGGTGGTGGCGATCTTACCAGGAGATGCAGGAGGTCGAGGACGTCAAGGTGGCAAAGTTTCCGAGCTCGAGGCCCTCTGGTTGATCTGGAATTCCTCACCGGAGTTGAGGTCGCGGACATGAAGATCTCGGCGAGGACGGGCTCGTTGCCCTAGAGTGCAAGCAAGAAGTTTATCATGTCTAGGAGGTTCTGCGTGACTTATGCAGTTGAATGGAACTGGATAGAGGTAGAGGAAAAACGGAAGCTCACCGGAATTTGAAGGAGTCGCCGGCGGCAACTGTGAGATCTCGAGCTCGATTCTGAGCAGCCTGGCGGCCGGGAGAGAGGGGAAAGGAGGGGAGAAGGTAGAGCGTGCCTGGGGGTTTAAGTAGGAGGAAACGGGGGCAGCTTTCATTGCCCGAATCAATGGGAATTAAGAGAGGGGGAAGTTACTGCACGGGCTCATCATCGGCGTGATTAGCGGCTGGAGGAGGAAGACGATGACATGGCCTGGTAGTAGGACCCATACGTCAGCGAGGGAGAGAGGAAAAGAAGGTACCGATTTGGGATCCTCCAGTTGGGCTGTGGGCTACTTCTCCTACTGGGCCGAATCGTTTCCCCGGGTCCATTTCTATTTTTATTTCTTCTTTTCTCCTTTTCCTTTTTTGTTTTCTGATTTGATTCAAATCTTTTGCAAAACTCCTTCAAATCAAATCAAACAAAAATTCTAAATTCTTCTAATATTCCATGCAATGCTCCAAACCAGTAAGAAATATGTTTTCAAGATAAAAGCAAATTTTGAATATATCTTTACAAACATAGCAAGGGTTTGCTTGCATAAAAGAGATAGAAGTAGGGTTTGAAAATAATTCTTTGAAAGAGAAAAGGAAAATAGTATTTTATAAAAAAATAGTTGAGATTCACACTCAATCAAGGGTTTGCAAAACAATCTTTATAAATACTTTTGTAACTCATTTCTCTACAAGCAGGCTTGCATAAAGTTGAATAAAAGCAAGAAAGAAAATAATATTTTGGTATTTGATTTTCTCAAAGAAGTTCTTCAAGAAAAATAATAGAAAGTTTATAATAGTTTTCTAATAAAGCTTTCAAATAGACTCAAAAAGTTTTTAAATCCCTTTGAATTTCCACTCATCTCTAGCAAATCAAAAGCAAATTTTTCCCCCAAAATTTGATAAAATCTTGGGATGTTATAAAGCTAGGCCCAATTGTGACGCTAGTCAAAATACGAGTTCATGTCGTATGTCAATGTTGTAATCTGTATCAGATCCCTCCCAATTCTCGAGACCTAGCCACCTATATATAGGGGCCAGGAGAGGATGGTGAGGGACAGATTGAAAGCAAGCCAGGTTTACTCCCACGTTTACTTTTGACACAAACCTTGTTTGACTGACTTTACCTTCAAGTTCATCCGACGCCCTATCTCCCCGATCCTAAGTCCTTCATCTAGGAGATTTGTCGAGTTAAACCCTCGTCAATAACAAAGGGTCCTTCCCATTTCGAGAGTAATTTTCCTGCAAAAAATCTGAGACGAGACCTATACGATAGAACTTTCTCACCAACATGAAACTCTCTCTTAAGAATTCTTTTATCATGCCATTGTTTGACTTTTTCTTTGAAAAGTCTGGCATTCTCATAAGATTCATTTCTCCACTCATCTAAAGAACTCAAATCAAGCAACCTTTTCTTACCGGCAAGTTTAAAATCCCTATTAAGCTCTCTCACTGCCCAAAAAGCTTTGTGTTCTAATTCTAAGGGTAAGTGACACGCTTTTCCGTAAACCATTTTGTAAGGAGACATGCCCATGGGGTTCTTATAAGCAGTTCTATAAGCCCATAAAGCATCGTTTAACTTGCTAGCCCAATTTTTCCTAGATCTATTAACAGTCTTCTGCAAGGTAGACTTGATCTCTCTATTCGATAGTTCTACCTGCCCACTAGTTTGGGGATGATAAGCAGAAGCAATTCTATGATTAACGTCATGTCTAGCAAGAGTTTTTCTAAAACCGCCATGAATAAAATGAGAACCTCCGTCAGTCATAAGATATCTAGGCACACCAAACCTAGGAAAAATAACATCCTTAAGCATTTTCAATGAGGTCTCACCGTCGGCACTCTTCATAGGTATGGCTTCTACCCACTTAGTAACATAATCAACAGCAACAAGTATATGAGTATAACCTTCTGAAGGAGGAGAAGGACCCATAAAGTCAAATCCCCAACAATCAAATGGTTCAATAACAAGAGAATAACTCATAGGCATTTCATCGCGTCTAGAAATATTACCTACTCTTTGGCATTCATCACAAGATAAAACAAACTTCCTAGCATCTTTAAAAAGAGTAGGGCCAATAAAAACCTGATTGTAGAACTTTTTGTGCAGTTCTATCTCCAGCATGATGTCCTCCATATGCACTACCATGGCATTTTCTCAATATCTCTTGTTGTTCATACTCTGGAACACATCTTTGCATAATACCATCAACTCCTTCTTTATATAAGTGTGGGTCATCCCAAAAGTAATGCCTCAAGTCATAAAAGAATTTCCTTCTTTGCTGAGCTGTAAAGGTTGGAGGCAAATACTTGGAAACAATAAAGTTAGCATAACTAGCATACCAAGGTATTTCTTGCGAAGTTACCTTTATTGAAGCCAACTGTTCATTCGGAAAACTGTCATTAACATGAATAGGATCAAAAGAAATGTTTTCCAATCTAGACAAATTATCAGCAACAGGATTATCAGCACCTTTCCTATATACAATATGCAAATCAAACTCTTGTAAAAGCAACACCCATCTAATAAGCCTAGGATTAGCATCCTTCTTTGACATAAGATATCTAATAGCAGCGTGATTAGTGTGAATAGTAACCTTCGAATCTACGATATAAGGTCTAAACTTATCACATGCAAATACAACAGCAAGAAACTCTTTTTCAGTGGTAGCATAATTCTTCTGAGCAGCATTAAGAGTCTTACTAGCATAATGAATAACATTCAACTTCTTATCTATGCGTTGTCCAAGAATAGCACCCACAGCAAAATCACTAGCATCACATATAATTTCAAAGGGTAAATTCCAATCAGGTGGTTGAACAATAGTAGTGGTTAAAGCCTTCTTAAGAGTTTCGAAAGCTTCCTTACAATCATCATAAAAAACAAATGGAACAACTTTTTGAAGAAGATTAGTAAGAGGTTTTGAAATCTTAGAGAAATCTTTAATAAACCTCCTATAGAAACCAGCATGACCAAGAATACTATGAATACCTTTAACATCTCTGGGACAGGGCATTTTCTTAACTAGTGGATTCCCCGCGCGTTGCCGCGGGAATTTAAGAGTCTCTATTGGTATATTATTTATATGCAAAAACCCCACCAGTTTCTGCGACACGTTTGCTCAAATTTAGGTGTTACATAGATATAAGGACATGAGGAATAAATAAATAAATAAACAATGAAAATGGAAGAAACATTGATTCAGTGTATAGTTGAGGCTATATGAAATAATTGATTGCTATTGTCTTCTTAGTAAGCACGTACTAACCAAACGATGGCACTAAAGATCAGTGTTCGACCCGTACAATGAAGTAAAAAAAATACCAGCTAGTAGTTTTTACGCATAATAGAGAAAATGGCACAATACCAATATACAATAATTGAAATTACAATTTGATCAAGGATATTAAGCATTTTTTTACAATACATAATTTGTCATCTCAGTAAGCACGTACTAACCACACGATGGCACCAAAGATCAGTGTTCGACCCATACAATGAAGTGAAAAAAATACCAGCTAGTAGTTTTTACGCATAATAGAGAAAATGGCACAATACCAATATACTATAATTGAAATTACAAATTTTTTTTTTACACTAATTGAAATTACAATTTGATCAAGGATATTAAGCATTCTTTACAGTATATCATTATTCTCCATATTTCCAGACACCAGCTGGCAATGCATAAGTAATAAATTGTATCTCACTTGTGGTGCATGACCATTGTCTCACACTGCTCCATGTGTCTTCTTTTTTTGACAAATAATGGAAGGATGTGAAGTAGGAGATGCTTACCAAGAGAACAATACTACTTCATAGGAAGACCGTGGTGTTCTTAAGCCCCAAAGGAAATATAATTAGCATGTACACATATATACCTGAAGTACAAATAAAAGAAGCATTTGAAAATAATATATACACGTTGCAGTAGACCCATGCAGTTACATCTAAATCAGCCTACAAAAGTTGTAAACCGCAAGCTCAACAAAATACCCGATAATCCATATACAGCAGTAGTGGCGGCACTCACCTTGCTCCTTTTATATTTTTACACAAATCACAAAGCCTGCAATTTATAAAACGTTGCCAGCTTCAGTTAGTCCCGGTCTCCCGGATCAGTTTTTGCAAGCAAGCAGACAAAAAGGTTTTCAATAAATTCTGTCAATATAATCTGACGTGGAAACTTTGTTAAGGCTGAGGCAATGGATAATACTGAGACAAATGGGGATCTAGTGGATTGAATGTTGGAATCTGCGGTCCGGTGAGTCCATCGCCCAGTGCTCCTGATGTGGTAGCCGCCTAGCCGGTGTAGATGTTCCTGCCATTTTAGATGGAAAACTGAAGTCAACACTTGCATGGCCGCTGTGAGATGATGCTTGAGAATATCCGATACAGTGGGGAAATTAGAAGATTGGTAGCAGTACCTTAGTATTTTGGGGAATTTTTCTTGACACCGTGAGATGACGCCAATAGCAGCTCCGTTGGTGGGATTATATTGGAAGATTGGATAGAGCAGCACTGAGAACATGGGGAGAGAGCTTTGATTCTGCATAACTCTCCTTTGCATCTACCTCAATTGACATGGACGTCAACGCCTTAGGAGTCCGGAGCCATTGGTGGCGGCCCTTTTTCTTCTTGCCTTGCAGGCATCCACGATGGAGAAGCATATAATGGGAAGAAACGTTGGAGGCATCAACGGAAGGATTGTGCAGGGGAAGGTGAACACAGGAAGGGGTTATATATAACTCATTAAAGCTGGAAAAATGGTGGGAGAAGTGCAGGCGTTATGGATTAGAAGAAGGGGAGAAGACACAATAGAAAAAAATACTACTACCAGGAAAAAGGACACAAGAAGATGAGCTGAATAGAGGCTGCACGGTTGAGTAACTGGTAAGGCAGGGCAGCAGCCACAGGTAGCAAAGAATTAAAGACATCACTTCTTATTAGAAAAACACGGGAAGATGAGTTGAATCCGTGGCTACACGCAGGATGTCTGGTCCTTACAGAGAAAATCTAGAACGCCCAATCATAATCTAATGAACAGAAATTATAGAGGTGATGTGGCTTCATAAGGATTAAGCTTGCAAACATTTAATGCATCTTAGTGGGGATCAACTTTATAAGTATTATAGATTGCTTCAACCTTTGCTCTGTCAACTTCGATACCCCTTTCAGAGATTTTATGTCCAAGAACAATTCCTTCATTCGCCATAAAGTGGCATTTCTCCCAATTAAGAACAAGATTAGTTTCTTCACATCTCTGCAAAACTTTATCAAGATTGTGCAAACAATTATCAAAAGAAGTTCCATAGACGGAGAAATCATCCATGAATACCTCCACAATTTCTTCACAAAAACCATGAAAAATAGCAGACATGCATCTTTGAAAAGTAGCAGGAGCATTGCACAAACCAAAAGGCATACGTCTATAAGCGTAAGTTCCATAAGGACAAGTAAAAGTGGTTTTCTCTTGATCTTGCTTTTTAACAGCAATCTGAGAGAAACCAGAATAACCATCAAGAAAACAAAAATGGGTTTTCTTAGATAACCTCTCTAGCATTTGATCTATAAACGGTAAAGGATAATGATCTTTCTTAGTAACTTTGTTGACCTTTCTAAAATCAATGCACATCCTATAACCAACCACTACCCTTTGAGGAATAAGCTCGTTATTCTCATTAGGCACAACAGTGATACCTCCTTTCTTAGGAACACAATGAACATGACTAACCCATCTACTATCAGCAATAGGATAAATAATACCGGCATCAAGGAGCTTCAATACCTCATTTCTTATCACTTCCTTCATCTTAGGAAGTAAGCGGCGTTGATGTTCAACAACTGGCTTTGCATCTGGCTCCATGTTAATAGCATGCTGACATATAGTAGGAGAAATCCCTTTTAAATCATCAAGAGTATATCCCATAGCTCCTCGGTGTTTCCTCAATATTTCCAATAATCTCTCTTCTTCCTTTCCTAAAAGTTTAGAACTAATAATAACAGGATATATTTTCTTATCATCAATATAAGCATATTTAAGGTCATCAGGTAAAGGCTTTAATTCAAAAATAGGATATTCCTTAGGTGGCAAAGTGGTACCCAAATCCTCCACAGGTAAATTGTGTTTAATCAATGGTGGTTGATGAAGGAGAATATCGTCAATCTCTTCTCTTTCTTCCCTGAAGATCTCACTTTCATGATCCTCCATAAATTGCTGCAAAGCATTATTAGGAGCAAGAGCAATAGAAGCAAGCTGTTCAACTCGAAAATTTTCATTAGGCAATTCATTCTCATAAGGAGACTTAGTAAACTTAGAAAAATTGAACTCATAAGATTCTCCATCAAACTTAGTAAAAAAATTCTCCTTCTTACAATCTATAACAGCGCCACAAGTATTCAAAAAGGGTCTACCAAAAATATAGGACAAGTTTTACTAGCTTCCTTACCAAGTACTAGAAAATCAGTAGGATATTTAGTCTAACCACATAGAACTTCCACATCTTGAACAATTCCAATTGGCAAGACAGTCTCTCTGTTAGAAAGCTGAATAACCACATCAATATCTTCAAGTTCACACGGAGCAATTTCATGCATGATTTCTCTGTAAAGCTCGAAAGGAATAGCATTTGAACTAGCACCAATATCGCATAAACCATAATAGCAATGATCACCAATCTTGACAGAAAGCACAGGAACACTTGTTTTCCTAGGTCTACTAGGATGAGAAACAATGTTAGAAGCATCTTCACAAAAGACAATATGTTCATCTCCTACATTTTTAGTAACAAGGTCCTTCACTATAGCAATAGGAGACTTAATAATAATTTGCTCATTAGGTTCTACATCTTTCTTTGCACTTTTCTTAAGTACACTAATTAAAGTAGAATGCTCCTTTACCTTAGCAGGGAAAGGTGTTTTCTCAAAATAAGGCTTAGCCAATATGCGATCAACAGTACAAACTTCAGTAGTTCTAGCAGGAGTACAACTAACAGTGTCTTTATAAGGTGCATGGTACTTGTTCCAATCTTTCTTTGGAACATCAAGATAAGAAGCAAAAGCCTTAAAACCATTAGCAAGTATTTGGGAATCAAGACCATAAACAGCACTGAAAGAGCATTTCCCTAATAAATTTATTTTGGTGTTTGTTAACAACATTTGGTGATTTAACCATGCTATTAAAGTTCTGCAGATTTTCTAGGTTATTTCAGGATCTCGCGGAGGTGCACCCCAAAAAGGTAGAAAAGATCGAAGCCCGTAGTCCAGTAGTGGAGTTAGGGCTTAGTTGTCTTGTTGGGTGCTTCGCGAAGGTGGAATTGGTGGAGAGGGGATCCACAAAGTGCTGCTGTTGCTTCTTCTAGGGCGGAGACTCCGGGCTGGCATGCTGAGGCCGGAGACTCCGGTCCCCAGGGGCCGGAGACTCCGGTATGTCTGGCTGGGCTAGGGTTTGCTAAAAGGCTCGGACGATTCAGTGACCAGGCCAGAGTTGGGCCGGAGACTTTTGTCTCTGGCCGGAGACTCCGGCTCTGGAGTCACTTAGGGTGGAGACTCCGGCCCTCCAGGCTGGAGACTCCGGCCCTAGTCGTCCAGCAATGGCTACATTTCGTGGAGGACTATATAAAGCCTTCTTCTACCTCAAGAAGTGGCTGCGGCTTCCACTCTCTCTCCTCCATTGTTGCTAAGCTTCAAAGCACTAGATCTCTCTCCCTAGCCAATAGAACTCAAAGCCCTTTTGGGATTTGAGGGAGAAGACCTAGATCTACACTTCCACCAAGGCGATTTGATTTCCCTCCTCTCTTTGTTAAGGGGCTTGTAACTTGTGTGCTCATCGGATTCCTAGCTGGAAGAAGCCGTCCTCCAAGCTTAACTTTGTGTGTAAGAGCTTGGTGGGCCTATTGGGAGCCTCCAATTGAGTTGTGGAGCTTGCCCCAATACTTTGTGTAAAGGTGTCGTGCCGCCTTCAAGGGCATCGCT
The DNA here is from genome assembly GCA_007115705.1 of Dactylis glomerata. Lineage (NCBI taxonomy): Eukaryota > Viridiplantae > Streptophyta > Magnoliopsida > Poales > Poaceae > Dactylis > Dactylis glomerata. The sequence goes on along the minus strand of QXEO01000625.1, from coordinate 9,676,137 downwards.
TAGTGGAGCGTGAACTCGCATGTGTGGCTTGTTCACCGGAGAATAGGGTGAGCGTTTGTGGCGTTGGTGGCCTTTGTGGCACCACACCTCTCCAACGTAGACGTACTTCCCGTAACAAGGAAGGAACTACGGGAATACATCCTTGTGTCTTCGTGTCTCCATTGCGGTTACCTCTATCCTTTACTCGTACCTTTACTTATATTGTTATTGCTAGCTTGCTTGTCACTCTAGGTAAATTCACTTAGTAGCACATCTAGAGAATTTACCTTCTTGTCTAGCCTTAACTTGAAAAGAAGTAAAAATTTGGGTAGCTCCTATTCACCCCCCTCTAGTCGCTCATACGATCCTTTCAATTGGTATCAGAGCGTGGTCTCTTATTCGGGCTTAATCGCCTAAGAGTTTGAGCGACTCTGGATGGGGATAAGAGTAAAGAAACTCCTCCCGAAGATACTCCTCCATCTATCTCTTCTTCTTCAATCTCATGTGAGGAGTATTTGGCGTCCTTGGACACAATGCAAACCACCATGAGATTGGAGATGAAGGCTATGTTTGAGGAATATTTTGGAAGAAAACCTTCCGGGCCCATCGACCCAAACACCACACCTAGTGTGGAACTCTCCTTGGCTAAGGTGAAGCCACCTAACAATGGCTCCACTTCCGCCGAGAATAAAGGTGACCCTCCTAAGGAAAATGATGGTCCGGCAAAGGGTGCTAACATTCCACCCCCTAACACTTACTCCCCTCCGCCGGTCCATTTTCCTATGCCACACATTAACAACATGGGATCTCCTCCTAAGCTTGATTCTCGCAATTTTATTAAATGGCAAGGACTAATGAAATCTCATATTTCTAGATCTTCTACTCATTTGTGGAGGGTCATACAAAATGGCTTTGCACCTCATGATCCTCTCAACTTGACTGGAAGGGAAGAAGTTGATGAGCAACTCAATGCCACCGCCAAGCATCTCCTTCAACAAGCCGTACCGGATACTCATGCGGTACACATCAACAATTTGAGCACCGCCAAGGAAGTATGGGACTATCTCACTATGCTCTTCATTGGGAATGAGAGTATTTGGTCCTCCAAGTTTGATGAGCTCAAGAGTGAAGAAAGGGATTTCATTATGCGTGACAATGAGACTCCCGATGAGATGTACCAAAGGATCTTGGCTCTTGCAATGGTCTTGACCGGGTTTGGGTGCAAAGACAACGGTGATGACTATATCAAGCATATGTTCATTACCTCCATCAACCCAAGAGAACCCATGCGGTCCGAGATAATCCGTTCAAGACCAGATTTTGGGAGTATGACCTCAAATGAAGTTCTTTGCGAGTTCACCACCTTGTCTATCTTGAAGAAGAACGCGGAAGAGACTAGAGCCCATGTTCTTGCCGAACAAGGAGTTCACAATCTTGCTCTCAAGGCCAAGGTGGTATCCAAGCAAGGAGAAGGAGAAGAAGAAATATATGAAGAAGAGTGTTGGTCTCCGGAAGATCTCAAGTTTGCACTCCATGAACACTTGGCTCTCAATGCAAATGCTTTTTGGGATGCCAACAAGCACAAGACGAAGGGATCCAAGTTCAAGTCTTTTCCAAGAAAGGGTGGTGACCCTAAAGTGAGGCATTGCTACAATTGTGGAGGAATCAAGCACTTCATCGCCGAATGTCCTTATGAGAACAAGGAGGACAATGAAGGCCGGCTCATCCCCAAGCGCCGGTCATCAAAGTTCTACCCATCCAAGAAGCATGGGAACAAGGACAACAAGAAGAAAGGAGAAAGGGTATTGGTGGTTCATGAGGAGTATGACTCCGGGTCCGATGATGATGACTCCGTTGATGAAGAGAATGGAGAAATGGCCGCCATTGCCATTGTCTCCACTCCATCTACATCCCTCTTCAACTCACAAAATGAGAACGCCATCATCACCACTCACAAGTGTCTTATGGCCAAGGCCTCGAAGGTAACCTCATCACCTACTCCTTCATCATCTCATTCCAATGCTACCTCTATGGATGATGTGAGTAGTCTTAAGATTAAGAAAGAACTAGTTTCTTGTGATGATTTTCTTGCTAACATGAAGGGGCCAACCAAGATATACTTTGAGACACTAATGTGTGAAATTGGTGATGCCCATGACACTATCAAGGAGAAGGAGGAGTTGGAAAGATTAGCCGCCGATGATATTGGCTCTCTATCTATTGAGCTCGAAGAAGAGCAAAACTTGAGAGTCTCTTTAGAGGAGAAATTGTTCGGACTAGAAGAGTCTCATAATCTAATTTTGTCAAAACTCACTAAAGAATGTGACCATGCTCTTGCTATGGTCAAGTTGCTTAAAAAGGAGAAATTTGAATTTGACGTTGGTCATAATGATCTTCGTGAGAAGTTTGAGAAGCTTGAAGAAGCCCACAAGGCTTTGGAAGGCAAATTCTCGCATCTCACCAAGATTCGTGAACAACTTCAAATTCAACTAACTATTGAACAATCTAAAGTCCCACCAATGCAAGTTATTGAAGTTCCTTGTTCTTCTAACTCTATTTGTGATCATAGTGATATCATTGAGGAGAATAATAGGTTGAAGGCCGATCTTGCTAAGGGCCTTGCTACTTGCATTCAAGGAGAGAAGAATCTCAATGATCTCTTGAACAATCAAAGATTGTTCAAGGGAAAGGAGGGCCTCGGATTTGTTGCCGAGTCCTCAAAGAAAGGAGATCTTTGTTTGGTGGCCATGCCCTCAAAGAAGAAGAAGAATAAGAAGAACAAGAAGAAGGCAAAGCCTGCTACTGCTCCTACTCCTCATGTCCCCTTTGATATTTGTTACACTGAGGAGGAGTGAGAGGAGCTGAATGGAAAGAAGAAAATCGAGGAGACCGGATTCTCCGGGTCAAAGGTTCTGGAGTCTCCGGTTAGTTCATCTACCCCGGAGTCTCCGCTCCCAAAGGCCGGAGTCTCCGTCCCTTCTCACAATAATTTTGCAGGAAAATATAACCCTCATTATGTTCTTCTTAGGGACTATTATGGTGATGTCTATGCTAAATATGTTGGTCCCTATGATGGTTACATTGAATATGCTATTTGGGTACCTAAGATTCTTGTGACTAACAAAAGAGGACCCATTCATAAATGGGGACCTAAAACCAAGAATTAATCTCTTGTAGGACATTGCTTCTGGAGGAGGAAAATGGATTATTGATAGTGGTGCCACAAGCCACATGACCAGAAGCAAAGATATTGTGGAAGATCTAAAGCCAAATACTTCAAATGTCACGGTCTCATATGGTGATAAGTCATCCTCTAAGGTACTTGGTTTCGGTAAGGTGGTGATCACTCCGGACGTGTCCCTAGTGAATGTCATGCTTGTCGAAACCATTGGTTATAATTTACTTTCCATCCATCAACTTGCTACTATGGGCTATGCCACATATTTTGATGTTGATATTGTGGTCGTCATGTGGAGTAAGTCTCTCAAGGTTGCCTTTGTTGGGTATGTCAAAAATGGCTTGTATGTGGTGGACTTCTCGGAGAAACCCACTACGGCCGCGATATGCCTAATTGCTAAGGCCGATGTGGGATGGCTTTGGCATCGCCGGTTAGCCCACGTCAATATGAGAGCTTTGCAAAATCTCTACACCGGCGGCCACATACTCGGACTAAAGGATGTTTCTTTTGCCAAAGATCGTGTTTGTAGGGCATGTATTGAAGGAAAGATGCATGAAACAAGTCATCCGAGCAAGACTATTATCTCTTCCAAGAGGTGCTTGGAGCTCCTTCACATGGATCTCTTTGGACCTCCCACTTATGCAAGTCTTGGTGGCAAGAAATATTGCTTGATGATTGTCGATGACTATTCAAGATACACTTGGGTTTATTTCTTTGAGTTCAAGAGTGAGACCCAACAAACCATCAAAGACTTTGCCACCAAAGTTGAGCGTCAATTCAATACCACCATATTGACTATAAGAAGTGACAATGGCACCGAGTTCAAGAACTACTCCCTAAATGAGTTTCTTAGTGATGCGGGTATCAAATATCAATATTCCGCTGCATATACCCCGCAACAAAATGGAGTTGCCGAGAGGAAGAACCGGACTCTTATGGATGTGGCAAGAACTATGTTGGCGGAGTTCAAGTCTCCATACAACTTTTGGGCCGAAGCTATTAATACCGCATGCCATGCCACCAACCGGCTTTATCTCCGCAAGAACTTTAACAAGACTCCATATGAAATTCTTACCGGGCAAAAGCCCAACATCATGTACTTCTGGGTATTTGGTTGTAAGTGTTTCTATCTCAAGAAAGGTGTTCGATTGTCAAAATTTGACTCTAAAGCTATAGAGGGTATCTTTGTTGGTTACTCCACGGACTCACATTCCTATAGTATCTATAGCAAGTCCACCGGGCATGTTATAGAGACTTGTAATGTGAGGTTCGATGAGGATAATGGTTCCTTTGTGGGACAAAGTGGTGTTCGTGATGTAGGTGACGAAATTCCTCCCCAAGCCATAAGAAGAATGGGTGTCGGATTCTTTCGGCCCATTGAGGGACACCTTTTGGCCAAAGGAGAAGGACAATGCTCTACACAAGTGGAGCCTTCACCTGCTGAACATCCACAGGACATTGACCAAAGACAATCTGCGCACCCTCAACCTCAAGATCATCCCACCGAGCAATCTTGCCCGGAGTCTCCGGCCCCTGTGGTCCGGACTCTCTGGCCTATACCGGAGTCTCCGGGTATGGATACCGGAGTCTCCGGGGGTGATCAAGGCCTTGATGAAGATCCTTCGGAATTCCGTGGCTATGGGCCACTTGATGATCAAGGCAATCCATCTGGTCAAGGCGAGGACCACAACAGTGATCATGAAGATGATCAAGTAGTCTCTCAAGAATCTCCTCTTGAGGCTCGCACTCGCCGTGAGAAGAAGCTTGAGTCCATTCTTCGACGAAGAAGCATATCCTTGGAAAATGTGGTTGGAAGTGTTCGTAAAGGTGTCTCCACTAGGAGGCAACTTTCTAACTTTAGCTCTCATCATGCTTTTGTCTCTTGTGTAGAACCCAAGAAAGTTTATGAGGCGCTTGAGGATCCGGATTGGCTTGATGCCATGCATGATGAACTCAACAACTTCAAGCGCAACAAAGTTTGGACTCTAGTAGAAAGGCCTAAAGATTGCCGGAATGTCATCGGGACCAAGTGGATCTTTAAGAACAAGCAAGATGCAAATGGCATAGTCATTCGTAACAAGGCAAGATTGGTGGCTCAAGGTTTCTCCCAAGTTGAGGGTATTGACTTTGGTGAAACTTTCGCTCCCGTTGCCCGTCTTGAATCCATTCGCATCTTACTTGCATATGCATCACATCATAACTTTAAACTTCAACAAATGGATGTTAAAAGTGCATTTCTCAATGGTCCCTTAAATGAATTGGTTTTTGTGAAGCAACCCCGGGGCTTCGAAAACCCTAAGTTTCCTAACCACGTTTACAAACTTGATAAGGTGCTCTATGGCCTCAAACAAGCCCCACGTGCATGGTATGAGCACCTTAAAGAGTTATTGGTTGATCGTGGTTTTGAAATTGGGGTGATCGATCCCACTCTTTTTACTAAGAAGGTCAATGGGGAGCTTTTCATTTGCCAATTATATGTTGATGATATTATATTTGGTTCTACTAACAAAGCTTTCAATAATGAGTTTGCCAAGCTCATGACCGACAAGTTTGAGATGTCTATGATGGGGGAGTTAGAGTTCTTCCTTGGATTTGAAGTCAAACAATTGAAGGGAGGGACTTTTGTGAACCAAGCCAAATATACCCAAGACATGCTCAAGAGGTTCGAGATGATAGGAGTGAAAGGTGCAAAGACTCCCATGCCAACAAAGGTTAATCTTGATCTCGATCCTAATGGTAAAGAAGTGGATCAAAAACTTTATAGATCTATGATTGGTTCCTTGCTTTACCTTTGTGCATCTAGACCGGACATTATGTTAAGTGTGGGAGTTTGCACATTTTCAAGCCGCACCAAAAGAAAGCCACTTAGTGGCGGTCAAAAGAATCTTTCGATATTTAGTGAATACCCCTAACTTTGGTCTTTGGTATCCAAAAGGAGCAAGTTTTGATCTTGTAGGTTACTCGGATTCGGATTGGGCGGGAGACAAAGTGGAACGGAAATCAACCTCCGGGGCTTGCCAATTTCTTGGTAGGTCTTTGGTGTGTTGGTCATCTAAGAAACAAAATTGTGTGTGTCTCTCTACCACTGAAGCCAAATATGTAGCTGCGGCTAGTTATTGTGCACAACTCTTATGGATGAGGTAAACTTTGAAGGATTACGGTGTTATTTTTGACAAAGTGCCTCTTTTATGTGATAATGAAAGTGCAATCAAGATCGCTCACAACCCGGTACAACACAACAAGACAAAGCATATTGAGATTCGTCATCATTTCATTCGGGATCATGTCAACCGTGGAGATATTGATCTATCTTATGTTGGCACTCATGAGCAACTTGCCGATATATTCACAAAGCCTCTTGATGAAGCAAGATTCCGGGAATTGAGGCATGAACTAAATATCATTGATTCAAGCAATGTGGCTTGAGCTAGGTGCATTTACTCCCATACTCTAACTTGTATGTTGTTCTAGATGTGGGCATGGAAATAGGGGGAGTGCGGTCCTAATTGATTGGACTATCCCTCCCCTCATAATGCCAATAGTAAGCGTATTGTTCTATCTCGTCATTTGTGACATTTTTTAGCTTAATCGATGAGTCTAGGTTTTGGGCCCAAGATATATCTTCGCGGTGCCATACCTATATACTCATACATGGTGGCCTTTTGGTCACCAACCTCCCTAGTGGAGGAGTTTCCCATTTGATTTTATTGTCTTATTTTTTTATGGGAACATGCTCATGTTTGGTCTTATTTGATTTTATTTGCATGTTTGCAAACATGAGCATTTTGTACCACACAGTGACAATGTCTCCATCCCAAGCCTATCTCATCCTCAAACATGCTTAAACTCTAAATGACATGTCCTTGTACACCATAAATGTGATCTGGTCAATGGGGGCCAGAGACTCCGGGGTTCACAGCCCGGAGACTCCGGCGGGCCGGAGACTCCGGGGTAAGTACCGGAGACTCCGGCCGGGGCGGTTTCGATTCAATATCTAGGGCATGGGGTGGGGAAGAACGGTTCATTCTTCCCCATCCACCCCCGTGCCCCTGCTCTTCCTCTGCCGCCCCCATTGTCCTAGATTGCCCCCGGAGCCGCCCCAAGCTTCGGGATCCACCGTGCCACCGGCAAAACAAGTTCTAGGAGGTGTGGGATCAATCCCACCGATCGATTTTGTGCCATGGACTCCGGTAAACTTGCCCTCAATCTCCTCCATCTAGTTCTCCCTAGATCTATGAGATTTGCATGTTTCCCTTAGTTTGATATGGTGTACTACCTTCCAGTGGCTATCAATCATCTTCTTAGCAACTCTATTGTGGATTTTGCACTCGATTTGTTCAAATGTAGTCTCCTAGGCTCGGGCTCCTGCATCCAACCGGAGACTCCGGCCCCTGTGGCCGGAGACTCCGGCCTGGACGCAAAGTCTCCGGCTTCGGCCGGAGACTCCGGCCCGAGTCCTCGGAGACTTCGGCTAGATCAGGCCTGAGTGCACTATGTCACAACATAGTTGCTTACTTTTTGATTCTAGGACATGTCACCTCAACCTTGCTATCTTCCTCACTCATTCACAGGTGCAGGTGGTTCTCAGAAACCGGCCGCTCATAGCAATGACAAGTTGGTTGTCAATCCCACCATAGGGGCTCTTGCTCAGAGGTCAGTCATTGCTCAGCAAGCAAGGGATGCTAAGAAGCTCAAGACAAGGATGGCTGAGGAGGAACGAGCTGAGGCAGCTAAGAAGATCAAGTTCGATAGCCTTGTGACCTTGGAAGGGCTGTCATCATCTGAATATGTTGAGATGAGGAAGAGGGACATGTACACTCTCCCGCACAACTCTCGTGATCGTTGCTTTGTCTGCAAAGAGCAAGAGCTGATCATGAAGGAGTTCTATGCTTCTCTCAAGAAGTATCCGGTTTGCCCTCAGACGGTCATGGACTTCTCCCATTTTGCCAAGTATAGTGCATATTTTGGAGAGGCTGTGTGGATCACTCGCAAGCTTGGGCTCCATCCACTCATGAAGATTCAAGAGCCCTATAACATCACATTGGTCCATCAGTTCTTTGCTACCTTGGTTTTTGGGGATGGTGAGGAGATCCCCATGACTTGGATGACCGGAGAAGAGGTTTGTCACTCCAACTTCATGGACTTTGCTGCTCTCCTTGGGTATGAGTTTTGTGGTGCTACTACTCCTAGTGGCATGAGGATGCATGTGGATGGTGAGTACTATGAGAAAAAGAAGCTTTCTCCTCTCTACACCGGGGATGACAAGAAGATTGTCATCGGGGGCACCCTTGGGCTATCCAAACGGTCCAACATCTTGCTCTGAATATTCTGGGCCTCCATTGCCCCTCAAGCCGGTAACTTTGATGCTATTCGTGGGGCCTTAGTGAATCTCTTGGCCTACTCTCATGAAGTCTATTGCAAAGGGGAGACCGCACCCGTTGAGCCACTTGATGTGATGGATTTCATTCACAAGGAGATCAATGATTGCATTCTCAACAAGAAGACTCCTCTTTATGCCCCATTTATCATGAGGCTCATCCGTGCTCAAGGACTCAACTATCCTCTTCTCAATGCAAACCTGGTGAATCACAAGGTTGTGAAGCTTCAACGCAAAGAACCCACCGGTCACTCTAAGGAACCATTTGCACCGGTGAGAGGCGAAGATGATGATGCCTTTGCCGAGGGAGTTTCAACTAGGAGGGGCCCAAGGATGAAGAATGCTAGCAATGCCGGCTCTAGCTCCAACAATGAGTTTGGTCAAGAGTACAAGAAGCTCAATTGGTTCCAAAGGAATGTGCTTTGCAAGAATGTGGACATCCGTCACAAGCAATATGAGAGCTACATTGCTCAAAAGCACATCAATGACAATCAACAAGTTCTTCACAAGGCTTTTCGGAAGTCTCAACTGGACTATGTGGAATCTCCTCCTTCCTCTTCTTCATTCGGAACTCACTCCTATGGCAAGTGGAGCAAGGGTCTGACTGACTGGCAAGCCTTTGAGGAGGTCACCTCTGGCACCTCCAATGTGCGTCATGGCAAGAAGCCCATGGCTTCTGATGATATTGAAGAAGGAGATGAGGACTTCAATGCCGGTTCCGAGGACGAGCCCGAGGATGAAGACGATGAGTGATCTCATGGGCGTGTAGCATCGCTCTTTTCCCTTTTTGGTATCTCGATGCCAAAGGGGGAGAAGTAGCTCTATTAGGATATCTTCGTTGGGATTTGCCTTGGGTTGGTTTATTTGGATTTGGATTTGCCTTTGCTTTGGTCGAGACACAACTTCATGGACTTTCATGTTGTGTCTCATCTATCTTAGTGTTGAACTATCGTGTGTGTGTGGTACGTTATGTTTGTGAGACTTAAGTTCCACTATTGCTAGCAAGACTATTATTAATGTGTGCTATCTTGTTAGTCTTACTTGTATGCTTATGGTTAGTCTCATGTATTATTACTTGCTCTTGGTATAATTGTGAAATATATAGGGGGAGTGATGATCCTTACTTGTGCGGCTCATATTCAAATGCAAATTGTGTTGCGCACACAAGTAGGGGGAGCTTTGGCTATATATTTTATTTTATTGTGCTTATATCCTGCAAATCTGTATGTTGTCATCAAACACCAAAACGGGGGAGATTGAAAGAGCATTTCCCTAATAAATGTATTTTGGTGTTTGTTAACAACATTTGGTGATTTAACCATGCTATTAAAGTTTTGCAGATTTTCTAGGTTATTTCAGGATCTCGCGGAGGTGCACCCCAAAAAGGTAGAAAAGATCGAAGCCCGTAGTCCAGTAGTGGAGTTAGGGCTTAGTTGTCTTGTTGGGTGCTTCGCGAAGGTGGAATTGGTGGAGAGGGGATCCACAAAGTGCTGCTGTTGCTTCTTCTAGGGCGGAGACTCCGGCCCTGGTGGCCGGAGACTCCGGCCTAGGGGACTCGCCCAGGCAACCCCCAGAGTCGGACGCTTCAGATGCCCGTCCGGAGTTGGGCCGGAGACTCCGGGCTGGCATGCTGAGGCCGGAGACTCCGGTCCCCAGGGGCCGGAGACTCTGGTCTGTCTGGCTGGGCTAGGGTTTGCTAAAAGGCTCGGACGATTCAGTGACCAGGCCGGAGTTGGGCCGGAGACTTTTGTCTCTGGCCGGAGACTCCGGCCCTGGAGTCACTTAGGGCGGAGACTCCGGCCCTCCAGGCCGGAGACTCCGGCCCTAGTCGTCCAGCAACAGCTACATTTTGTGGAGGACTATATAAAGCCTTCTTCTACCTCAAGAAGTGGCTGCGGCTTCCACTCTCTCTCCTCCATTGTTGCTAAGCTTCAAAGCACTAGATCTCTCTCCCTAGCCAATAGAACTCAAAGCCCTTTTGGGATTTGAGGGAGAAGACCTAGATCTACACTTCCACCAAGGCGATTTGATTTCCCCCCTCTCTTTGTTAAGGGGCTTGTAACTTGTGTGCTCATCGGATTCCTAGCCAGAAGAAGCCGTCCTCCAAGCTTAACTTTGTGTGTAAGATCTTGGTAGGCCTATTGGGAGCCTCCAATTGAGTTGTGGAGCTCGCCCCAATACTTTGTGTAAAGGTGTCGTGCCACCTTCAAGGGCATCGCTTAGTGGAGCGTGAACTCGCCTATGTGGCTTGTTCACCGGAGAATAGGGTGAGCCTTTGTGGCGTTGGTGGCCTTTGTGGCACCACACCTCTCCAACGTAGACGTACTTCCCGTAACAAGGAAGGAACTACGGGAATACATCCTTGTGTCTTCGTGTCTCCATTGCAGTTACCTCTATCCTTTACTCGTACCTTTACTTATATTGTTATTGCTAGCTTGCTTGTCACTCTAGGTAAATTCACTTAGTAGCACATCTAGAGAATTTACCTTCTTGTCTAGCCTTAACTTGAAAAGAAGTAAAAATTTGGGTAGCTCCTATTCACCCCCCTCTAGTCGCTCATACGATCCTTTCAAGCACTAACATTGAGAAAATCATCAGTTCCCATAAAAGCTTTAATGCATTCATAATCATAATTTATACCTGAATTTCTACCTTTGTCGTTCTCCCATCCTTCAGTATTTTCTTGAATACGGTCTAGAAGATCCCATTTAGCTTTTCTTTCATACGTGTGAATGATCCGAAGCAAGAAGCATCCAATAAATCCTTGTCATGAAGAGTAAGCCTTGCATAAAAGTTATTGATAACAATATTCCTGGGGAGATCATGAATTGGCAATCTCCCCCACGCTTGGGCAATACTCCCTCCATCATGAGGCCAAAAATTATATATCTGATTACGATCTTTATGAATCTCACTTGGAGGATAAAATTTGGAATAAAAGAGAGGTACAATTTCCTTCCAGCCAATAGATGGACCATCCTTTAGCAGCCTATACCATTTCGCAGCTTTGCCCTTCAGGGATAAAGAGAATAACATCCTCTTAACCTGGCTTGATGAGATACCTGCACACTTGAACAACTCGCATAGTTCATATATAATGAGTAAATGTTCACCCGGATGGACAGTTCCATCTCCTGAATAGCAGTTGTTTATAACACGTTCAACAATTTTCATAGGTATTTTAAAAGAATCTAATTGAGCAGGCGGCGGTTCATCTACTACCGTAGCAGAGGCAGTAGGGTTCCCAAATAGGGAACCAAATGGAGAATTCTCCATAGCAAAATAAAATAAAAGATAGAAATAAAAAACAATACTCACATTGAAAGTTACCTTTACCAATTCCACTCTTCAATAGCGCTTCACTCCCCGACAACGGTGCCCGAAAATAGTCTTGATGACCCACAAGTATAGGGGGTGTATCGTAGTACTTTCGATAAATAAGAGTGTCGAACCCAATGAGGAGCAGAAGGTGTTGACAAGTGGCTTTGATCAAGGATTCACTGTAAATACTAGCAAACAGGTTTTTAGGGGTATTTGGTAATGCAAGTAAATAAAGTACAAGTAAATAAAAGACAATAATAGTAATTGCTGCAAGTGTCCCAATCCTTTCTAATGCAAAGGACAAGCCGGTTGTGTAACTTATAATTACCAAGCGTTCCTGAGGACACACGGGAGTTTCTGTCGAGAGCTTTCGCTTCATGCCGCTAAGTAATATTCATTGGTTTGATAAGTGTTATGGGGGTGAACCTGTGCTAGCATACTACCCTTACTAGGACTAATACACACTTGTGATTGTACCCCCTGCAAGCATCCGCAAATACAAGAAAGTAATTAAGATAAATCTAACCATAGCCTTAAACTCTGAGATCATATGCTCCCTGGTGCAATGGTTTCCTAACGGGGGTTTAGGTTTCTGTCGCTCCGGCAACCCCACAATTAGTAGCCAAATACACAATGCATTCTACTAGGCCCATAAATGGTGAAGTATCATGTAGTCGACGTTCACATGACACCACTAGTAGAATAAAACCACAACATAAATATCAAACCACTAAATATTACTCAACATAGTTTCACTACTAACATCTTGACTTCTCCCATGTCCTCAAGAACTAAATAAACTACTCACAAGACATCATATGGATCATGACCAGAGGTGAAATAATGGTAAATAACAATCTGAACATAAACCTTAATTCAACAGTTCCACTCAATAGCATCAACTACAAAGGTAATCAACACCGGGAAAGTTTCCCCTAAGAATTTGACAAGATTCAACCCAAGATGTTACAGTGGGATGGCGTGGTGATGGTGGAGATGAAGGTGCTGGTGATGATGATGATGATGATCCCGATGAAGTCCAGCACGATGGTGATGACGATGGCGATGATCTCCCCTCTCCGGGAAGGAATTTCCCTGGTAGATTTCTCCCTGCTGGAGAGCTTTTCTTTCTCGATCTTTCTGCCCCGTAGAGGCAGCGGTGTCTATCTCTGATTCCCCCCTGACTTAGGTTTTTAGGGACGACAATATACGCGAGGGGGCGATGGCAGTAGTGGGCCAGGGTGGCCTCACCACAGGGCGGCGCGGCCAGGGGTGGGCTCGCACCCCCTGGTGGTGAGCCCACCCTACTACTCCTTTTGCCTCCTCCTTCTGGCTACTTTCCTCTTCTGATATTATATGAATTTTTGGGTATTTCTCTGGAATTGTTGATCTTCAGAAATATGGTGTCTTGACGGTCCTTTTTCTAGCAGAGTCCTGACTCCGGCAGCAAGTTGTCCAACGATCATCAAACATGTAAAAACAAAGGAAACAACATAAGTATCATCTCTAAATATGAAATATATCAATGAATAAAAGTAAATTATGATACAAAATAGTGATGCAAAATGGACGTATCAAGGTTCCATGTTGCTGCTAGTGCAAAGCTATGCCCCAGATAAGGTGCCATATATAAATTGTCTTGAGTTGTCGCGAAGCTAGCGAGCATCAACCTTCGGAAGTTGGTTCTTTCTCCTACTGGTTCGATAAACCTTGGTTTCATACTGAGGGAAGACTTGCTGCTGTGCTCATCATACCTTCCTCTTGGGGTTCCCAGCTAGGCGGTCATCTACACGCCATCACTGCCATCGTCGACATGAGATCGGGAGGGTCTAGAAGCACTTCCTGGCACCCTGCTGGAGAGGAGAATCACCACCGGAGGTCTTCTTCATCACCATGCCTGCCTCCGGAGTGATGTGTGAGTAGTCTACCTTGGACTATGGGTCCATAGCAGTAGCTAGATGGATGTCTTCTCCTCCATGTGCTTCATGTTTAGATCTTGTGAGCTGCCTATCATGATCAAGATCATCGTTATGTAATTCTACATGTTATGTTTGTTGGGATCCGATGAATATTGAGTACTATGTCAAGTTGATTTATTGATTTGTCATCTTTATGTTGTTTATGATCTTGCATGCTCTCCGTTGCTAGTAGATATCTTGGCCGAGTAGATGCTAGTGACTCCAAGAGGGAGTATTTATGCTCGATAGTGGGTTCATGCCTCTGGTAACTTGGGGGAGTGACAACAACCTCTAAAGTTGTAGATGTGCTATTGCTACTAGGGAGAAAAAACAATCTTGTGTTCAAGGACATTTGTATTGTTTACATTACACACTTTGCTTAAGGCGATAATCTGTTGCTTGCAACTTAATACCCAATGGTTGTTCGGATGATATCTGGCGGGTGGATTATTAGTCATAGATGCAGTTGGATTATGGTCTATGTATTATGTTGTAATACCCAAGTGAATCTCATAGTGATCCTCATGACATGTACATGCATTTGTTTGCATTCTTTATTCTGTCAATTGCCCAACTGTAATTTGTTTACCCAACATGTTATTTATCTTATGGAGAGACACCTCTAGTGAATTGTGGACCCCGGTCCATTCTTTTACATTCATATTACCATTTAGTATTTACTCACATTATTTTACGTTCTCGGAAACTACTATCTTTTACCACTCGATACATTTAATCCTTTGTTTACAGCAAACCGGTGAGATTGACAACCTCACTTTAAGTTGGGGCAAAGTACTTTGGTTGTGTTGTGTGTAAGTTCCACGTTGTTGCTGGTGCAAAGCTATGCCCAGATAAGGCGCCATATATAAATTGTCTGGAGCTATCGCCAAGCCAGCGTGCATCAACCTTCGGAAGTTGGTTCTTTCTCCTACTGGTTTGATAAACCTTGGTTTCATACTGAGGGAAGACTTGCTGCTGTGCTCATCATACCTTCCTCTTGGGGTTCCCAACTAGGTGCCTAACAAGCACTATCAAGTCCTTGATATGCCGATTATGCTAACTTTATTGTTTCCAAGTATTTGCCTTCAACCTTTACAACTCAGCAAAGAATGAAATTCTTTTATGACTTGAGGCATTATTTTTGGGATGACCCACACTTATATAAAGAAGGAGTGGATGGTATTATGCAAAGATGTGTTCCAGAATATGAACAACAAGAGATATTGAGGAAATGTCATGGTAGTGCTTATGGAGGACATCATGCTGGAGATAGAACTGCACAAAATGTTCTACAATCAGGTTTTTATTGGCCTGCCCTTTTTAAAGATGCAAGAAAATTTATTTTTATCTTATGATGAATGTCAAAGAGTTGGTAATATTTCTAGACGCAATGAAATGCCTATGAATTATTCTCTTATTATTGAACCATTTGACTATTGGGGATTTGACTTTATGGGTCATTTTCCTCCTTCAGAAGGTTATACTCATATACTTGTTGCTATTGATTATGTTACTAAGTGGGTAGAAGCCATACCTATGAAGAGTGCTGATGGTGAGACCTCGTTAAAGATGCTTAAGGATATTATTTTTCCTAGGTTTGGTGTGCCTAGATATCTTATGACTGATGGAGGTTCTCATTTTATTCATGGCGGTTTTAGGAAGACTCTTGCTAGATATGACATTAATCATAGAATTGCTTATGCTTATCATCCCCAAACTAGCAGGCAAGTAGAGTTATCAAATAGAGAGATCAAGTCTATCCTGCAGAAGACTGTTAATAGATCTAGGAAAAACCGGGCTTGCAAGTTGAACGATGCTTTATGGGCTTATAGAACTTCTTATAAGAACCCCATGGGCATGTCTCCTTACAAAATGGTTTACTAAAAAGCATGTCACTTGCACTTAGAATTAGAACACAAAGCTTTTTGGGCAGTGAAAGAGCTTAATAAAGATTTTAAACTTGCTCGTAAGAAAAGGTTGCTTGATTTGTGTTCCTTAGATGAGTGGAGAAGTGAAGCTTATGAGAATGCCAGACTTTTTAAAGAGAAAGTTAAGCAATGGCATGATAGGAGAATTCTTAAGAGAGAATTCCATGTTGGTGAGAAAGTTCTATTGTATAGGTCTCATCTCAGATTTTTTGCAGGAAAATTACTCTCAAAATGGGAAGGACCCTTTATTATTGAAGAGGTGTATCGTTCAGGTGCGATAAAGATTGCTTCGCTTAAAGATAACACTATGCAAGTGGTGAATGGGCATAGACTCAAGCATTATATTTCTAGAAATTCTTATAATAAAGATATCAATATTATTCAAGTGGTGACTCCGGAAGAATTCATCAAAGAACATATGCAAGAAACTGCAGAGTCCGTTTTCGAGTAGGTAACACTTCTAGTCAGAAAAGGTTCGCGTTAAACTTTCCTGCTTATACTTTTTTTGTTTTTATTAAATATGAAAAATCACGAGACAAAAACGAGTTGGAAATGGAGCCCAGAGGTCCCACACCACACTGTGGCGTGGGCCCCTGCTGGCTGCGCCACCCTATGGTGTGTTTGCCTCGAAGCTCGTTTTCGTCCCGGTTTCCTCCTGTGCCTTTGTTACGCTTTTTAATTTTTGCCTATATAACCCCCGGATTGCCCGAGGTTTGTATATCATGTTTTTGTTGTGTTTTTGTTTCGATCTGTTTCTGTCAGGAGTTGTTCTCAGTTTTAGAGGCACCATGGCCTCCGCCAACAATGATAAGGGCAAGAAGCCTTTGGAGGAGGATCACAATGACCCCAAGCTGATGGCTGGAGGGGATCAAGGGCAAGAGAACCTACTTTTGTAGGAACAATTAACGCTAGATGTGCTTTTTCTCATAATATGCAGGGACCAATACCACCAATTCTAGACCTAAGCTCTTTCCCTGCAGTAGAGGAAGCCCTTTGGGTCATCGATGAGTTTTGCGATAAATACCAAGTTCTAAAAAGGGAGGTGGAGATACTTCAAGAGGAGAACAGCATGCTTCGTAGGATGCTAGAGATTTTTCTCGCCCCAATCATGATAGCACCACCACCACCGAAGGAGTAATTTGTCATTGGTATTGGCATCCCCTTGGCTTGTTCCAACCTTGGGGGAGTGCCGCAGTATCATAGCATTACCTTTTACCCATTTACTTTTCAAGTAGAGTCATATCATGAATAGAGAAGTTATCCTATAGGATAGTTTGTAGTGTGGAAGTATTCCTTCTTTAGTTGGTTATCTATGTATCCCTTGGTGTGAGTTGCGGTTATGAAATATTAATGAGAAGTCTTATCATTTACTTTTTGCACACTTTATGTTAGTTTGCAATTTTTCTTATATGGTTAGTCTTGTTGATTAGTATTGGTATCACTTTGGGAGCATGAGTAAATCTAGTTGGTTTTTGCAAACTTAGCAATGGTCAGTAGCAACATTACTTTGAGGCTTGAGTAGAAAAGAGGGAAATACATGTAGATACATCATTTCAGCTTTCCTTCATGATTGGCTCATAAGCATTAGTATTCTCAAGTTAAGATCATTTGTACTTTCACGGAAGTTTGCATGATTATTTTCTATCACATGTATGTTTGTTTGTTTCATTCAACTCTTATGCTTGCTACCCAGCCTTGCTAGCCAAAAACCTGTACTGAGAGGAATACTTCTCGTGCATCCAATCCCCCAAAACCAAGTTACTTTCAAAGAGTCCACTATAAATTCCTATGAATGGTATTTTAAGCCATTCCAAGTAAATTTTCATGTGCTACCTTTCAAAAAAACCTTCAAATACTTCTCATTTTGTGCCACTGTTTTCAGCTCATGATGACTTAGTGGTTCAGTTTGTTATCTTCCATACTAAATGAAGTACCCCTTGATTTGCATGCTTCATCTGCTCATCACAAATTTTACAAGGGAGCTAGTCAGACCATTATAACAAAAAAAGAGAAAAAGAAAAGAAAAAGGCACTCCTCCATGGTTTATGAAAGTTGGTGGGCACCCGATGGAATCGGTTAGCCATGGTTTGTGAAAGAAAAAGTGGGGAGGAGTGCCAAACTATAAAAGAGCATATAAATGCCTCTACAACAATTCGGAACCGCTCTCATTTGTTTAGTATGGAAGATGGCAAGAACTCCGTTACTAGTCGTTGACAGAAACAACCACTTCTCAAAACAAATTTTATCTCTGTTTTACAAATGAAAAGCTCTAGCACATGTTTAATCCCTGCTTCCCTCTTTTATGTTGATTCAACCTATTCCTCTCTATCTCAAGCAAGCATTTGAGTTGTTGTGTTTCAGTCATCCATATGTTGATTTATTCAATCTTGTTTCCCGTCTTCCTTTGTTTGGTACGATGCTTTTATCTGAAAGAATATATCTTTGAAAGTTATCAATGACTATAAAGAGATTGTTATGATTGAGCATGTGATTTTTGCTTTGTAAGCTCTAATATAAAAGGCTCCGATCGAAATATAAGTACAATCTATTCATTGTTCTCTGACTAAGAACAATGGTTTGCCATCACCATTCATGATTTACCTTATGCACCTTTATTGTGATTCCCTTTGCTCATTGCAAGTTAAATTATATGAAGGGAAGTTGCTGTCTATTATGACTTGTGCTTTGGTAAGTGTGATGCTTCTTATCCGTATTTTGTTTATCGATACTTCACTCCATAAACCTGTGGTCATGTTTACCGAGTTCAGTTTTCGCTTGGGGACAAGCGAGGTCTAAGCTTGGGGGGTTGATACGTCCATTTTGCATCACTATTTTATATCATAATTTGCTGTTTTCATTGGTACATTTCATATTTAAAGATAATACTTATGTTGTTTCCTCTGTTTTTGCATGATTGATGATTATTAGAGAGCTCACTGCCGGAGTCAGGATTCTGCTGGAAAAAGGACCGTCAAGACGCCATATTTCTGAAGACCAGCAATTCCAGGAAAATACCCAGAAATTCATATTTCATCGGAAGACGGAAGTAGCCAGAAGGATAGGGCGAGGTGAGCCACCAAGGGCCCACACCACCAGGTGGCGCGGGCCAGCCCTAGGTCGCGCCACCCAGTGGTGTGGCCGCCCTGGCCCACCTCTGCCAGCGCCCCCTCGCGTATATCATCTCCCCAAAAACCTAAGACCAGGGGGATCAGAGATAGACTCCGCCGCCTCTGCGGGGCAGAAAACACACAGAGAGAGAAAGCTCTCCGGCAGGCAGAAATCTGCCGGGGAAATTCCTTCCCGGAGAGGGGAGATCGTCGCCATAGTCATCGCTATCGAGATGGGCCTCATCGGGATCATCATCTTCATCACCATCATCACCAGCACCTTCATCATCACCATTACCACACCATCCCGCTGTAACATCTTGGGGTGAATCTTGTCCAGCACCTTCTATAGTTGGGTTTTCTGAAGACCCTAATAGATGTATATATGTGCAATTTTCTCAACAAACATATCCTAGAATGTATTTGATGTAAATTTTGCTGATTTCTGGGATAGTGCGAGAATTAGGTTGAGGAGGGCTTTTGTAAGCCTATTTAGAACAAAGAAGCAGTAAAATTTACACTCATCTTGTTTCCCAGTTCAAAAAAACTCTTCTTATTTGCCACTGCAATATACCCTTTTCACATAAGACCTATCTATTTGAAATGGATTCTTCAATCTTTATGCAACTACTATTCAGCTTCTTCCAAATATTTACCAGCATGGTATGAATAGTACTCCACTTGCTACTTTTGATGCCGATACCAACTAGCGGGGCAGAAATTAGTCGGCTTTAGGACTCCCAAGGTGAATTGATCCACTTATATGTGGAGTTCACATGTTTGTGACTTGCTATTCTTTACGATTAGTAACAAAGTTTATGAATCTCAATCGCATATACCGCACACGTGGGCACCAAAATTAATATAACCTTTAACGTTATGGCTTCCATACTGTCTTGATTGTAGCAACTGCTCCAGGCATAGGACAATTAACTCTAGGTTAGCAAAAACTAACATGGTTCAAATATGCAAGGTTTTCATGCACAAAAGCCAATTAATCCTGGGTTTCTAACGCGTGAAGCCAATGTGTTTAAAGTCATGTTAATGCTTCACACTTGCTACGATCAATTAATCTAAATAATGCATATTAATATGAATAAAACTGCTGGTTTAAAAAACTACAACATCGACTTCAGGTAGTAAACTTGCATCTCCTGTGATCTTTTTACCCTTTCATGTAAAACTTTACAACGTGTGTATGGTTATGTTCCGATTAAGGATTTAGTTAACCACACTCAGATTCTCAAATTCTTTTTTCAGGGTTGAACAAAAATCCATTGGTGAAATCGAAGTGCTTGGACAAGGTCCATTGAAAAATTGTATAGCATTAGATTTTAAAGACTATTATTTTAGTTTGCATTATAACAATTAACTCTTCGTGGTTACAAACTCTTTATGGTTACAATGCCGCTTCAAATTTGCCTTTGCGCTAGTGGCGCAACGGGTCATCTAGAAACTCATAAAGTCAAGGCATACTCTAGCACTCTATCCAAAAAAAGGTTCCATAATCCTCTTCGTTCACAAGTAGTTAGTTACTACTTGGACCGTTTCTCCCTTGTAATTGTCTATGTGTGGATCCACTTTATGTTAAGATACCGACATTGTCTAGTGTTTGAAATTTGATGTCAACAACCGTGGGATTGTTTCTTGATAAGAGCATAAATGTTGTATCATGGGCACATGCACATCCTTATTTTGAAATTTCATTTTTCTAATGCCCAGATTGGGTGAGGTTAAGGCATGATATAATTGTTTGCGTGCCATGTTCTTGGTATTATTTGTGACTCTCACAGTAGCTGTCGCTGGATGGTCTAAGGATATATTTGTAATTTTTATTACTCTTAAATCTCTTTGTACTGTTGTTATGATTATCAATAGATTGGTGAAATTTCTGTGAAAAAAAGGTGCTATATGGACGCGTGGGTAATTGGTTTTATAGACCTATAAATTGTATCATATGGTGAGAAATCAGAAGAAAGTCGCAATGCAGTCATAAGCTGCATGGGATGCATATAAGACGGATTATAACTGTTGTGTGTGTTTAACCATGATCACACATGGATATTCAACTAGTTGTACTAAATCACCCAACAACTTCTTAAAATCAGAAGGTACCAATTTTTGTTCGGTCTCTGCGGTCTCGGTCCTTTGGACTTTGGTCTCGGTCGGGTTCGATTTTCGGTTTTTTTTCCCACCCCCGAAGCTACCCGATTCCCTAAATCGCTTGCGGTTCCGCGCACAGGCCCCCGACTTTCTTGGATTATTAGTGGGGATCCACGTTTCCGTCTCCTCCGTGCGCCAGCTGTCTCCCCATGTTCTCAGTCCCCATCGGCTCCAGCGCAGCGCCGTCCCGGCCTTCCAGAGCCGCCGCCGCCGCCGCCGCCCTGACTGATCCGATGGCGTCGACGAAGAAGAAGATCGTCGCGAAGTTGGTACGAAATCTGATCTTCTAGTATTCAAATTGACCTAACACCGTGAAACGGATCTAGTATTTCGGGCAAAGCCCGTGCGCGGCGGTGGCGGGTGGGTTTACCTTCTCGAGGTGTGGGCGGAACGACCTTTTTTCGCGGGGGAGAGTGCGCTGGAGTAGCTCCGGCGAGCCGACGGGGAGGCGCGGGGACGCGAGGTGGTGCAGTGACGCTGAGATGTTGCGGAGCTGCTCCGATGGCAGGACCTCGCGAGGTGGTAGGCCTAGGTGTCACTGGGGTGGCGGTGAGCTGCGCGGATGGCAGGACCTCGCCAGGTGGCGTGGTGCTGGCGGTGTGCACCAGGCCCTGTCAGACCCTGCTAGGGATCGACATGAATTCGACTCATAATTCACAGGAAAGTCATATGAACTGGGGGAATTAACACACACAGTATGTAGATCTGGGGGAACAACGCCACCACCAGAGACGCCTAAATTATCAGTATATAAGAATATTCTTTAGGGTTTGTGCTTTTAGCAACAATAGGGAATGAATGATCCTATTGCCGGATGCAGCTGGACTCTTATAGCACAGCTGTAAACACCGTGAAATAGGCGTGAGTAGTAATTAATTAGTTACTAGTTTGAAACGGTAAGGAAACATCTAGGCCGTTGACGTGGCTCGGTGACGGCCGTTCGTTTACTGAAGTTGAAGCTTGACTTGTGTTTGTCTTCGTCAGTTATCCTGACATTGCCTCCTTCTCGGAACGTTTCTTGTCCTCAAGGAACTGCTTCTGGGTTCATCCATGCTTGAACTGTATCCTTGAAAAAGTCAGGGAACACCTTGATGAAATCAGCATCCTCCCAAGTTGCTTCTTCAGGAGATAGGCCTTCCCATTGTATCAAACCTGAAGGACTAATGCTGGAGCGTGTGGAATTTGCCCTCTACATTAATCAGCTGCAGGTCTGGGCTACGAATGACTGTAGGGCCAATATGCTTTTTCAACTGGCTCACATGAAACACTGGGTGAATTTTCACACCTTCCGGTAGCAAGAGTTTGTATGCTCGGTTTCCAATCGGTTGCATCACTCGGAAGGGGCCATAGAATTTGCTGTGAAGTTTGATGTGTCCATGCAGGCTGAAATCTGCCATCCGATATGGTTGCATTTTTAGGTAAACCATGCCCCCACCTACAGTGTACGTTCTGATCGCTTGGTATCCGCATACTTTTTCATTCTCACTGTGGCTCGCTGCAGATTTTGTTTGAGTTGGTCCAGCATTGCTTGCTTAGCCCATAGGAATTCAGTAGCTTCCATCTCTGGTGGGCCAGGCACTGAAAGTTCACTGATCTGAGGAGGGACAGATCCATACAATGATTGAAAAGGAGTGATTTGTATGGCAGTGTGAAAAGAGGTGTTATACCAAAACTCAGCAAGGGAGAGCCAGGATACCCATTTCTGAGGTTCTTGAAAAGTCATACATCTTAGATATGATTCCAAGCACTGGTTCATCTAGGCAGTTGACGTGACTTGGCGACGGCCGTTCGTTTACTGAAGTTGAAGCAACAATAGGGAATGAATGATCCTATTGCCAGACGCAGCTGAACTCTTATAGCACAGCTGTAAACACTGCGAGTAGTAATTAATTAGTTACTAGTTTGAAACGGTAAGGAAACATCTAGGCAGTTGACGTGACTTGGCGACGGCCGTTCGTTTACTGAAGTTGAAGCTTGACTTGTGTTTTTCTTCGTCAGTTAACCTGACAGGCCCTCGCGAGGTGGTGCAGTGACACTGAGATGTTGTGGAGCTGCGCCGATGGCAAGACCTCGCGAGGTGCTGCGCCTAGGTGTCACTGAGGTGGTGGTGAGCTGCGGGGATGGCAGGACCTCACCAGGTGGCATGGTGGCCTGGTGCTGGCGGTGTGCGCAGCGGTGGTTCTCTTGGAGGCCACCGGGTTCTTCCTCACTGGACGCCTGCTTGACGGTTGTCGGGGCCATGAATAACACCTTATTGCGCCTTCCTGCTTAATAGCAGAGTAGCGTGATGATAGTTTCCAGCTTATATCTGATGTCAGTTTAAATTGCTAATTCATAGTATTTGAAATTCAGCTTGAGACATATCAACTTTGGGTTGTTAGAATGTCCATCCATGTGAAATGCTGATGTTTCACTGTGATTGAATGTCAGGTACTTCTGGGTGAAAGCGGGGTTGGGAAAACCAGCTTGGTTCACCGATTTCTGGAAGGACACTTTGTTGAGAAGGTAAAGCTTCTGATATGCTCTTTGAATAAAGATTGCACATGAAATGGTTTAATGCTGAAAAATAGTCATTTTGTTTGTCTATTTGTCTGCAGGAAGCAACAATTGGGTGTGTCTTCTTGACCAAAGACCTGGCAGTTGATGGATACACTGTTCACTTCGATATCTGGGATACTGCAGGTCAGGAAAGATACAACAGCTTAGCTCCCTTGTTCTACAGGGGTGCATCTGCTGCTGTAGTGGTTTATGATATCACTAAAGAGGTTAGTAGAATAAAAGTGGTTGGTCTATATTTCCTAGTGATAAAGAACTAAGATCAATAGTTCCGAATGCAATGAACACAGCAGGGAATAGTATGATTTGGAAGGATGGCACCTTAAGTGCAATTAGTGAAAGATGTGCTCATTAATAAGTGGATCTTGCTGAGAACATTATAGAACTATCTAGTTAGGTTCCTTATATTAAGTGTAGAGTGGTGAGCTCTTAATACATACACTTGTAATGGAGTTTGCATGTGGTACTGGTGGTGGGTACTTGGAATAGCTTAATAAGTGTTTTCGATTTTTATTGTTACACACGATTTTTGGAATCTGGTTTTAAGACATTGGTAATAGTAATACTTAGTTGACAACTAATATGGTACATTCTTTCAAATAGTTCTTTATTATGGATGCATGTTGTGTCTACTGCTGTTTCAACGTTTTCTTGTTCTTAATTTTAATGAGATGTATTGGAATTTCTTATGTTCTACTATTATTACCGTATTCACACTTATCCATGTTTGTCGCTTCACATGTACGTTTGTCAGCATTCGATGGTCGTACTAGGTCTACCTTAACTCAGCAGTATATTTATCATTTTGAGTTGTACTGATTACTAGTTTGGTTTTATCTCTTGTCCTTGTCCTGCTCCATTAAGATTTCCCTGAACTTGATCTTTGGTCATTTCTTCCTTTAGGCATCTTATTTCCGTGCAAAGGGGTGGGTAGAAAAGCTTGAAAATGATGGAGAAGGTACTCATTTTATCATTCCAGGATACTTAACCTATGTCTTATGATGTTTGTTCAGATATCTTCCATTATATGCTCTTTGTTTCTGGAATCGGGTTTGGCTATGATCAGTTTGAATCATAATTTACATATTCCACATGGTTATATAGTTAATTTATGCCTTGCTTAGTTTTACTGATATAGTTTGTTTGGTCTTGCACCATCAAACATAGAAGCACTAGCATGTTGTATGGCGAAAATAGCTGGAGAAACATTATTATTTTTAACTGACATAGTCCTTTCACCTTTGTGTTTGAGTTTTTTCTAATATTTGTTTCTTATATGATTTACGGAGTGTAACAGTCAACAAAATCATATTATGTGAAAGTTATGTGTCTTATAATCAATTTATCCTTCACGTTGATGTAGCAAAGCCTGATATCGTGGTCGCTCTTGCTGGCAACAAGGCTGATCTACTTGAAGCAAGACAAGTTCGTTCTGAGGTATGTAAATTCCTCCTTTTCCCGTGTGCTCGCAACATTCCCACTTTTGTAATGGATGCATGCATTACCGTGTCTTGGTTTCATTCTTTTACTATTACTAGTAAATGTGCATTAAAAGAAATCAATGAGCTTAGATGATAAATAGAGAGAAACCCTTGTACACAAATTTACCTTCTATCCTAGCATTCAAAAGTATCAAACTCTTTATATCGAGAACATGAAAACATTGTAAAAAGTCTGATCACTTCATAGTAATCATATGTATTATTTCTCATGAAACATTAAGTGAAAAACATAATACTACTGAAGCATACTAACACATGGACAATTTGTTTCCTGGAATAAAAAATAGCAGAACTCAAGCACGATCCACGTTTATGCTTTCGATAATTTTTTTAGATGTAGCAGAAGTGGGATAGTGTAGAATATCTAATCCAATATATGAACTCCTACATGATCTCCAAACAAAAGGCCAAATAGAATTGATATTTGTCTTGGTAATAATTGGACAGATAATGAATACACTACATTTTGATATGTCAAGTTAGTTTGACAATGTTTCGAGGGAAAACATAGCTAACAGATGTTGTTGAACTAAGTTGATGCATTAGTAAATTCTCGAAGACTACAATAGTAATGGAGGACGTGGGGTGAGGAGCACAATGGCAATAGTAATGGAGCGGCATCAGTTAATATAGTATTATTCAACTGAGTAACGAAAACAGTGTTGCTGAACTCACAAGACATGGGCAATCTATATTAGTTACCTGATCCGAGGGGGCAGGTGCCTACTATCTGATAAAATTTAGTTCCAGTTCAAAACACCATTGCATTGCAACAAAGACATACACAAATAAATTTTACCACAAACTTTTGGTGCAGATATATATTTCTCATATTTTTATAACCAGTTTAAAAAACCAGGCTCCTAGAAATTTAATTCATAAGAAATCCTCAAATCTGGCAGCTAGCTGCTGAGCTGCAGCAGGTAACATCAACTAAATAGTTCGTGACAATGCCATCCGAGCTAGCCTTGTACTGCTACAGTCCAGTAATATACCGCTGGTGCAAGAAAATTAAAAATTCATCCTTATAAATCTTGACATGCTCCCATAATTTATCATGAGTACTATTTTCTGTAACACCAACGCAAAATCAATTCCACTGCAATTAGTAAATCTTGTGCGTACAGACTGTTGAACTGTTATACATCTGCACAGATCAGTCTGATTACCTAGCTTATAGGGATGAATTTTGAGCAAGATCAGAACTCAAAAAACGACCTGATAAGAGTTGCCAACAGCGTCGACTGTTGGCATCATGGCAATCTAGGTACACGCCATCCCTCAGCCTAGCAGGCTAGTGACGCTGTGGTGCCCTTCACAAAACTAAAACATCTTATATTTCTAAACGGAGGGAGTAGTAGTATAGATGTGAGTATGCAATGTTTCATGTTGCTTATAGCATTTGTGTTGCTAACACAATGTTCATATTCTGCAGGAAGCAGATGCATATGCTTGGCTCATGGGCCTGTTGTTTACCGAAACATCAGCTAGAACGGGTTACAATGTGGATGAAATATTTTTCGAAATTGGTGAGTTCAGTCCCCTACTATTTGTTTGCTGGGTGGTAAACAGACTTTAAATTTGGGCACTGCTTAGCTTATATAAGGTTGACAGTAGCACAACACACCATTAAGTGCCTTCCCTTTCCCTTACAGAGACACTTGCCATGAGTTTTTGTTGCATTTCAGCTATGATATTGCATGCTAATATTTTGGCCTCGCTATCCATGCATTGCAGCCAAGAAATTGGTGAATGCCCAGCCACCCGAAAATCAGCTGGAAGGGATGAATCTCAGCCAAGATGGTAACAAGAATGCTGCCAACAAGTCAAGTTGCTGCTACTAAAAGAAGATTTTTGGACCTGTAGTTGAGAAGATTTGCTTGAGACTACTCTGAAAGCGGCTCTTGATCACACTGCCATGACAAACTGATATATTGTAGCTCCTCGGGGTGTGAATTTTTTTTCTCACGCTTTGTGTCTTGAAAATGCCCATACTAGAAATCTCATATGCCATGCCCGGGTAGACTTGTGCCGAAGTCGTTAATTGGACCCGGCAATTGTTGTTCCTCTAATTTCAGCTTTCAGACAAGTATTTAACCGGAACAATAGAGGATTTTGCAGAAATTCCACAGAAAGCTGTGAGGTGACATGGTGTTGCTTGCCAAATGAGTACCAAAATCCTCCTACGTGTCAACTAGGCGAGTTCAAAGCATAGAACCACGATTTAACTGAAATTCTGGAATACCATGACTTTATTCAACTGAAATTTCTGAATACCACGACTTTTTGTTTAAATCGCAAAAACTGTGATATTTTTTGAAATTGCTAGCAATATGCACTGATTTGTATTTTTCTGGCCGACTGACAGACCGCTTGGGCCCACCTGAGTAAGGCTCACATGGCAAGACCGGCTTGTGTTCATCGACAGACATCAACTCTAACCGCTCGGGCCCACCATATCACCTTATCCTGTCTCGACACCCCACGGTGGCATGGCTGACGGTGGCGCCCCTCATGCCGGGAGCCTCTCGGCGGTGACCCCCTCCGAGGCGAACCTGTCGGTGTCAACTCGAGCTCTGGCGACCCTTGCGGCGCCCGTAGCACAGTACCTTTAGCGGAATCAGCCGCTGTGATACACCGTCCGCTTGATGGAGCAATTGATGGCGGTGGCTCCATGGGAGAGATCGAGTAAGTTCGACTATGTGTCAATATATATCACTGTCTTCTCTTGTAACCTAGGTCAAAATGATATCCAGGGTGAATGCAGGTTACTAAATCTAGGTATAACTGAATTTTCTTGCTTGCTAACTAATTCTTTGCTTGCTGGTAGTTTGCTTGCTGCTAACTGAATTTTTAGCTGAACTTGTTTGTTTGCTGATAACTGAAGTTTTTTTTTGCTAACTGAACTTTTTTGCTTGCTGCTAACTGAATTTTTAACTGAACTTGTTTGTGTGCTGCTAATTGTGCTTAAACTGAATGTAGCCTACTAAATCTAGCTATAACATCATGTTTGCTGGTAGTTTGTGTAGTATCTGTAACTTAATTTGTTTGCTTGCTGCTAGTTAGTAGAAGCACAAAGCATTAATTATTAATTGCTTGATTGCAGTCTAGATGATGACATTTGGGAAATTAGTTTAATTTTCCTCGAGAAGTTGGGGTCGGAGGTGTTCCTTCGAACACTGCAGGTAGTTTTTTTTCAAATGTTTCTTGGCTTTTATTTTCTGTTTGAGTGATTCTTCACTATTTTTTCTCTGTTGCTAGGTTGTCATCTGAAGTTGTCGTTTATTATTACCCAGTTTGAGCCTATACAGGCTACACTCCAAACAGACCATGTTTTTTATGTTTGATACTTAATTCCTAATGATCTGTAATTGCCTCCTCCGAAACTTCATCTATAAATTACACAGTAAACTTTAGTGTTATGACTATTGAAACGTCATGCTTGCTCAATTTATTATTGACATGCTGTCAGTAGGAGATAAACCAAAGCAACTCCCATGTCAGTTAAGAGTGGTTTAAATGGTAATCTAATATATAACAGCACCATTTATTGGTTAAACTGCTATTAGCCGTGGCAGGCCTCTATATTTTCAGTTTTAGATCTTAAGTGCTCCAACGAGTTAATTAAGCGAGAATTAAAGTGCAACAATCTACTTATGGTTTATTTTGTGTGAACTTGTCCCATATAGGAATTTAAGAACAAGAGTGTCGTACTGTTGCAGATATCTCCACTAATTTGGGTGTGCATTTCTTATTGAAAACAAACACATTGTCCTGTATAGATTGTTAGCTGGTCCACCACACAATTTTTGTAACTTGCTATATTTCTAGGTGATGAAGTAGTAGTTTTCTTTTTTCTAGATATTTGAACCTGGACAGTATTTTTTGGATCCTCACGTGGAAAATAAAGAGGGCCAAGCTTATTACTGACATGCAGCAGCACATGTTGATTATCTTTCCATATAGTCATGGTAGCAGTTTTTAGTTAGTTTCAGACAGTACACTTGTGTGCTGGATAAACAGAAGAATATATTCATTTATTTGTTAGTGAAAAGGTCAATTTGCATACAGAGAGCATAGTACAGAAATAAATACAACCCTTGTGTGCTCATTATAAACTGGAGAGATAGAACGAATCAAGCCAAATTTGTATGTGAAAAGTTTTATAATGATCTTGGTATGTTTACATTCACTAATGCTACACCTACGGATAACTTCTACAAAAAAAATTACAAACTCACTGCAAGCAAGGCAGAGAATGATGACTCGGGCCGCTTTTTCAGCTAGGGAAGGAAAACCAGCGAACCGACTAACTCCACGTTGTCCCGTAGAGCTACGGTAAGCTGTATTGTCCATACGTCTAGGATTATTGGTTTACATTATGTCTTTGTGGGTGACAAAATTGTCTATTCATAATACAAGGTTTTTGTGTGTGTGTGATCAACTACAGGTTACCTGGTTTAACTCCAAACAATTCATATTGAAGGTCTTCTGCTGCCACCACCACCACCACCACCACCAGTGTGCTGTCATATTTCTAACTGCTCCTTTTATTAATCATAACCACATCAGGTATCCCTAGATCCTTGCCATCATCTACCATGTATTTCAGTTCGTATGTGCACAAATTACAGTTCTTATTTCAACTACAAAATAAAATATGTTATTGGATTTTTATTTAGAAAATCGTATTCCCTGATATGAGAACATCGTAATCCATAGATTAAAAACTTATTGAATGATACATATATTTCTTAGTGTAGAATTCGTACTCCCTGGTACCTTAGTCATATTTGTATTGGTTTCACACTCTTTGTTGACACTCTTATCACAAAGAAAGAAATATGGTTGCGTAGTATAGTAGAGATGATGTGTGTTCGAGATAAAAACATCTAGGCTCTAAATGATGTGGTTGCTTAAATGATGTGACTGGAGCGCCATCTCACTAATAAAGAATGCATTACTCCAGGAAGTGTCATGTTTAGTCTTAGTTAGTCAACCATTGCTCAGCCAAGTTTTTGTTTTTGAAGTTTGGATTCTGGTGGCATGGTAGTTACATAGCTATGCGCTCAGGCATCATTTTTTATATCCGCCAAAAATAACTAAATTCATTAGTGGAGTGTTTTTATCTGGATGCAGCCAATGGTTCGGAATGCTATCCTTATTAGCGTTGTCGGACATGTGTAGGTCGAGTCCCGAGGGCTAAACGATACGCTAACAACCTGGCCTCTGGTTGTGTCTCTTGGGCATACAAGCCGGAATCCCCATCCGTTAAACCGGCACTTTATGCTTTGATATGACTGATTACATGGGGGAAATCTTGTGTTTGCGACTGGAGTATGCTAGCTGCGCTGGTAAGGGATGCTCTTGCCCCAAGCCATGAGCTCGCTTATGAGCCCACCAGATGATGAATGTTTGGGCGCCTTCCCTCATGTAAACTGTTATTTTTGCAACTACCATCCACCCTGAAGAAGAGAAGACTATGTTGGAACAGTTAACCGGCGCTTCACGCGGGCTCAGCCAAGGAGAATGAGCTCTCAACGGTGTGACCATACACGCTGAAGAAGTTATAGAAGTAGGTAGTGTTAATGTGTTGTATTTAAATGAATGATGAGCATCTGTCTCTCGTAAGCTCGGTACTAAGTGTATTTCCAAACATGAAAGTAAGTTTCTATGCTTCAGGTCTTTAGCACTAAGGCTGGCAAAAAAAGTTTCAGTTACCATCAATAGTTAACTGGCATGAGGCGCACGGGATCTATTCTCTGAAACATTACATCCATTCTAAAATATAAGATTTTTTTAGAAAGCTAACGGCTTACATTTCAGAATGGAGGTAGTACAATTTAGACACTTCTTTGAATCCTTGTTGTTCTGGTCACGAATGTGTAGTTAATCGAAGAACTAAACTTTTTGACTTCAGAATCAGTAGTGTTTTTTAAGGATGATGTATGGATGTCTTATCATACATGTCTCCTACCTATGATTGCAAGATACGAATAAAACAAAAGGTAAGTAGTGGTGACGTCAATTTGTTTTTTCTTGTGGGCTTTCTACTTGGGAGATCTTATGTTCCTCATACTTTTCATCATAGTTAATCATCTCTATCCAAGTGACACCAGCTATTCCATCGAACTTACATGCATGCTCACCATCACAACATTGGTACTGAGAAGGTGCCCATTCTTTATTTTAACATGTGGCATCGATCAACTATAGAATTAGCGCTATTTAAGATTATATTGACATTTGTCTCCGAAGTAGGATCCAAAAGACTTAACACTCAATTCTATCTACTAGAAAGTTATTCCTTCATATATTAGAATTGCGCTTGTTATATGCGAATCTCCTTGTAATTATTTTGCCCTCCATTTCTTCCTCGTGGTTATATTTGCTGAAAGCACTTCCTATAGCAAACCAGGCAAGGGACGTATCGTAGTTCAACCAATAAATGTGCTATCTTTTTAAGTATAATATATCAAGATGGAAAGGAATCCTTAAAATTGCATAATGTATATTTTTTCTATGCTGTTGAACATGATTTCAAATTTATCTCAGTGCATGTTCCACTTCTGCATGTTATGTTGAAGTTCAAAAACTCACTGACAAATGGCCGGAGGCTGGAGGGGATGTTTTCAAAGAGAAAAAACTAAAATGAACATGTGGAAAATTTTACATATGTTGTGTTACATATGTGACGAGGAAACTTATATTATAATATCATGGCAACGCACGGGCATTCAACTAGTTAATATAGTTTAGATATCACAAGAAATAAAATTCTCATGGATATCCACTATGCTATCGACATTGTTTGTTTCAGGCTTTCAGCCCTGATACATGATCCTCCGTCCTTGGTTATCTGCACATGGCTCCATCCATCTTTGCCGGGGCTGTCAAAGCTAGGTGTTGTGCTTGCCAAAGCTCAGAAGCCGTTGGCCGAGCGGCGGCCGTCCTCGAAATTGATCGTGCACGTAGGTACGTTGCCTGCTGGCTGCTGCCATTCATATGCATCCAGGTCTCCACTGATTCATTCATGTTCGCTGGTCGCTGGACAAGGTGTGAGCAGCCATTGCGCGAGCCGTTTGTAAGCAGTAGTACGAGTACGGCCCCGACCCCGGCCAACCGGACACAAATCCCAACTTTAGATAGGAGAAAAGAGGAGGCAGATTCTTTGGGTAGAACTCAAGTAACAAAACATGATCCAATCCAACATCATCATGCACGACCTGTTAAATCACCAGCAGTGAGAGATGGCGGGCGCCGGGGTCGATATAGGATGAGATTGGCTGGCGCAGCAACAATGCAAGTTACCAGTTCCTTCCAGCACCGGAAATCCACTCGCTTCCTGACTTGTTGATGCATCACCACGTGCCACAGTATACATGCTGCCATCGTATACAGCACAACACTGTTCGGTACCATATCTATCCCAAATTCTAACAAATTATGAACTTCATTTGGACGAATGAAAAACAAATGTGCGAGGAAGAGAGGGACAATCTAGATATTCATTTAGTTAATCTCTAAGTTCATGTTTGGATACTTCTACTAGGGAGGTCTACTTAGCAGTATCTAATCTTACATCTATGGCGTCAGACGGTCAAAAAGTGTCTTTGGCACCTGAGCATCAGTGATCCTGATGTTTTTTAAAAAGTTCAAAAAAATCAACTTTGTGAGTTTCAGAAAAACTTAGAAAAATCTGGACGTTGCCATTATGTTTCCCACATAAGTGCAAAATATCAATATTAGCTGAGCTATACAAAAATGACAATAGATAGGGATGTGGTACTACAAGCAAATACTGGAATTGCTGCATGTATAATTTGTGTGTGTGTGTGGTGGTGGGGGGGGTGGGGGGGGGGGGGGGGGGGTTATATTTGCTCACCTTCAACCATAAGCCGATTCATTGTCAATGCCGCCATACTGGTACTCATATAGGTTCTTTTCTGTTAATATATTTTTGTCAGATTGGCGTAGGTTTCACATTGTCTTTTAGTATTCAGAGATATCATAATAAGCACCTGCATCGGCCTTCACTGAATATAATGCCCTCAATATAGAGACTTGATTAAGAGAAACCTTGTTGGGTAAAGCAGCCTTCTTTGTTCTTCTTCCACTTTTAGTTACTGACTGATTTGGCTAATAACTAAAATTGTTTAGTCGCTGTGATCAACTTAGTAGGATTTTATTGACCAGATACCTGTGAGATTAACAACAATCTCATCTTAGGAAGTGTATCATTCCTGTTCCTTTTACAATAGGTCTAGCTAATTTATGTCACAGTAATCTATATTGAATTCTTTTGGTTTCTTGGTTGCACTACACAGTCATGGTGAAGAGCGAGTGCGGGATCGAGTTTAAGATGAAGGTAATATAAGCAGGTAGGGGTACGAGTGAGTGAGGGCAGTGTCTTTGCATGTCACCTATGTGACCAATTGTTTTAAGCAGATAAATAAAGTTGGCCTTCAGTTTCAGAAGGCGTCTCTGCCCATTGTCATTGTCGCTGCTACACCTGTGTTCGTACAGAAAACTGAAGTTACATTGGACTTAATTCTGTGTTTCTGGTCGCTAAAATTCAGAAATCTCCGTGCGACTGCAGTTGCGGGCAGCGGCACCATCGTCGGGGAGTGCAGTGCTGACGAGGGCGAGGAGATGGCATCCGCACTGCAAGTCAGTGAGCAGCTGCAGGAGCACAAACAGTCAGAGAGGACCGCCTCAACCCGTAGCAAGACTGGTTTCTAACTGACTTACGTAAACAAAGTTTGAGGTTTGGGTGGATTTTCAGTTGAAACTTGCAAGGATGCTGACCGAATCAGGTGAATTAGCACATAAACCAGTGTTGGGACAAAAGATCAACTTGAGTTCCCTGTGACCTGTTTGGGTTAATGCTGGAGGTGAGTTCTTTTTTGTAGAGATATTTGAAGCGAGTTCTTTTCTTAGAGATGCTGGATGTGAGTTCATGTGATGTTGGAGGCAAGGTTTTGCAGCGTGGTACCGTCTAGGTAACATCATTTCCATATGATTTTATCATAAAATATTTAAATTAGACCGTAGCAACGCACGTGCATTTGTGCTAGTCATAAAAAAATAACTTTGAACAATAATTTGGAGAAACATGACCAATAACAGAATTTAGAAATCTACTTTGTGTTGTAAGTTGTAACCTTAGGTATATGACACATAGAAATAAGATCTCTTTATAATCAATCAAAAAGTCCTAAAATGCTTTGACCATAAATCAATTTTAAAGAGGTTTGTTTCACTAAGGATCTAGCATTTTGAACTGAATAAAAAATAGACCCTCTGATAGGAATATATATGCAAATTGCCTCCTCTTCTTGCAACGAAACCACAACTCTAGCAGTAAAAGAGATTCCGCTAGATGAATTGCAGGTTTATATATTTAGCTCACACCCACATGCCTCCTCACAACAACAGTTTATGTCGGCATGTCGACTGAGACAGTCGGCTTCTTCCCCTCCAATATTGTCGCTACTGCTGCATCACTCCCAAGCCTTGGTGATACCGCTAGCATACCATTGTGGACCTTGCTGGAAAGTATATTAGGGCTCGTTTTGGCTCTATTATTTGGTTATGGAATTAAAGAATTTATTTGATATTTTCAAAATAATTTGTTTGGTTGTCACAGAATTTGTTACATTATTTATTTACAATTTCATATTTTTTTATCGCGTGGCTAACCTTAATTCTTGTTGGGTGTCTGTTATTTTTTGTGAATTTGCCAGATAAATAATATTATTATATCATTTAATTTCAATAGTGGTGCCAAGCAAGCCCTTAAGATTCAAATACTCTCTCTAGATCAGTTAGTAGTTTACTAAGACTGGACTGTGTGTATTTTACGAAAACACTTGATTAAGTTTGGCCAATAAAAAAGGAGATATATGCCTGAAAAGTTATACCAATTAATGAACAATTTTTTTTTGTAAAATCATGTGAATGTGTTAATAAATTGATATGGAGGGAGCAACAAATAAGAACTTTTGATAAAAAATGTGTATATCTTTGAAATATTATTTATGTCAAATACAGTTTTGTAAAAATATAGAAAATGCATATGTTAGTTGTGTATCCATTTTATCACAAGTTTCCGGTCATGGCTGAACTGAAATTGAAAAAGGTTACAACTTCCGACACAATAAGCCGAACTAAACACAAGAAGCTATATTTTTCTCATATTAATTTGGATTATATTATAAGATTTGGCGCCAAACAATTTCCTCCGCATAAGAAAGCCGACGACCTAGAGTTCCACCCTAGCCACCACCACCCACCTCGCATCCGCCGTATTCGACCAGGAATCAATTTTCTTGTGACTAAAGAGGGTGGTGACCTCAGACCTACAGTTATAGTCCATAATAGTCAATCTTTGTTCATTTCTTTAGACACCTTTTTTAGATTGTAAAAAACTAATAAGTTCTAGGAGCACAGACCTAAAACATGGTGATTATGTAGAGTATAACCATCTCACATGTATTGGAAACAAGTGTTGCCACACTATTGTAACATCTCAGGATAATACCCCAATTAGAGTTTGATTGTTGTTTTATTTTTTCTGTCATCATGACATTATGCATCATAAGCATTGTATTTTTAAAATAAAAATATTTCATTTTCAAAATATTTTTAAAAAAAAGGAAAGGAAAGGAGAGAAAAGGTTTTTGGATGATTTTTAGAATTTTGGAAGGTCCAAACAAATTGATATTTTAAACCCTTTTTTCACTGCAAACAAAAATTTTGCTAACATTATTCAAAACATTACATATTGTTTTTATTTTAAATATGAAAGAGAAGAAGGTTTTGAAAATGAGAAAAAGGGCAGAGAAGCCCACCAGCCGGGCCAGCCTTGCTAGGCCAGGCCCAAGGCCTAGCTAAGCCACCTCTAGGCAGGCGGGTGCTTAGTTGCAAAATGGTTGGTTTGAGATCTTGGCCGCACGTTTGACATCTAAAGGCTCACGTCCGAGTTTTCATGTTTTCACTGGATGTAGGTTTCCACCGGATACTTTCTCCTGTTTCCCCGGCGCGCCGCCAGCCCCAAGCCCCCAACCTCGCGCCGCTGCCCCGGACCGCCGCCCACTCCCTGGCCGCTCGTCCCGACGCCACCCATCGCCGCAGCATCCCCGCCTCCGCCGCTCCAGTCTAGCCAGCACGCAGCCCACCTCGCCAAATCTGCAACCAAGAGAACCCCAAAAGGCCAAAACCCTAGCCGCCTCCCTAGAACACGCGCAGCACCATGCCGGCATCAGCTAGCGGCGGCGGGCCGCTCTCGCCCCAGGCGGCCGCGGCGCTACAGGAGGGTATCGGTCTGATTTTCGGGCGGTGGACGGCGCTGCAGATGGCGGTGGAGAACGAGTGGGGCGGCCGCGACTCCCGCGCCAAGGCCGACCAGCTCGCCGCGTCCATCCTCTCCTGGTTCACGAACTCCAGGGGTATGCACTCCTCCTTCCCTTCAACGTCCTCGTGAAATTGCGTCCTTCATAACGGAAGTCGCTCATTCGGCCTCTAGGCGAGGTTCAATTCGGATAGTTCTTGAGAGGATTTGACTTGCTTGGTCATGTGCCAATTTCTGTACTACAGAGTTTCACCAACTCCAAAATATAAATATGCGTAGTATTCGAAGATAAAAATCAGTTTAGGTACGATATTATCGAGCCATGCTGAAGAACAGGAAAAATGTCCACCATGACATTTCGTAATGGTCTGCATTTCAGCTTTGAGCTTCTGTAGTCTTTTCATCATTTACTTATGTTAAATTTTACTTTCAAGCACATAACTTTTTACGCATGGTATATAAAGGACAGATCCATTGCATAGAAGCTCCCACACAAGGTGGGGTCTTTTTTTTTAGAGGTAATAGCTGCGTTTTATTAATTCCCGGCCAAGTCCGAGTCTAAAAAATCCGCAATACAATCAGGAGGATTGAACATCCAATTATTACATAATTCGGAACCGCAGCCTACCTTAGCTAGTTTATGAGCTACTCCATTGGCCGAACGGCGAGCCCATTTGACCACATGGTTATCTACCGAGCGAAGCATGCTTTTAATCTCCTTAACCAGAGGTCCAAGGGCCGATCTATCTTGATCCTTGCTTGTCAGCTTCGATACCACACCCTTGCTATCCGTCTCCAAGATGATTTTCATCAAGTGCATATCCTTTGCCAGGGATACAGCCTGCTTGCACGCTCGGACCTCTGCTTCCTCTGGATCAGTAACCGAAGGGAAAAAATGGCAAGCGCCCGCGAGGTAGCTTCCATGGTGGTCACGAGCAACCACTCCTCCGCCTCCATGTCCAGACGATTTTGCTAGAGTTCCATCAGCATTGAGTTTTGTCCAACCAACATCCGGAGGAAGCCAGTGCTCCTTCGGTGTTGGGGTTTTGGGCTGTTTTGGATTTTGGATATTCCGCCATTCATCTGTTAGGGCAACAGCCCTTCGTGCAATCAGTTCTGGATTCTCCATCATCCTAGACTCCCTGGCCCCATTTCTTGCCAGCCACATTTGGTACAATGTCATCATTGTGGTGTCCATCTCTGAATCCTTCACCGTACCAATCCACTCCGGTAACCATTGCGTCAGCTCACAGTGTGGCTGGTGGCTCACAATTGCGGTTGTCCGAGATATTTCGGATATGATCCCAAACCTGTATAGAATGAGGGCACTACCAAAACCTGTGTATAGCAGTTTCATCTCTTCCACAGGCCACACACCAGACACCCAATTTGATTCTGCGATGTTGTAGTTCAGATCCCACCGCCAAGCCATTCCGCAGCAATCTCCAGACGTGAATCTTCACTTTACCAGGGACAGGGGCACCCCATAGAGCGAGCCAGCCCTTGTGAGCAGCTAGTGGTGTTGACATCTCACACATTCCAGCCTGAATTTTCTGTTGCTTCATCCCTATGTGATATGCTGATCTCACAGTAAATATACCGTTTTTTGTATGATTCCAAGCATGTTAGTCCTCCGTGCCAACACCCCCTAGCACTACGGACTGTATATCTTTAACATCAAAATCGTCGAAGATATGTTCAAGTTTCTGAACATTCCAGTCTGATCCATCCACATCAGAAGCTCGGAAACCATCTTGACATTTGTCTCACACTTCCGACCCAGTGGTCTTTGTGCTCCTTCTCTTGGAATCCAATTGCTGCCCCAAATATCGACTCGAACCATCACCTAACCGCCAGATTAGTCCCTTGGCAAGAAGATCCCTCCCGTGAAGGATACTCCTCCAATTGAATGAGCCACGAGTTGGACAGCGAGCTTGCAGAATATTCGATCTGCTAAAGTACCTAACCTTTAAAACCCTCGCACAAAGCGAGTTAAGGACAGTCAACAGCCTCCATGCCTGTTTGGCCAGCAGCGCTTGATTAAATTAAATATCTCAAAATCTCGAAAACCCATTCCCCCCTCCTTATTGGGTTGACACATTTTCTCCCAGGAAATCCAGTGAACTTTCCGGGACCCATCAGCTTCACCCCACCAGAAGTTTGAGGATATTGAACTTAATTTCTTGCATTGCTTCTTATTGAACCTGAGGCAACTCATCAAATAGGTTGGAGTAGCTTGGAGGACTGATTTAACAAGGTAGGATCTTGGGAGGGATTATAGGAACCTAGTCTTAACCCTGCAAAGTGCAATGTAGAGAGGCTGGTTCTAACCCAGGACCTCTTGGCACAAGTGGGGATGATGTCACCTCTGCGCCAGGCCTGCCCTCTTACGCATGATATATGTTTACACTTAACTTTAGTTGTGAATCAGTTTCTGTTGTTGCATTCTCCTTATGTTTTAGAAATTCGGATGATTTAATCTATACCATAGGTGCAAAATGTGATGTTGGCATGGCTTACTTGTTTCTGCGCTATGTTTGTAGGTTTGACTTCTTTATTAGCTTTATTACTCCTTTACATGTGTTCTTGTGCATCTAATATTCATCATTTTAATTCCAGGTCCATTTTACTATGATGACTTGGAGCCTATGATATTTGACAGCATATCTGAATCCTTAAATGCTGACTTTGAGGACGGTAGCGTTGGGGAGGTAATATTTTTTTCTTTCTGGCGTATTAAGCCTAGCTATAGGCCCTGAACTTGGTCTCGATCTATGATAGTATCGCCGTGGTGAACATGGGGAAGTAATGAAAATTCGAGGAAGTACTTGTTGTGGCTGAAAGGGTTGACCTGCTTTGACCATAGGACCTTTAGGTGCTTGGCCCAGTTCTCCTGTTGTATTCAAGGGTCTCCACTGCAGCCTTCATCCACAATTTTACAGATTAGCAGGTCCTATTTTTGAGAACTCAAAAAAGATTACAGATTAGCAGGTTGATGGGTCAACCCTCCACATTTCCGTCTCTACCTTATCTAGTAGAAAACCTGAAACTTCTTAACCATAACCAAGTCAGAGTGTACTGCTTCTGTCAGTTTAAGTAAAAGTTGTTTTCAGTTGGCTCATACATGGTACAATGTATGTTTATTGATTCAATGGTTTGTGTGGCAAACAGGTTGCTGAGAAATTATTGATAATGCATGAAGAATGCCTACAAAACAACTTTTCATCGATTGAGGAGCTAAGGAATGCACGTCCTCAAGGAAATGCTGTCTCCCAAAGTAGACAGGTACCCTTTTCGTCGATTAGGTGCTCCTTTTTCTGCGATGTAATTTGTGTGGTTTCTCTTCTAACATCTGAGCTCACTAATGAAGCAACTTAGACTCTGATGTTCTCCCTGATGTTTGCTATCATATTCCATTTTATTATTTGCTCTTAATTCTTCCAAAACGTTGTCTGTTTTATATGCTTGTTCTGTTGCTTCATTGGGGGGTAATTGGAAAATGCTGGATTCA
The DNA here is from genome assembly GCA_007115705.1 of Dactylis glomerata. Lineage (NCBI taxonomy): Eukaryota > Viridiplantae > Streptophyta > Magnoliopsida > Poales > Poaceae > Dactylis > Dactylis glomerata. The sequence continues at coordinate 9,636,204 of QXEO01000625.1, read as the reverse complement.
GTGGGCTTTTGCTCTTAACTTTGTTTCTAATTAGAAATGGGAGATGGTATTTTTCAAGACATTTTTATATGTTGATAACCATGGTTTTTAAAGCGGTAAGGCGTCCTAAGGCGAAACAGGGGCGCTTTGACGCCTAGGCGACGCCTAAGCGCCCAAAGCGGCTGTTTTTCCAAAGTGGAGGGAGGGCGCTTTGACACCTAGGTGACGCTTTACGGACGCCTTAAAAACCATGCTGATAACCATGTATATACACTTGTTCTAAGGAGTGATCCTCAGTCATTACCCATTGTTTCTTTGTATCGGCATTTCACAAGCTCAAAGTTCTTGGTTTTACCTGTTTCTTCGACCCATTTTTGCTACATTTCTTTCCCCAATGATGTCCTGTTAGTTGGTTACGTATTCCTTGCAGATGTGAATAGATGGAAATTATGTTAACTCCAACCTTTAGTTTACAAAATGCTGAAAATTGTGAGATGGTACATAGTAACGAATCTATTTTGTACAGGATCCTAACTCTTCTTTTGTGCTTTCTGTATAGGGGTAACTTGGACTCTTTTAACCTTGATCCACTTACCTAACTGACTAGATTAAGAAAATTCCAGAATCCCTACCTCATAATATTGCTCCCATCTTCATCATCCCTTTAGATGAGTTTTTTGTTTTGGTAAACTTTGGTGGTACCATTCTGGCTGATATTAGCCACCTTTAGATTTTAGAATACACATCTCCTGAAGCTAATTTATTTTCTTTTTATGAGCAGATTGCAACCGAGGATGACGATGATAGCTCGGATGATGATGATGAACCATCAATGGTGGAAGATGACGCAGCTAGGTCAGAGGATATGGCGGTGGATGAGCCAAGACCGTCCAAGCCTACCCCTGATGCTGATGGGTGGACTACTGTGCCACCTAGGCGTGGCCGAGGCAAGAATTAACGCAAACACTGGCAAGACCTAGAAGGCCGTTATGGTCTTTTGAAGTGTGATTAGCAACAGCTTGGAGCAACTCCTGCTACCTGTACTGTTTTGGTTTAAGGGTCTTTATTTAAGTGTTGCACTCTACCTGTATTGTATGAATTTTTATCAGAGATAATGTTTGTGTTTGCATGCTGTCTTTGGCGCTCTTTTGGGATGTATCTCGCCTTGTGGTGCTCGACATGGCAGCAAAAGATTCTAGTTGTAAACTAGGTCTAAAATACCATATATGAGGTATGAGCACTTGAACTGATTCTTATCTGTACCGGCCAATTTTCCCTTTCAAATTTAGGTACTACCTCTTGTTTGCTTTGCCCAAATAATATTACCACTTGATCTGTCCATCTAGATGCTTAAATCTCATATTCGATGTACATGTCCACACCACACTTTCTTCCTCGGTTTCTCTGCACATGCGTGCTGTCTTTATTCGTAACTCCAAATTCTTATGGTTGTTCTACTTTGGAACACCATGCTCTTTTGTAGCTTGCTTATACAAACTAGTTGAATGCCCGTGTGTTGCCACGGTATTATAATATAAGTTTCCTCGTCACATATGTAACACAACATATGTAAAATTTTCCACATGTTCATTTTAGTTTTTTCTCTTTGAAAACATCCCCTCCAGCCTCCGGCCATTTGTCAGTGAGTTTTTGAACTTCAACATAACATGCAGAAGTGGAACATGCACCGAGATAAATTTGAAATCATGTTCAACAGCATAGAAAAAATATAAATTATGCAATTTTAAGGATTCCTTTCCATCTTGATATATTATACTTAAAAAGATAGCACATTTATTGGTTGAACTACGATATGTCCCTTGCTTGGTTTGCTATAGGAAGTGCTTTCAGCAAATATAACCACGAGGAAGAAATGGAGGGCAAAATAATTACAAGGAGATTCGCATATAACAAGCGCAATTCTAATATATGAAGGAATAACTTTCTAGTAGATAGAATTGAGTGTTAAGTCTTTTGGATCCTACTTCGGAGACAAATGTCAATATAATCTTAAATAGCGCTAATTCTATAGTTGATCGATGCCACATGTTAAAATAAAGAATGGGCACCTTCTCAGTACCAATGTTGTGAATTATTGTCCAGAATTCTGGTGAGCATGCATGTAAGTTCGGTGGAATATCTGACATTTGGGAAATTAGTTTAATTTTCCTCGAGAAGACAACCAAAAAAGGACACTATGCTCCGGTGACATCACTATATTAAATTTGATTGCACTGATTGAAGGACGGGGTTATGGATTTGGTGATAAAATTTGTTATGTGAAAGAAAAGGGCAAATGATTAGAAGGAATGGAGTGTGTTGACATGGAAATGGTAGAGAGGATGTTAGAGTTGTTTGAGCATGACAAGGTGCTCAACCAGTAATCAAGAAGCGAGGATCATTTCCAATTGGACTGAACATGGATGAATTGGAGGCAAAGGAAGTTACTAATGCTCTTCTATCTGTTGACTGTCATGGTGTGACATACATTAGTGAGGATGAGGGAGTATATCTAGTGGCAATTGGTTATACAGATGTGATATATCTAGGAACACAGCAGAGCTGCAACATGGACAAGGGAAAAAGGAAAGCTTCCAGTCAGATTGTGCCTTTTGATGTTGTTGATTCTGAAGATGACTTGATCTGGTCAAGGAGAAACATTGGTGAGTATAGACCTCAGGATCATGGTGTAAGAGTAGCTGTAGAGATAGAACTGATGAAGAAACTTAGAAGAGATAAGAAAGAAGCAGAGCAAGATCCTGAAAATGATGCCATAGAGGAGAAGCTAATGCAAGAGAAGAAGCAAAGGCAACATCTTGACCATCACATTGAAGGAGATACAAATGTGGAAGAATTTTATGAAGGGGAGGATTCTTCTGAGGAAGTTGCAGAAGAGGTTTTCTTTTCCTTAAAAAAACAATGAGAGTAGGACCAACAAAGAGATCACATCATGAGCCCAAGAAGGAAGATGATAACTATTTTGTCCCTTCACCTGATGAGGACTGCTCCTCTGATGATCTACCTGACAGTGATGATGATGACTTTGTCACAAAGTTTGCCCTAGCTAGTGGGAATAAGAGGAAGCTAAAAAAAATGAAGAAGAGGAATTGGTAATGTTTCACCCGCGGGGTAGGCTACTGGCAGCCATGTACTGGTTATGACTTTGAGTGAAATCTTGATGCACCAAACTTGCAATTCCAGGCGTAGTCCATTGTTCAAGTTGCTAATAGACGTAGCTTAAGATTCTAGGCGAAAGTTCAACTTAACAGTCTCTGCTGAAATACTGGTATATAAACAAGTAGTGAGGTTTGTCAATTCTCTAAATGAGCATTTGAGATCTGGTGGGGGATTGTTGAAATATTGGGCCCAACACTAGTGGCCCATAATAGATTTCAGAAATTCTTATAAATCTCAAAGCCCATGTGTGTGAGCCCATATGACATGCAGCCCAGGTTTTTGGCTGCACAAATACAAGAGGTGGGAGCTAAGTTTAGTTCCATATGGAAAATTGGGAGGGATGTAGACCAACATATAAGATGGGATATTACACCACTTGGTAAGTAAGTGAGAAGAGGAGTGCCACACGCGCGCTCCTCCTCCTCCTACTCGCTCGTATCGACACAAAATGACATGACACGACATGACACGACATGACGCGCGCGTGATGCGATTTGCGGAATTGAGCCGACCTTATCTTTTTGCTGCGCAGGAAAACCGAGCATTTGATCGAGTCTTTGACGGACGCATTACAGCTAGCCGGTATGGGTTGCTCCCGGATAGTGGGCTGTTGTAACTTACTAGGGCATACTTCCCCTCAAAAGGAAGGAACTACGGGAATACACCCTTGTGTCTTCGGTCTCTATTTCTCAGTTATCTCATTCCCTTACTTGTATCTTGTTCTCTACTTGTTGAATGATTGCTTGTCACTAGTAGGGAAATTCACGTAGCTGCACATCTAGAGAATTTACCTTCTTGTCAAGCCATAAAATTGAAAAATATTAAAAATGGGATTATCGCCTATTCACCCCCCCTCTAGTCACCCTATAAGATCCTTTCATTTTCTATATCCACGGTATGAAGAAAAATCCCGGCGGACGCGCTGGATACCTTTAAAAATAATCTGGAATTCATGCTTCGGTAAGTATTAAATGCGGCACAAGCTGGATTACGCCAGGTCCCGAATTTGAGTTCAGGAACTCGACTTTGATGTAGGTTATGAGTGTTTGCTCAGGCAGTTAACTGGTTCCTGATCTGTTGGATGCACCAGGCTCATTTACCAATACCCCTATGAAAAATATAAGAATATCTTCAGATGAGATGTTGAAGATTCAATCAGTCGAAGATTATTTGCAAGTCAAAATTTGAAGATTAGATATTCGACCCGAATCTACGATTTAGATAGAATCTCGGGGGCTACTGACATGGGTAAGCCTGCCATGGCATGGTATTGGTACCCCTGAGATATGTTAGGGTTAAGGACCATGCGATTAAGGCCCAAGGTAGTAGCCAATGTATTTTGTATTCGAATAAGGAAGTCAATATGTAAACCGCCAGAGGCAATGAATCTGTATAGAACCCGACTAGGACCTCGGGACCTGACCACCTATAAAGAGGGGCCAGGAGAGGCCGGCCAGGGGGACATTGAGATTTGGCTTGTAATGATAAGGTTTGTCTTAATAATATCACAAGTTTTGCCTTGTTTGTCTGATCCTTTACCTTCGAGTTCATCTGATGCCCCTCTTCCCCTGCACTAGTAGGGAAAACCTCATCTGTGGCTCACCAATAATAGTATTCTGTGGCGCATGGGTGGTGCTCCACAGAATCTTCGCCACAAAAAAAGCATTCTGTGGCGCACCAGTATATGCGCCACCGAAATAATGAATTCTGTGGCACACCATTCCATATGCGCCACAGAAATAAGGCATTCTATGGCACATGAGGGCATGGTGCGCCACAGAATTAGGTGCGCCACTGAATTAATTTTTAGTGCGCCACAGAAATAGTACAGGTTTTATACAGAACTTATTCTGTTTGGTGTAGATATACAGGTTTTAACAGATATAATATAGCAGTACACAGATATATCAACAGATATAATATAGCACAATTATATATCTCCATATACAACTCATTTCATATAGAATATTAACAGATTTCATATAGCTCCATGCATATACAACTCATCATACATATATATCTCCATACAACTCATAATCCATGCAAATTAAGTGCATCATCTTAAGATACAAATGAAGTGACACCGGCCGCCGCCTACACTAGGATGAAATAGAGTACCGCTGCGACGATGGTGAGCAAGAACGAGAGCACAACGAAGGTCTTCATCTTGCTCTTGTTCGACTGGTGCTTCCTCCACTTGGCAACCGCCTCTTGTTGAGTCGGGTAGCCTTTGTAGCAGTTGCCGCTGAACTTGTGCACCTGTTTCTTGCAGTCCGCCCACTCCTTGTAGACTCCTGGAACCCGCCCCTCGAACACGACATACCACGTCATCTCTATGGACACAAGGCATATTAGTATATAATGCAATGGAAAGAATTAGAGGGTTCACATGCATACATATTCACAAGAATTAAAGCAAGGAAATAATAATAAACCTAAAAGTCATATAGCATCGGTATCACATAAGTAATCAAGTTCAACGACATCGACTACAATAGTAATTGAAGTCCAACAACGACACTAAGCAAGTTTAGTTTACAACACAGTACACACATTGTCCATCGATTCAAAGTAATGGTAGGCACACCGGCCTCTCAATCAATGAGACATCTTGTTCATGGGCTCCGGGAACGGTTTGTACATGTCCTTCGTCGTCCACGTCCTTCCATCACCCTGCCTATGTAGGTGTTCTTCTATATCCCTCTTACACAACCCTCTGAGTTGGTGTAAGAGCCCCGATCTGTTGCATACATCTTCTACGATAATTTCCGATAGCTTTACTTGGATGCGATGGAAGTCTTCTCGAAGATCAGCATCGCTGATCTCCCCCGCCATTTTTTTAGGGTCTCGCTTACTAGGTGGCAGACACATCATCTTTACATCCGCGACAAACCCTTTAAGGTGATGGAGGACATAGAAGGCCTCCTTCATGCTGTCATCTGGCTGCTTGATGCAAGGGAAGTTGATCACGTGCTTGAACCCCTGCTCTTTAGTGTCCGGCCTGATAAATTTCCCCTTCTCGTGGAAGATGCCTCCATTTTTGGAGTAGAAAAGGATAGCCTCATCGAGAACACTCCTTATTCTGTTGTAGTCTTTCTTCGCCGTCGTACTCGACGAGTCAAAATACTGGGCTAGTGACCACTTCGGGCAAAGGATGACGAGTGTGCAGTATGTGTCCCTACTCAACACATGCAATTTAAATGGAATGTTGGAAAGGATCGGCAATGGAAGAAATATATAAGAAAGCATAAGTTATGACGGCCGCGAGCGAATGTGTACTTACTCGGGAAAGACAGGCAGAAGAATGGTGTTCTTCTCTTTGTTCATGAGCATGAAGCTCTGGAGGTACCGCACCGCCGCGGTCCGTGTGCTTGAGCCATCCACCAGCTGGCTATCGCGCATGTAGTAGGGATCCGCTACCGCGACGTTGGGGGGTCTCTCTCTTGATCTTCATCTGAAGATTGATCGCATATAGGCGAACCAAGTTATAGTCGAGCCGTTTCCAGTGAAATAGATTGAAGACGTCCTCGAATGCTATGAAGAAGATATCCGCGGGGTATGCTTGGACAAAGTTTGGGTCTGCTGCTGGCACCTTGACCGTGAACACCGGGTAATTTGGATCCTTGTCTTTAAGAAGGAGGGACTCTAGAAATTGAATATTTTGCTGCAAACTGATCATTGGTCCACTTGCGAGGTGTTCGAGGTCCTCAGGCAGTATCAGTTTACCAGCTTCATGAAGCCGGGGCAAGCCACCCGGTGTCCGTGGTACCATGTCGTCGGCCCGCATCTTCTTAGGAAGAGTCTGGCTCGAAGATGCGCCCTTCTTATTTCCTCTCTTCCTTGGCTTGTTCACCTGACCTGCTGGGGGTGCTTCGGGTGCTGGTGGTGCTGATGGTGGGGTTTCTTGGGGTGCTGGTGGTGATGATGGTGGTGGTTCGGGTGCTTGGGTTGCTAATGGTGGAGCTTCGGGTGCTGGGGTTGCTTGGGGTGCTGGGGTTGATTCTCGTGGCTCCCCGACGATCGTCTTATACAGCGTGTTAGGGCTGAAAATGGTAGCCGGCTTGACTTGAGCTGGATTGCCAGCCTCCGGAGGAGTGTCTTGCAGAGATAAACCCATGAAGGTCAGGCGCTGCGTGACTGTAGTGGGACGACCAAGTTGATCGCCATGAGTGCGGAAGGCTTCTTCATCCATATGAGGCATGTACATATCTTGGCTACAGGCGCCAGTGTTGATGTAGGCATTGATGTCATCATCATCATCATCGTTGCCATCAAGTGGCGCCATGTCCTGGAAGTTAGGTGGTGGCGGTTGCGATGCCGCCGCTTGGCGTACCTTGCGTTTGGTTGACGGTCGTTGCGGTAGCTTTCCCAACAGCTGTTGGTGGTGTGTGGTGGTGGCGGCGATCGCCGGTTCCTTCCGGGTGGCGGCGGCGACCGCCGGTTCCTTCAGGGTAGTGGCAGCGGCGACCGCCGGTTCCTTTCGGGTGGCAGTGTCGACCGCCGGTTCCTTCAGGGTAGTGGCGACGGTGACCGCCGGTTCCTTAAGGGTGGGGCCGGTGTCGGGCCGGATGACCTTGGGCCTGATGATAGGGGAGGTGGCGCCGATGTTGCGCCTGACACTCGAAAGACCCCCCCAGACGAATCTGGTTCTTCAGCCATGTCATAAGCCAACCGATGCAATTCCCAAGGACCATAACGTCGTCCTCCTCTATGCCCAGAGGTTGATCGGGGGGGGGGGGGGAGGTCGTGGTACTCCGGCACTACCATTGCCAACTTCATCTTCATCAAATGATCTGCAATGTTTCTATGGTGCATAGTTCAGCTAGGCATGACAGTGCCGCTAGCAACATCCATCAACTTGCCGCCGGGCTCCACCACATGCAGGAGTATGCAAGGTTTGTCCTGAGTCAGGGGCATGTTGGATAAGATCAGCGCAAGGCATATATAGTTAAAGAAGCTGACACGGAGGACTAACTAATGAGTTACCTTCTTGACGGCGTTGATCTCTGCTAATGTCGATACAAGGGCATCGGTGCCGACACCGGGCCGCTCACTCTCGGGTGCATTATCAGGCACCGCCACCCTATCAGCTTCCGCGGTTGGGGGCGTCGATGCGACCAGGTGGAGCGGCGGCGTCGGGGTCACCAGCGGCGACACTTGGTGACTTGAGTTACTGCCGCTGACGCTGGGCACATATATCGGCCCCTGTTGACCTGCCGCATTCCAAGCAGCTAACCCCTCCATCAACCCAGGGGGGATGATCTGCCGGAGCTTCTCCTGTAGCTTCTCGTCCACTAACTTACTCATCTCGGTCGGGTCCACTATCTTCTCTAGTGACTCCACCTTCTTCTTCAGCTCCTGAACCTCAGCTTTATCCTTAGTCGACCTCCTCTCCTTTCTTGTCTTGGCATCCGATCCGTAGTACTCGGATACCTTCATACTTGTGCCAAAGCCGGACACACGGCCAGCCGACGTCGGTGGCTTGTCCAGGTCCTGTTCCTTGTATGCGTTCGTCGCCCTGTTAAAGGCGTGTCCCATGGTTCCGTCGACCCCTGGGACGATGGGCCAGCTGTAGAACTAGCCTTCAACTCATCTTCCTTCAGACAAAGGACCTTAAGGTTAGCCCATTTGGCTTCATTGCTTAATAAGATCAGTGCAATAATAATATAGACTATCCTTACCAGGAGTTTCTTGAACTTCTTCACATCGGGGTAATCCGTAACAAATTCCCCCGTCTCCCAGTCTAAGTAGTAGCGGGACCGGACATAGTTCCTAGTCTGTAAATCTGTGATTTTTAGCCAGGGGTTTTCTTTCCCCAGACGTATCATCTCGGCATCCTCCTTGTCCCAAGTGGGCTGTTTTCCTCGGTAACCGCCGCTTCCGCAACGGTGAGCCCCTAGGTTCAATTCCCGCATTTTCTTCCCCCAGGAGGTCCATTTTTTAGCCTTATCAGTCTCTAAGGATGACTTGAATGCTTCAAAGTCTTCTCTAGAGAGCGATGGGTCTTTGCGACTTATCTGCTCCCAGCTTTTACCTTTCTTGATCTTGTCCTTCAGTCGGGTTTTCCAGCTGCTCAAGGCGGTGCTCATCTTCGTGAGAGCTAAAGAGTCCACCTTTTTATTGAACGGCTGTGGGAACGTGTATCGTTGGTGAAGCTTCTGGAGGAGGGTTGCGGCCAAAGCCGCGTTGGCCTCGCTTCTGAGGTCTTGAGTGTTGAGTGGCACGGTTTCACGGACGATGCACCCTAGTTGCATCGCGTACCCTTTGGCAAACTTAGAAGGCTCCAAGGGTAGGCCACTTTTGGAGACCAACGTGAAAGGATCGGTGATGTTGGCTAGCACTTGCGGCCTCCGATCCGCCCTTGGCCTCTTCGCCTTCCTCTTATTCTTGGCCTCCTCAGGGTTGCCGTTGCTATCACCTTCTGTGCGGTCGGTGGTCTCTTCACCGGTCTCGGCGGCGTCATCCCAGCCCTCTTCCTCATCGCCATTCTCGGAGGCGGCCCTCCAGCTCTCTTCCTCATCGCCGCGATCGGCGGCGCCCCCCCGGCCCTCTCCCTCATCGTATTCCTGCCACCATTCCTTGTTGGCCTCTCTGGCGACTTCCTCCTGGCTCTTAGGGTTAGAAGTGCCCGACATGTTTATTTGCACTTCATTAAAAAGAGGCAAATAGGTAGTACATAATGCAACCAAAAAATTCAAAATTTCGGCATGACTTTTGCTAATTTTTCTACCTAGGAGTGCCCATTTCTCAACCGAAACGGAAGCGAATCAACACTTCGGGAGAAACGGGCAACTCATATTATTCATCCACACTTGACAGAATCTCATAAGCATATAACACAAGCAAAACACACCAGCACTGATCTCCACCAGCAGCAAAACACACCAGCACACTCTCCAGCATATAACATCTCATAAGCATATAACAGCAAAATGCTTCCAGGTCAAGTAATAGAGAACTTTCAAAGGTCACTTGAATAAAGGTCATTTGAACAAAGTAATAGAGAATAACAGATTTATTCTATATCAAAGTTCATTCATACAATATTTGTCTCAGATATTCACCATAATAATATAAGCAATACTAATTTGTAACATGCCAGCAAACATGATCAATCTTGTCAGACACTATTTAAGAACAAACGAATATTTAAGACAATATTTGTCTCAGACACTATTTATGAACATCGAATAAACAGTGTACTGGTAGCATGTCCATACCAGAGAATCGACCTGTCAATTTAAGAACAAACTATGTTCAACCTTTCCACATTCGACAGAAGAACAAAGCAATGAGGTATGCTGTCTGACAGTAGTACTTTTAGAAATTCAGATAGAGAATGAAATTGTTATATCCATCTCACAAATACATGAGGTATGCTGTGTGACAGTAGTACTTTTAGAAATTCAGATATACAATGAAATTGTACTGAATTTGAATAGAAGGATGCTGTTTGACAGTGGCAACTTGGCAAAATTCAGACAGACATGTAAAACTGTTCGAGAAGCATATGAAGATAAATTGCATAAGCTTACTGCATATAAATTTGAAATTAGAGGAAAACTATTTCAAAAGCTATTCATCAATAATAATTTAGTGCTTTAGTAACCTAAATTGATATGAGAATATGAGAGAACCTGTTGGAGAAATAAGGAACAGCAACAGAACTTACAAAAAAGAATGATTTGCTGCTATGTTCACAGAAATGATTTGCTGCTACTATGTTCACAGAAATGATTTGCTGCTACTATTAAGAATATAGCATTATTCTACCTAAGAGAACAGAGCACAGTTACACCAATGAAATCGATGGATAAAAAAGGGCATAGAAAACCAAGATTTGTGGCATAGCATACTGACAGCGGAGCAGAGGAGTAGGTTTTGTAAGTATCTGGAGACGATGCTTTAGCTTCGTCGCTTGGCCTCTCCGGTCACCGTCGAAAAGCGGCGGAGGAGAGTCTATTGGCCCGTCCAAAGAAGAGCGCCGCCTTGGACTCGAGTGGACTTTCTGGCCTCGCCGGCGATGCTGGTGATTCCAGGGGACCCGAGTCTCCGGTGGCTATCTAGGGTTTGCGGGCTCAGGGGAGGGGATCGATCCCCCATTTTACTAAGTGTAAAAATTCTGTGGCGCATCTACTGGTGCGATACGCCATAGAATTAGAGAATTCTGTGGCGCATCGCACCAGTAGATGCGCCACATAATTTATTTCCTTTTTTAAATTATTTTAGTTATTACTCCCTCTGTTTCAATGAATAAGGCTTATATTTTTTTTTCTAAAAAGTCAAACAACATGAAGTTTGACCAAATTTTTAGAATAAATCACTAACATGCACAATATAAGATCAATACCGTTAGCTTGACTTTTCTAAAAAAATATAAGCCTTATGCTTTGGAATGGAGGGAGTAGATGCATACATGTGCATACACAAAACATGTGCATATCTTTTTGCTCTTTCTTGTCTAACATGTGCATATCTTTTTGCTCTTTTTTGTCTAACACACACATGTGCATACACACACAAAATTAAAAGTCTCGATCACACACACATGTACATACACAAAAAAGTCTCGATCACACACACATGTGCATACACAAAAAAGTCTCGATCACACACACACCAAAAAAGTCTTCTCTGTCCGGTTCCGAGCTAGCTTAGCGTTTCTTCACAATCTTCTTGCCCTTCTTGTTGGCGGTTGAATACTTTACCTTGAGATTTCTTCATGTGAACGGACAACCTTTAGTAGGCAGGGAGGTCTTCCTTCTTACTTTACTAGTAGTAGGCATGTTGAAGTGCTTGTCGAATTCCTCCTCGATCTTCAGGTCACCGTTCTTGTCCAAGTCTTCCTCGTTTGCATCTCCTTCCATTCCTATGATGCTCCTCTTGCCCCTCCTCACGACAACACGGCTAGGCCTCGATGGGTCGGTGATGAAGAAGCATTGGTCAACTTGGCTACCGAGTACCCATGGCTCATTTTTGGCGGACACGTTCTTCGATTTGGCATCCGGTATAATCATGGTGGTGAAATATCGGCCTTCTTTTTTGACCTTCTTGGCCCATCTCACACGGAACATTGGCACCGTCTCTCCACAGTAATTGAGCTCCCATATCTCCTCGATCCTTCCGAAAAATCTTTCTTTGACACTAGTCTCATCATCGACGTATGATAGCATAGTTACTCCTGAGTTTTGATTTTCACTATTCCTATCCTTTTCCTCGGTGTAGAATCTGTAACCGTTGATGTCGTACCCCTGATAGGTCCTTACATTATGCCCGGGGCCCTGTGATAAGGTGTATATGAGTTTTCAACTTCGGTAGAAGGCCTTCTGCTCTGTGCTTGAAGCAGTTGACTTTGCTTAAACCAACGCGTGAAGCTGGAGTTGTGCTCTTTGGTTACGTCTCCCATCTTCCTTGGCCGGCCCATATCGATGTAATTCTGCTCGATTATGCTTTTGTGCTCTTGCACAAAATGTTCGACCAATTTTAAGTGTTGTGGCACGACCCGATGAGCCCTTTCAAAGTCGTCGCATCGATTGACAATGCCGACATGGACCGAGTGGTAGCCCTCGCGGTGACCGACTCCAGCGAGCCTGCCGAGGTGCGTCCTGGTGGGCAGACCAACATGATCCTGGTCATCCTCGGTGCTTAGATAATTCTGGCAGAAGGAGATGCACTCGTAGGTTAGGAACCCCTTGGCCATGCTTGCGTCTGGACGGGCCCTGTTGCGAACATATCCTTTCATGACACAGTTCTGCCTTTCGAAAGGCATCATGTTGTGGAGGAACGTCGGGCCGAGCTGTCTGATGTCATCAACGACATGGAGAAGGAGATGGACGCATATATCACAGAATGCGGGCGGGAAGTAAATCTCGAGCTCACATAGTATCACCACGATCTCATCCTGTAGCATCTTGAGCTGCCTCACGCCGATCGACTTCTTAGTGATAATGTCAAAGAAGTTGCAAAGGCCAAACAGCGTATCACGGATGTGCTCGTCCATTATCCCTCAGATCGCAACGGGAAGTATCTGCGTCATGAGCACGTGAGAATCGTGAGACTTCATCCCGGTGAACCTCTTCTTTTCTACGTCTAGATATCTACTTATATTCCCCGAGTAACCGTGAGGAACTTTCACTCGTAGGAGGCACCTGAAAAACTGCTCGAGCTCCTCCGGACTCATTGTGAAGCAGGCAGCAGGAAGCACAACCGCGTTCTTCTTAGCCCTTTTGTGGAGACGTTGAGTCCCTTCCGTCTGATCATCATCATCATCATCATCATCGTCGTTGTCATCAGTATTGGGGGCTTGAAGAGCTTTTCTGATGCCAAAATGTTTCAGATCGTATCTTGCTTTCGGCCCATCCTTGGACTTTTCCGAGTTGCAAAGAGTGCCAAGCAGACTCTCGGTAATGTTCTTCATAATGTGCATGACATCGAGGCTGTGGGGCGTGTGGAGGACCTTCCAGTACTCCAAGTCGTGGAAAATAGACCTCGCTTTCCATACACCGAGCAGCGGCTCTGGCTTTGATCGCTTCTTTCCCGGCGCTGGGCACTCCTTCCAATTTTTTAGAAGATCGTCGATTTCTGTGCCACTCCTCTGTCGCGGGGGTCCATCGGGCTCATCTTTACCATTGAACAGATCACCGCATTTTCTTCACGGGTGATCCAAGCGAAGCCACCTTCGAGCACCTGGGTACACGGTTTTCGAGGACCCGAGATCCCTTGGTAGCTGTAGATGCGGGGTCTCGTCCATGCACTTCACATAGCCGCAGAATCCGTGGCTGACCTGGGCAGATACGTATGCGCAACCAGGATAGACCGTGACCGTCATGATCAACACGGCTCTCATATCAAAATAAGTTCTACTATAGGCGTCCCACGTACGGGGTGGCGTCTTCCACAACATGTCTAACTCCTCTTTCAGCAGCCTAAGATATAAATGCATGTCGACACCTGGTTGTTTCGGCCTCTGAATGAGAATACTCAGGTGTATGTACCTTTGCTTGGTGCACAGCCACGGGGGTAGGTTGTAAGGCCATACAAACATAGGCCAGGTGCTATGCGTGCTACTCTAGTTGCTGAACGGATTGAGTCCATCGGTGCTCATACCCAGCCTGATGTTCCTTCCGTTGCCCCCGAACCTAGGGAAGGCGATGTCCAATGCTTCCCACTGGCCAACGTCTGAAGGGTGTGTCAGCATATAGCCCATCTCCGGATCTTCTTCGGGCTTCTCCCTTTCCGCGTGCCATTGCATGAGCTTTGCTTCCTTAGGGTCCACGAAATACCGCTGCAGACGGGGAGTGATAGGAAAGTACCATACCACTTTTCGAGGTACCTTCTTGTTCCCAACCTTGTACCGTCCATGGCCGCACACTGGACATGTGGTCATGTCCTTGTACTCCCCCCGATAAATCACGCAATCATTGATGCAGGCGTGGTATCTTTTGTGCGGTAGGTCAAGAGGGCACACAACTTTCTTGGCCTCCTCGATACTACTTGGCAATGTGTTCCCCTCTGGGAGACGATCGTGCCAGAATTTCATGTTCTTGCTGAAGCTAGAATCGGTCCATTTGTTCTGCGTCTTCATCTGCAGACAATCAAGCATTACATGCAAGCGTGTATCCTGCGGACGGCACCCAGGAAATATCAGAGTCATCCCATCTTTCTCCATTTGCACCAGCTTGGCTCTCTCTCTGGCTGCAGCTCTGTCGTTGCTCGTCTCCTGGAGGAGCAGATCTTGAACATGAGAGTCCCGCAAGGCTGAAATTAGTGGAGTCGCGCCAGAATCTTCTTCTTCATCATGATCTTCTTCGTCGGCAACTTCTACTTCGTGATGATCTTCTTCGCCGACTTCTTCTTCATAATGATATTCTCCGCCGACATGTGGTGCTTCGTCATCTCGCTCGTCACCATGGTCTTCATGTGCACCATTTGTTGGGGCCGGCTACGCCTGGTTGTCCTGCATGAAACCGTGCCTCAGTAGGTGCTCCTCCAATTGTCCGGAATCAGGGTTGATCCAGTGCTCGAGTTTACATGATCGACACGGACATCTTATCTGGCGCCTATTGTTCTGAATCATGTCCTCCTTCGCGTCTTTCTTGTATCTACTAATTCAAGCGGAACTCATCGAGAGGACCATGGTTGTCTGCCAATGGTATACATAGAGCAGAAAATTAGAACCGCAATACATGCACACACATGCATGGACCTCTCCTAAAGGTATACATAGAGCGGAAAAATTCGGCATGACCTCTCCTAAAGGTAGGACGTATGGGTAGTGCAAAAATTTGCCAAAATGGAAATAAATCAACGTCTTGACAAACATCCATGCACCACACCGGCACACACACAAGCGCTTCACGTGCAACAATCATCATACACAGGATCGACATGCATATGCATGTCCCCTCCAAATACTCACCTTGTAGATTCGATACCGAGATGAGACCGTGATCGATGAGTTGGAGAGGAGGAGAGAGTATGGAGAGGCTTCTCCTCACCACCAATTATGTATCAACCAAAGTAAGTGCAATAAGTATCAAAGAAAGTGAAAAGTATGGCCAAAATGGGATGAGAGGGAAGGGGAGACGAGCTAGATCTAGATGGAGGAGAGGAAGATGAATGGCTTAGGAGTGTGGTAGCTAGGTGGGAGGTTGGCACTTTTCTAGGTGGGATGAGCTATTTATGTGGCACACAGAATTACTCTAATTCTATGGCGCATTGGCCCTGGTGCGCCACAAAATGCTCTAATTCTGTGACGCACTGGTCTTGGTGCACCACAGAAATAGGGGAACCAATGATTGGGGCTGGCAGGGCGTGGGCCCCACCCTATTTCTGTGGCACATGGTCTTCTAATGCGCCATAGAAATGTTATATTTTTGTGGCGCACCTTGCCTGGTGTGCCACAGAAATGATTTCTGTGGCGCACTGCTGGCTAGTGCGCCACAGAATATCATCCCATCTATAAGGGCTTTCCTACTAGTGCCGATCCTAAGTTCTTCATCTAGGATATTGCTGAGGTTAACCCTCGTCAGGGGCTGTATGCCCATAGTCGGAGGCAAGGTTATAGATCTGTGCAGCTAGATCTGGAGCCAACCAGGGATTTTCTTTCCTTTTCTTCAGCTTTTGAGGTTGGAGCTAAGGAGTAGAGAGAAAGCCATTGTCATCTTCAATAAAGTTGTGCATGCTTGCCCTTTTATCTTGGGCATTCTTTCGCTGTTATTTTTCTTGTTGGCTCACCATGGAGGTGGGGGAGGAGAAAAGCAACGGGGAACTGTTGGATTTGTAGGGCGGCGGGGGTTTCCTGCCCCAGTGCATCGGTATGGTGGGAAGTCGCTGATTAAGCTCGGCAGCATGCTCCCATGGTCGAAGACGACTGATGCGTGGTGAATGACCAGCCCGTTGGGAACCCCAAGAGGAAGGTGTGATGAGTATAGCAGCTCGTTTTCCCTCAGTTTAGAAACCAAGGTTTATCGTTCTTGGAGAGGAGAGACAAACGACTGAAGGTGATGCTTGCTAGTTTGCGACAGCAGCGAACAATTTATATATGGCGCCTCGTCCAAGCTTTGCTTGCTAGCTGCAACGTGAAACCTGCACACACACAAACAAATACTTTGCTCCCAACTTACGATGAGGTTGTCAATCTCACCGGTTTGCTTGAAACAAAGGTTATGAGCGTATCGAGTGGAAAACAGTAAAAGTATGCGAGTAAAGTAAACAGTGCGAGAAAGTAAACAGTACGAGTAAAGTAAACAGGTGATAGCAATATGATGGAAATAGGACCAGGGTCCACAGTTCACTAGTGGTGTCTGTCCATAGATAAAATAACATATGCTGGGTAAACAAATTACAGTTGGGCAATTGATAGAATAAAGATAAATGTGATATGTCAAGAAGATCACTATGAGATTTACTCTGGGCATTACAACAAAATACATAGACCGCCATCCAACTGCATCTATGACTAATAATCCACCCCCGGGGATATCAATCCGAACACCCCAAAAGTATTAAGTTGCGAACAACAGATAATTGCATTAAGCAAAGTGTGTAATGTAAACAAAGCATATGCCCTTGAGCATATGAATGTTGTTTTCTCCCTAGTAGCAATAGCACATCTACCACCTTAGAGATTTCTGTCACTCCCCCAGGTGAAATAGAGGCATGAACCCACTATCGAGCATAAATACCCCCTCTTGGAGTCACTAGCAACTACTCGGCCAAGATAGCTACTAACAACGGAGAGCACACAAGATCATAAACAACATAGAGATAACAAAAGATAATATTCAGTACAGCAACTCAATCATAAACACCAATATTCATCGGATCCCAACAAACCAAACATGTAGAATTACATAACGGTGATCTCAATCATGTAGGGCAGCTCATGAGATCTAAACATGAAGCACATGGTGGAGAAGACAACCATCTAGCTACTGCTATGGACCCATAGTCCAAGGTAGACTACTCACTCATCGCTCCGGAGGCAAGCATGGTGATGAAGAAGACCTCCGGTGGTGATTCCCCTCTCCGGCAGGGTGCCGGGAAGAGCTTCTGGACCCTCCCGATCTTTGGGTTGACGGCGGCGGCAGATCATGATGTGTTCTGGAAAACTGATCGGGTCCTTAGGTTTTTTCCGTCGGGGGGTCTTTATAGGCAAAGGGGCGATGTCAGAGGAGGGGCCAGGTACCCTCACACGGGGCTCACGCAGCCAGGAGCCTGGCCGCACCACCCCTGTGTGTGGGGCCCTGGTGGCCCTACTCCTTCTCTCCTTCGGATCTCTGGAAGCTTCCAGGTAAAATATGACTTCAGGAACTTGTTTCGTCCAATCCCGAGAATATTTCCTGTGTATCACTTCTGAAACACAAAAACAGCAGAAAACATGAAACTGGCACTGTGGCAACTCGTTAATAGGTTAGTTCCAGAAAATGCATAAAAGTGCCACGAAGTGTAATGAAAGAATAGGCAAATGGTGTAAAAACAAGCATGGAGCATCAAAAATTATAGATACGTTGGAGACGTATCAAGCATCCCCAAGCTTAACTCCTGCTCGTCCTCGAGTAGGTAAGTGATAACAAAGAATAATTTTTGAGGTGACATGCACCTACACAATCTTGATCATATATGTAAGCATTTGTGAGCTGGGATCATAAGAACTTAAAACATGGGCATGAAGATATAATCTTGACAATAAGAACTTAGCAACCATGTTGTAAACATGCAAATGAACACAAACAAAAGATCATGAAAATGAAACAATGAAAGTCAAACGTGTGTTCAAATCATAAGGAAAAACATACAAATAGTTTTCAGCTTGTCCTTCAAAGAGAGCAAAACATAAATGCATAGGACACCTTCAAGTTTAAGAGGGCAACTAGATACAAATAATTTAAGAACAAGTGAAACCAATCATCATGAATCAATCAATGAACTTTGGGACAATGCATATCACACTAAAAATGACAACTATGCTCTCTTAATGGTGCATAAAGAAAGAAGGTGGTGAGTCAACATAAAAGTAGAAGAAAGGCCCTTCGCAGAGGGAAGCAGTGATTGCAAGTTTTATAACCTTCAAAAATTATGGTACTTACCGGCTTTGAGCTCTCATTGCCCCCATCATAAGCATCTTGAATGGTTAAAGTTAATGCGAGAACAATTATGATGCATATGCTTGACAAATCATAAGTTGAAAACCTCGTGCCCTGTGAATACGAGTACCCAAACCTCATGCTACTTTACTTAGAGTCCCAAGCAAGGCTCTTGTCATTGTAAATATATGTGTATCATTGAGAATCGCCAATGGGGTACCTCCGTGCCCGATGACATGGAACAAGCCCACACCAAAATGACAGGACAAGCAGACAATGAACACCTCGACATCTCTTTTATTTGCCTTTTGTTTAGCTTTTTATTGTGAGATGCGTCATCGAATGTTCACCATGGGTATGCTGCAAATTTCCACCATGAATTATGCATGGCTTAGATTGGCGGCCCGGCGTTTCCCTAACACATATACAAACTCCATGATCCCCACAAGATTCCCAATTCATTTCACACCGCGGGCATCCATAAACAAAAGATCACGATATCAACTCAAATAAGAAGTGCAATGTTGAAAGCTTGCCCATGACAGCATGGATGGGCTAGAATCCAACTTACAACTTGCAAGTATTGTCGGGGATATAACCCCGGGTATACCAAAGTACCCCTTTTTATAACTAATATATGTGTTATGTATCAAGTTATATATGCAGGATATTAAAAAAGTAAGCAAGCAGCAGCCTGGGCCGGATTAACCAAGCCCAGGCCGGATTATAATTTCCCCAGGCCGGCATATTTGAGCCAGGCCGGAATATACTCAGCTGGGCCGGAATAAGGAGGTCCAGGCCGGCATATAGCCACCTGGGCCGGCGTAGCACAGCAGTACCCCGGCTGGGCCGGGGTCATTCACCTTCCCCGGCTGGGCCGCCTCGCCTCTGGCAGGCCGGCGTCCTCCCTTGACCTGGCCAGGCCTTCCGCCCAGCGCCCGGCTGGGCCTCTTCCTCGTCTCCCGGCTGGGCCGGTCGACCGCCGGCATCCCGGCCTGCTCCATTCCCCGGGCGGGCTTCCGCGCCCAGGCCGGCCTCCCTCGCCCCCAGCTGGGCCCGGGTCTCCTTCGCCCCGGCTGGAATGCTCCATCCCGGCTGGGCCGGTTAGCCAGCAGGCCGCCATCTCTTCAGAGCCAGCCCGGGCTGCCACTCCAGCAGGCCAGGCCGGGATCGTCCAGCGCCTCCACGCCCCGGCGTCGCCAGCGACGCCCAGATCGCCCCCAGGCCGGGACTCCAGCGACGCCAGGCTCCCAGGCCGGCATACCGGTGACGCCAGCAGCTCCAGGCCGGCGTACTTAGCCCCCAGGTCGGCGTCAAGTACTCCAGCGACCAGTCGACATCTCCAGCTTCCTCGACATCTGCATCAACCTACGTCGTTCTTCATCACCACATACCGGTCTTGGGACGCTCTAAGCTCAGACCAGTATATCCTCTAGTCAGTCTTATCCTCAGGAGGAGGATAAGACTGATGACCAGCAGATCCATGGACAGCAGCTAGAAGACAAAGGCCAAGTACTCCAAGGACAACCACGATGGGACTAGCCCATGACCATGACGCATCGCACAGTACCGAGGACGGTACCGTGCTGATGCAGGCTATAGTGTGACAAGACCCCAGTAGTCATCTCAGCTACAGTGTGTGTATAGTGTATTGTGGGGGCATCCCTTGTCCCCTGGCCTCCCTATATAAAGGGCACCAGGGGGATCGATCACCCTAAGCCTCCTTCGGAGGCTCATTCCCTCCAGCTCCACGGGAGCTCTCTTCTTCCTCAGTAGCACTAGCTGTTTAGCTCCTGCCCAGTGCAGCCTCAGATAGGCAAGATACATCTCAAGGAGCACCATTGTAGCTCTCATGTGAAGCTCATATAGATCAGACATGCAGGAGTAGGGGTGTTACCTCCTCACGAGGGCCCCGAACCTGGGTAGCTCGATGTGTTAGCAGTGAGTTCTGTGCTCGGTCTCTACCGAGCCATCCCTCTCCCGGATCCACCAGCGTACAGTCGGCCCCCATTTAAGCCATCCTATGGCATATGTTGTTTCACCACGACGACATTTGGCGCCCACCGTGGGGCTGATCAAGGCGCTGGTAGGAGTACGTCCGGACGGGATCTTCTTCATCTGCTCGGGGGCTCGACATCAGCATTGCCTCCGAGCACTGCAGGTCTTCTTCAACCTCCCGGGCTGACCTCAACTCACCCGGGCCAGCATACGGCTGTCCCGGATCTGCATCAGCATCTCCGGGCCGGCACTCGGCTTCCGCTGGCTGGCATGTATATCCTGGCCGGCATATTTTATATCCTGGCCGGCATATTTTATATCCTGGCCGGCATATTTTATATCCTGGCCGGCATATTTTATGTCCTTGCCAGCATATCCTGCGTCCCGGCCAGCATATCCTGTGTCCCGGCCAGCATATCCTGTGTCCCGGCCAGCATATCCTGTGTCCCGGCCAGCATATCCTGTGTCCTGGCCAGCATATCCTGAGTCCCGGCCAGCATATCCTGTGTCCCGGCCAGCATATCCTGTGTCTCGGCCAGCATATCCTGTGTCCTGGCCAGCATATCCTGCGTTCTGGCCAGCATATCCTGTGTTCTGGCCAGCATATCTTGTGTCCCGGCCGGCATATTCTATGTTTGTCGTACCAGGGACTGTTCCGCCTTTGCCTCGAGCATCTGCTGGTATTTCAAACTTCCTCAATGGTGCAAGTAAGTATTTATGCTGGTTTACTCCATATCCTGGTCAGCTTATCTGAAAGTTAATGTCCCCGTGATAGAAAAAATAGCTCGGGGGCTAGGCTAAAGCCTAGCAAGTTACTTCTCAAGTACTGTTTCAGTATATATTAGTTTGCATGCTAGCATATCAGCTTCCCAGTTTCCCCCTTTATGCCTATCTATATGCCAAATTGCTACATATGCCTGCTACAGATAGTATCCTTAGTATCAGTTTGTATGTCTACAGTCTTATGCAAAGTTTCATCTGGGCATGTTATATGCCGGTTTTATATGCCAACAGCAAGTTGCTATGTCAAGTTATATGTCTTTTCATATATCAACCAGTATATCTGCTACAGTGCTAGATTCAGTATGCCAGTTAACATATCAAGTTCAGTATCTACTTATATGCCAAATGCTTTCTCCCATATGCTATGTGTTATATGCCGGCTGTCATATGCCAAGGCTCGTATGCCGGTTTATATATGTTGAATGCCATGTGCTAGCTGTTGCAAGTTTACAGTCAGATCAGTTATATGCCTATCTCAGTACCAGTTTGTGCATGCTCTGTCATAGATCTCATATACCAGTTACAGTATACTTGCATTTATATGCCGGTGCATGAGTGCCAAATATCTGTTGTAAGATGCCAAGTTTGCTTATATGCCAGTTACAGTATACTTGCATTTATATGCCGGTGCATGAGTGCCAAATATCTGTTGTAAGATGCCAAGTTTGCTTATATGCCAGTTGCAGTATGCCTACAGTTATATGCTGGCACATGAGTGCCTAGTTCTTCCTTGTGAGTTGCCAAGTTAGCTTATATGTCAAATTGCTGTATCTCAGTTTATATGCCAAGTGCTTTGATTCAAGAGTTATATGCCAAATACTATGGGCTATATGCCAAACTCCATATGCTAGACTGCAATATACCAAATGCTATGACCATTGCTATGTCTTTTAGAATGACTACAGAACAAGTTGGATATTTCGTCATATATATATCTATTATCCGGCTATGACTCTCCATATTGCCATTACAAGAAGAAATTGCTATCATACCACCAGGGCTTCAGTTTATATCTCAAAGTCTCAGGTATTCCAGTACGCCGGCATATCATGGCAAAGAGCAAAATGTCAGTATGTCGGCATATGTTATATTTTGTATCCCGGCCAGCATATTTTATGTCCTGGCCAGCATGTTTTATAACCCGGCCAGCACATTTTGGATTCATGCCAGCATATTTTATATCTCAAGTCTTAGGTCTCAGGTATATCAGTTTGTTAGCACATCAGGTTACTAAGTGATATCTTGAGTCGCAGGTATTTCAGTATGCCAGCATATCATGGCAAAGAGCAAAATGTCAGTATGCCAGCATATCATGGCAAAATGTCAGTATGCCAGCATACCATGGCAAGAGCAAACTTTCAGTATGCCGGCATATCATGGCAAGAGTAAGATTTCAGTATGCCGACATATCATGGCATCGATCAAAAATCCCCAATCACCGTTTATTTCGGTTCGCCAGCATATCAAGGCATCTATCAATAACTTATATCGCCGTTTATTTTGGCATGCCAGCATATCACGGCATTCTATAATCCTTTCAGTTATCGCCAATTCTGGCTCAGTAATATATCGAGACATCGATCTCAAAGCTAACAAGCATCATATCTCTTATTATAACCGGTCTAACAGAGTATCCCGGTTTAGCATATTAACATGTCTTATCATTTTTGCATACTAACAAGTGCCCAGTGATGGCACAGCCCAAGAGGCATATCAGTATACCGGCATTGTCAAAGCAGACAATGTCGATGAGACAAAGCCTGAGAGGCAAAGTGTCGATATAAAGCCCAAGAGGCAAAGTAGCCCAAGAGGCAAGCCCGAGAGGCAAAAGTAGCCCAAGAGGCAGAGTAGCCCAAGAGGCAAATAGCTCAAGAGGTAAAGTATCGATATGGCCAAAGAAGGCAAAGCAGTATTCCGGCATTGTCGAAGTAGACGATGTCGATGAGACATAGCCCAAGAGGCAAAGTGTCGATATAAAGCCCAAGAGGCAAAGTAGCCCAAGAGGCAAAGTAGCCCAAGAGGCATATCAGTATACCGGCATTGTCAAAGCAGACAATGTCGATGAGACATAGCCTGAGAGGCTAAGTGTCGATATAAAGCCCAAGAGGCAAAGTAGCCCAAGAGGCATATCAGTATACCGGCGTTGTCAAAGCAGACAATGTCGATGAGACATAGCCTGAGAGGCTAAGTGTCGATATAAAGCCCGAGAGGCAAAAGTAGCCCGAGAGGCAAAAGTAGCCCAAGGAGCAGAGTAGCCCAAGAGGCAAATAGAGGTAAAGTGTCGATATAGCCAAAGAGGGCACAATAGTATTTTAAGATAGCCCGTGAAGGCTAGCATATCATATATATGAGTTCTTGTCAAACAGGACATTGCCTGTGATGGCATGAGATAGAGTTTGGCCAGTGCAGGCCTGCATATCAGCTTCATAAGTAATCTGGTTTGGGACTTTGGTATATTTTTATTGAAGCCTGTGCGCGACTCTGTGAGTCCCCCACAGCCTCGGGGGCTAATGTCGGGGATATAACCCCGGGTATACCAAAGTACCCCTTTTTATAACTAATATATGTGTTATGTATCTGTTGCCTGCCAAAACCCACCGGCGAGCAGCGACGAGCAACACGAAGAGCCGGGAGGCTCCCAGGACTGCTGGTGGGCCCTGGTCCCTCGGGCAACGGCCCGCAAAACTCCGGCACAAGTCCTGGCTGATGCAAGGGCGTGCCACCTGACCTATACCTGATCAGGAAGGTGATGGATTGCTTCGATTAGTTTCCTGCATGGCAGACACGTAAACATTAAATACGAGCCTCGATCGGCTCTCAGGTTTCCCTGTGAATCGGCTCATGTAGCCGATTGTCCCATGGATCTGCATTAGATCTACGATAACATGGGATTTTGCTTTATCAATACAAGTCAAATCGATCTACGACAGTTTAACGCTTTCACCACATAATTGGAACATCCCACACGTAATTGAGCCTGGTAGATACGAAAGATAACAGAAAACTAACCCTAGAGGAGGCCAAAAAACCAACGTAGAGTCAATTCCCGGAACAACTCCTCTCGAATTGGCAAACCATATCCTTACGTACTACTGGATCGTTCAACCCGTTTGTGAGGCCTAACCATGCGGATATCAAACTAATCCTTGGAGAACAAGGAACAACTATGACAGATTGAATCGACTGAATAAAGATCAAGCAAGATGCTGCCCTTACACCCAAAATAGGTGCAAAGGCAGCGAGATCTCTAGGGGCAGCATGACTAAGCAAACATAACCAAAAGCACCGATGCTAGCCCAAACAGATCTATGATAACAGTATTACTCGCCATCAACAAGGCTTCAGTACAAGCAACACCAAATAACGCATAAGCAGATGCTGCCTAGATCGCGAGATGCGATCTAGGCAGCACGACGCTTACCTGAAAGAAACCCTCGAAACAAGGGGTGGCGATGCGCCGAGATTGTGTTTGTTGTGAACGTGATCGTCCTCCTTTCTCAATAACCCTAGGTACATATTTATAGTCCGGAGACTTTCTATCTTTGGAATAAACCTAACAACTCTATCTCTTGTTTAAACCGAAACGTAATCTATCATAATATACAGATACACGGGCAATTTAGCCCAAATCCACGCGCAAGGCCGATCCAGCCACCAAGCCCATCTTGATTACGGCCCATCTCCTCATTTGGCCAAAATGTGGCGATAACACATGCCCCCCTGGTTTTGGCAATAATAATTCCAAAACCACTCTGTTTTTTTTTTCTTCATCGGGTCACGCGTTGCAGAGCAGAACCGTCACATCGCCTCCTCATCATGATGCCTTGCCTTCTCAACTTCTCCGCAGTACACGATTTGACAACTCTGGCACCACATTCTCGAAAACCGCTATGGCATTGAACCATCTTCCACTATTCCCTTTATTTAAATCCATCCGAACAAGTTGCATCCTCATTCTTCTCCATTAGCCCAAAAAACCCTCTTCCTCCGCCATGGCCTCCTCTTCTTCCTCCAACACATCCGGCCTTTCCTTCCAATCCTCCGACTCCGTCAACCGGGAGCCGACGCCGGAGCACCCGCCAATGGCGGCGTACGAAGCTCTCGCCCCACAATGGTGGGACGAGAGAGACTGGGACTTCGCCGCCCAGTCAGAGGACGACGAGTCCCTGACCGACGGCGAGGAGGACCTCCAGTTCCTCGTCGACGGGGAACTGGAGGCGGAGAGCGCCGACGACGCCGTGTCCTGGGGCGAGGACATCGGCTCTTCCGATGAGGAGGAAGAAGCAGAGGAGGACACCTCCTTCGACGAATACCCGCCGGTGAAGCGCTTCCGCGCCGGGTCCAGCGAGGACACCGATGACGACGACGAGGACGAGGAGGCCCCCGCTGACAACTTCAGCAGCAGCGGCGAGGACTACGCCGGCAGCAGCGCCGATGACAGCGAAGACGGCGGCGGCAATGGCAACGGCGACGACGACGACGCCGCCTTCTAGATTAGGAACTAGTAGTAGATTTCCATTTTGTAAGCAATCGGCTTCATTGTAAACAACCGTCTTTGGAATCAACAAAGATTGCTTTTCCCAATTTGATTTTGCCGATAGTCCCAATTTGATTTTAACGAATCGGCTTTCACCATACCACGCTTGATATGGTCAACCAAGTCAAAGCCCAAAGAGCCGATGGCAACACATCGGCTTTTCCCACAAACGTTGGCAAGGTCAAACTCGGTCGCTTATTTAGACAAGTCTGAGCGGTCACTTTCCAATTTCAACGGTAACCTGCAACCATCTTCAAAAAGGCTAACTCAGATCTCCAATTGCCTCATTGAACAAATCGGGCTCACGGCGACACGAACCCTAGATTCCCCACCGTAGATCCATCTCCGCTGGCAAATTAGATGGCGGAATCGTCCAGCGCCAACACAGCGGTCTCCGGTCTGAAGGTAATCCTTAACTGTTCCTCGCAATCCGAGCACGGTGCTAGAATTAATAGCAAACACCTGAATTAATGCTTTATCCCATCATTGAAATTTTAGGTTTCAGACATTCTGCTGCCGCATCCTTCTCTCCCAAATTCTCTCTGCCTTGGCCCCCGTACAGAATCTAGTCTTGCCCATCTGATCTCTTGCGAGGCAAACAGAATCCCCTTCATAAGCCAAAACTTAGATTTGGATTCTTGGGCCGACTGCTTACGAGCCTGGCCTAATCCTCCCGAATATTGGGTTTCTTGGTACAGTAGGGTAGCCAGAACTTACCAATCCCAATGGGAAACCACGGGAATAGCCGATGCCTTGTCTTTGTCATTGTCTCCCCTTGAGAAACATGAAAATCTTCTAAAAACCATCGGCTATTTCTGGTCTGATGCTCTGAACTGCTTCATGTTCGGCCATGGCCCCATGACTCCAACTCTGTTAGACGTGGTGATGATTACTGGTCTGGACGTCACATCACCCAGCCCCTCTGCTTTTATGCTGCCAAAAGTCCCCTTCAAGCTTTCTTCCAAAACAGATTGCACGAACTGGGGTGCTTATCTTCGAAGCCACATGAAAACTAAGGGCGCTGTCACAGAGAAAGAACACACGGCCTTCCTCAATTTCTGGCTGGAACATTTCATATTCTGTGGCCCTTCCCTTGCTCCAACCAAGAATTATCTTCCCTTGGCCTACGAACTTGCCAGAGGCACTCAACTTGGCATCGGCAAACTGTTCCTTGGAGAAGTCTATCGATATCTCCAGTTGATGTCTGTCAAACTATCCTCCCACATAGCAGTCAAAACAGGAGGTCCTTGGTGGTTTATTCAACTATGGGCTCAGCTGTACTTTCAAAACCATATCCCAAACTTCCCCCTTTTGGCAAGTTGCACCTTTCCAGACGCCAAAGGGAAGCAGATCCGATGCACCAGCTACGGCCAAGCTCTGTATAGCCTGCCAGGTAGTAAACTGATCCCTCATGAAGCATCCAAGTGGTTCAGCATTTTCTTCCAAGGCCTGGACAATCCTATCTTCTTTCCTTACACGGAGGAATCGGAAAATTTTGAAAATCCAATCTCCTTCAGGCTGGACAACTTTGCCGATGACACTAGCACTCGGCAGCTATTCTCCACCGTGATCCGTCCCTGCTTCCTCCCAGTTGGCATGAGCACATCCAACAGAATAATCAAGCCTGGATACGAGTTCTACCAGCCGGTCGTAGCAGCTCGGCAATTTGGCCTTGGGCAAGTACCTCCTCATTTCTTTCTCCACCACCTCACAGAGAGCAGAGCTGACCTGCCCGATCCTCTCACCAGTCAGAGGTGTTATTCTTTCTTCGATGCTCTGACCATCCCAATTCCTAACAACCTCACTTTCGCTTCATCAACCGATGGTTTTGAGAACTGGTGGTCGATGTGGAAGACTCATGCCTTCAGGAGAGCTCTGGGACCATTGCTGGAACAGCTCGATGCTGAATATGACATCCCCGTAGAACAGGTACTGCTACTTGTAAATTTTCTTGATGCAGCTCACGACGATTCTTTTAATAACCTGCTCTGTCTCCTTGCAGCAACAAGATGGTCCAGAACCTACCAACGAGGATGGCTCCCCCTTCGAATTCCTCCCACCAGCTCCTGTGGTCCTTTTCTGCAAAAACTCGCCACCTTTGAAACAGGTCGTGATGCAGAACCAGCCGATATCACCAAAATCGGCTTCCAAGAGCCAAGCAACTTCCAGGTCAGCTGCCTCCCGAGTTCCAACTAAAACAAGAACAGTGGTGAGGAAGGTAGTGGCCAAGAAAACTTTGAGGCGCCAGAGCCCTTCTCCAGAGAGTTTGCACGTACGCTGATTCATGCTTTGGTTGATCTCATTTATCTTTGTAAACATGCTTGTGCTTACCAACTCTCCCTTTCTTACAGGTCTCCATCGAAGACACCTCCAGCGAGGAAACACAATCCAATCGAGGGGATTCGAGCTCAGCAGACTCTGAGAGAACCACCACACCGAGCCAGCCAGATGTGCCACCATCGGCTTCCAGGAAAAGGCCTGTTCCTGAACCTGTTGCCCCCCGAGCAGCAGTCGAGGCGGGGCAAGCTGTGAGCCCCAAGAGGGCTCGCAAGGGACTGCAAACTTCTTCTTCGAGCCAGGAGGCTTCGAAAGTAATTATCCTCCATACTCTTACCACTCCTTTTTTATGCCGATTCATTGCTATTCACATCGGCTAAGCACCTTTCATGCAGACGAATGACACTTCTAGTGGGAAAGTCGGGGAAGTGCCGATGCCTTCCGCAAGCCTGGATCTAGTAATCCCTGAAGGTGTAGATGAAACGGTTGCCAATCTGGCCAAGCCCTCAGCAACAACACACGAGCCGATTGTCTCGCCGTCGGCTATCCCCCTGATCTCAGGAGAGGTATGTTCGCTTCTTTCGACTCATCCTTCCCTGTTTGACGCATACTGACGCCACTTCTGCCTGCCAGGGTTGTGATATCTCAGGCTTGCTGACGTTCGACCCTGAATCCATCGAACCAGCTCCCTCTGCCGCCAACGATGAACCACGAGCAAGCGCTGTTCTACCTCAATTCCAGCGTCTCAAAGCCTTGCTGTCCTCCCCAATCGAGAAGTTGGTCGAGGGTTCTGAAGAGGTGAAGAGTGTTCTTGACGAGATCAAGGACCAACTCCCGGTAGCATTGCAGGTGAAGCTTTGGCCAGTTGTGACTCTGTCTTTCTACGGGTCAAGGGTGAAGTTGGCTCGTGAGAGGATCAATCTACGCCACGCCCAACTCCCACTGAAGGCCGATATTGCAGCCAAATGTCAGCGGCTCAATGAGAAAAAGGCGTCTCTGGATGCCAAAACTGACACCTCTGTCAGCACCGCCGAGCTTGCATCCTTAAAAAAGGAATTGGAAGATCTCGAAGAGAAGGTCCGGGCGACTAAAAAGCTCATTCATGACAAGGAAGCATTCATCGCCCGCTCCCAAGACGAAGCAGAAGGCCTCAAAGCTCAACTGAAGACTGATCTGGCAGAAATACGTGCCCTGAGCAAGCAGCTAGTGACGGGCAAGGACGATGATGACGAAGCCGAGATCGCCGAGGTGGATCGTGTCCGTGCTGACGCCCTCCGTGCCTTCGAGGCATTCCTTCAGTAGCTTATTCATGTAACCTGACACCTGCTCGTAACAGTCTGAACCTCGAGAGTCGATGGCTGTGCATTTTTTTTTATTTGGCCGATTTCATGTATCGGCCCCCATATTTCACTGTTCATCACCCCACATGCTTGGGAAATATTAATCTGGATATATTTTTTTTACTGGCCGATTTCATGTATCGGCCCCCATATTTCACTGTCCATCATCCCACATGCTTGGGAAATATTTCTTGAGATGCTGACCGTTGACAGCCACTGGGAATTTCACACCGTCCAGCTCCTCAAGCATGTACGCGTTGCCCCTTAAAACTTGGTCGACCCTGTATGGCCCGTGCCAATTTGGAGACCATTTACCGTATGCTGCATCCTTAGTTCCCAATGGCAATACAGCTTCCCATACCAGATCACCAACGTGGAACTCCTTTGGTCTCACCTTCTTATTATATGCACGAGCTACCTTGGCTTTGTTCTCTTTAATTTTCTCAAGCGACCACAGCCTAAGTTCAGTTAAATCCTCAACACTGTCACTCATCAGGGCTGCATATTCTTCAGTTGTTAGATCGTTCTGAAAAGTGACACGTCTCGATCCAGCCGTAATCTCCCACGGCAATACGGCTTCTTGTCCATAGACTAGATGGTATGGCGAGTTTTTTATCGCTCCATGACATGACATGCGATAAGCCCACAAAGCTTCTGACAAAACCTCGTGCCAACGCCTAGGGTGCTCGTCGATTTTTCTCTTGATCAACTTGATAAGGCTCTGATTGGACGCTTCAGCTTGCCCATTTGCTTGAGCATAGTATGGAGATGATCGGATCAGCTTAATTCCCGTGTCCTCGCAGAACTCTCTAAACTCGTGAGAAATGAAGACCGAACCTCCATCGGTCGTGATAGTTTGGGGAATCCCGAATCTATGAATGACATGTTCTTTCACGAAATTGATAACATCCTTCGAGTTTACTGACTTCATAGGGACGGCTTCCACCCATTTAGTGAAATAATCCGTAATGGCCAAAATCCACATGTGGCCTTTGCTTGATGGAGGATTGATCTTGCCAATCATATCCATGCCCCAACCTCGGAATGGCCAAGGCTTGATGATGGGGTTCATCGCTGATGCAGGTACCATCTGAATATTCCCGAATTTCTGACATGCTTGACACCCTTTATAGTACTTAAAACAATCCTCAAGCATGGTGGGCCAATAAAACCCTGATCGCCTGATCAACCATTTCATCTTGTGAGCCGATTGGTGAGTTCCACAGGCGCCTTCGTGTACCTCGTGTAGGAGCCGATTCGCCTCGGTTGGCCCTAGACATTTGAGCAATAGCCCTTCCAGAGTCCTGTAGAACATGTCATCCCCAATAAGCACATACTTCATGGCCTTGTACCTTATCCGTTTAGGTGCCCCCCGAGCCGAATCTTTCAAGTAATTGAAGATATCGGCTCTCCAGTCGTCCGTCTCCAGGAACTGTACCTGAACATCAGTTCCATCTGCTATGTCCTTGTAGCCTGAAGCCATCTGTGCGAGATCATTCGCCTCGGTATTCTGCGATCGCGGGATCCAGTTAAAGTTTAAGTACCTGAACTGTGCCATCAGCTCACGGCATTGCAACCATAATGGGAAGAGTGACTCGCTCTCACACTTGTATTCGTCCGTGAGTTGGGAAATCACCAATTTGGAGTCTCCAAAAAGTTCCACTGCTTCTGCTCCGGCTTCAATGAGCAACTCCATTCCCTTGCGTATTGCCTCATACTCAGCGACATTGTTGGTGCAAGGGGTAGATAGCCTGATGGAGAAGGAATATGTTGCCCCCCGGGGCGACACGAGTAGGATGCCGATGCCGCAACCATCATCACAAGCCGATCCATCGAAAAACATAGCCCATGCACGTACAGACAGTGCTGCTATATCAGTGTTGATTCGTTCAGCAATAAGATCGGCCAACGCCTGTCCCTTAACCACTTTGGCGGGTTGATACCGGATATCAAATTCCGATAATGCAAACATCCATTTGCCGAGTCGGCCTTTCAACACAGGAGCCGACAGCATATGTTTTATGACATCTGATTTGCATATGATGATAATCTCTGCTGACAGCAAGATGTGTCGCAGCTTGGTGCAGGTGAAAAATAGGCAGAGGCATAACTTCTCGATCTCAGGATATCTCGTCTCTGCATCCAGCATCCTTCTGCTGATGTAAAACACAACTCGCTCCAGACCATCATAAACTTGCACCACCACCGAGGCGATGGACGTGTCAGCCACCGACAAGTAAATGTAGAACGGCCTATCCTGCTGCGGTGGAACCAACACTGGCGGCTTCGTTAAATATTCTTTGATCTCGTCGAAGGCTCGTTGTTGTTCTGTCCCCCAGCGGAACTCCTCATCAGATTTAATTTTCACCAGTCCCATGAACGGCTCTATTCTTCCTGACAGATTGGAGATAAACCTTCTGATGAAGTTGATTTTGCCGATGAGACACTGCAGTTCTTTCTTCGTGGTAGGTGGCTTCATTGTTCGCACTGCCTCCTGACTTTTCAGGCCGATCTCAATTCCGCGTTCATGGACCAAGAAACCCAAGAACTGACCGGCCGTCACACCGAAGGCACACTTCTTTGGATTCATCCGTAGCCCGAATTTTCTGGTTCGGTCCAGGACGCGTCGCAGATCGTCCAAGTGTCCTTGTACTGAAGCAGACTTGACTACCACGTCATCGATATAAATCTCCACCAGCTTGCCGATCAGATCATGGAAAATGTAATTCATGGCTCTTTGGTATGTGGCGCCGGCATTCTTCAGTCCAAATGTCATGACTACATATTCAAACAACCCCACCGAACCTGGGACTCTGAATGCAGTCTTGTGTATATCTTCTGGAGCCATAAAAATTTGATTGTAACCGGCATTGCCATCCATAAAGCTCAAGACCTTATGACCAGCAGCTGCGTTGATCAATGTCTCTGCTACCGGCATCGGATACTCATCCTTTGGAGTGGCTCTATTGAGATCCCGAAAATCTATGGCAACACGCCATCGGCCATCCTTTTTCTCTACAGGTACGATACTAGAAATCCACTCAGCATACCTGCATGGCCTGATGAACCCAGCTTTCAACATTTTCTCGATCTCTTTCTTGACTTCTTCTAAAATTTCGGCCTTCATCTGTCGTGCTCGCTGCTGGAAAGGCCGAAACCCTTTTTTAAGCGGGAGCCGATGCTCAATGATGCTCCTGTCTAACCCGGGCATCTCTGTATAGTCCCAGGCAAAGCAATCTGGATATTCTTTCAACAAAGCTATCATCGGACCCCGCAGATTCGGATCTAACTTTTTGCTGATAAATGTCGGTCGTGGCTTATCCCCAGGACCGATGTCAATCTCCTCTAGCTCATCAGCGGATGTAAACCCATACCCCAGCTTTCCGTCACCTGCTAAATCGATGCTGAACACAGGCCAAACATTTGGTGAGGATAACAAAGATGATTTGGGCCGATTGCCGGAATCGGCCCCCTTTTTCATTGCATTACTCAAGGACGGTTTACACCTTATTTGTGCTCTACAATGGTAGGGAATCTCCCTACTACGACTACATGACATGCTTGTCGTAAGATCACTGCTTTTTATTTTTTGTGGCCGATCGCAGGGATCGGCCTTACCACGCACAATCGTGGGCTTTGCTACTCTGTCAGGCCAGTGGATAAGACCAGCCTCACCCCGTTTTTTGTAGCTTCAATGCGCTCACAGCCGTCTAGACTGACTCCAGAGATCGGCTCTTGGTCTTCTGCGTCCCAAATGTTCATGCCAGCTATTGAGATCTCGATCGAATCATCTGCATGAATGACCTCCACTTCATCTCCATCCCACTGTATTAGGCATTGGTGCATCGTGGATGGAATGCAGCAGTTAGCATGAATCCAATCCCTTCCCAGCAAGACAGCGTAGGTGCTTTTGCTGTCAACAATGAAGAACGATGTAGGGATGGTTTTTCTACCCACGGTCAGATCCACGTTCAGAACGCCTTGCGTTTCTGAAGCTTGGCCGTTGAAATCGCTTAGCGTGACGTTGGTTTTGATCAGATCTGCAGTGGAGCGTCCCAAACGCCGCAGCATGGAGTATGGCATTATATTGACTGCCGCTCCGGTGTCAACCAACATCTTGCGGACAGGCTGCCCATTGATATAACCTCTCAGGTACAGGGCTTTCAGATGTTTGTAGCCCTTCTCCCGTGGCTTTTCAAAGATAACCGGCCGTGGGCCGCAGTCAAACTGTGCCACTGGTAGTTCTTCGGTTCTTGGAGCGCAAAACTCTGACGGAAGTATGAACACCATGTTTGTGCCAGCCGATGTCTTCGCATCGGCTTTTACTGGTTTGGGGCGCCACTCTTTCTTTTTTGGACGGGCCTCCGTCTCTAAGGTTTGCTGAATTTTCACGGCCAGATCAGGCCGGGCTTTCCTTAAAGTGTGGAGGTACTGCGCTTCGGCTTCCTCCAAGCTACGTAGCCGCTGAACTCTACGCTTTTGGGTGTGTCTGAGTCCATCGGGACACCACCTTGGCCGGTGATATCTATCTTCTTCTTCATCCTCTGACTCCTCGAGATCTTTTGCTCGAGATGACTCCTCTTGTCTGTTCTGAGGCCGGAGAGGCCCTAGACGCTTGAACACTGAAACTGGACCTGTGTCATCCTTCTGCTGTCCACATTCCGGGCAGTTGTCGACTGTAGGCAATCGGCTCATTCCCGCATCCCAACAGTACTTGAAGAAAGGACAATCCCAATGTTTATCCACGCCTTCCTTTTCCTTTGACCTTCCCCTAGCGCGGTGCTCATATCCTTCATCATCTCTATCATGCCGACGGTATCTCCCATCATATGCGTCGGTCCGACGATCTCTTTCATCATCTCTGTCGTACTGCCGACGTCGGTCATACTGACGCTCATACTTGTTAAGGAGATGCGTGGAGTGTGGCTTCTGATATCGCACGCTTCTCACTTGTTCCTCGGTTATATACCGCCTATCATCATAACGGGGCCGGTCGCGTGGACCGGCCTCTTCCTTTTCTTTGCCCCGGGAGTGGCCGCCTTCCTCCTTATACTTGCCATGGTGGTACACAGGCCCTGCCATGTTAATATCAAAGGAGAAATCTAGCTGACGCCTCGTGGAGTGGCTGTGCTCTACCATGTTGACGCCAGGAAACGGGTTTGTGTCCACTTTCATGGCGAACTGCCCAAGGATCAGACGGCCCTGTTCTATCGCCGTTTGGATCTGCCGACGTAGCTCTTTGCAATCATTGGTGGTGTGGGTAAACGAGTGATGCCACTTGCAGTATGATCTCCCGTTCATCTCTTGCGCCGTAGGGATTTTATGGCCTTCGGGTAACTTCAGCTGCTTTTCCTTCAGCAGTAAATCGAATATCTGCTCAGCTTTGCTTACATCGAAGTCGAACCCTTTTGCAGGCCCTTGCTGTTTCACCCATTTGCAGGACACAGGATCTGCTCCCCGAGCCCATTCAGCCACGGCTATCTCCTGGTCTTCTACAAGATCCTCTTCTTCTGTATCGACCAGCCCTATCGGACGTTTGAACTTGTCTTGGTACAACTCAGGGTGGCGCTGCTCATACATTGTCAGTTTCTGGACCATGTGCGCCAGTGAATTGTATTCTACTTGGAAAGCCAGATCCTTGATCGGTGCTGAGAGACCCAACACGGCCAGCTCGACTGCTTCTTTCTCAGTTAAACGAGCCGAATAACATCGGTTCTTGACAGTCCTGAAACGCTGAATATACTCGGCTACCGTTTCTCCCCGCTTCTGCCGCACCTGCGCCAGATCGGCAATGCCAGCCTCGGTAGCTTCTGAATGATACTGAATATGGAACTGTTCTTCCAGCTGCTTCCAGGTCCGGATCGAATCTGGTGGCAACGAGGTGTACCACCCAAAAGCTGGTCCTGTCAGAGATTGCGCAAAGAACCTTATGCGTAACTGATCCGATGCTGAAATCATGCCTAACTGTGCCAAATATCGGCTCACGTGCTCGATCGAGCTAGACCCTTCTGAACCATTAAATTTTGAGAACTCAGGGAGCCGATACTTGGGTGGAAGCGGAATCAGATCATACTCGTTGGGGTACGGCTTGGAATAGCCGATTGTTCTCCTCTTCGGCACGAAGCCGAACTGGTCTCTCAAGATGGTACTGATTTGCTCCACCGTTTGAGCTGCAGGGGCTAAATTCTCATGACTCGTTCCGGTGGCATACTTAGCTAGCCACGCCTGTTTATCAGCGTCCATCCCGGACATCCCTGCTCCCGAAATCCCTACTCCAGAAACACCTGCCCCAGAAATCCCTGCGGTTGCAATCTGGTTCGTGCGCGTCAGGCTGTTGTAGTCCGGCACGTATGTGCACACATATCCATGTGGGATTTCTTTAGGTGGTTCAAACAGGAATTGGTAATCGCCAGGATCACCTCCAATCTTGTAGACGACGTACGCCGGTGACCCCGGTGGCTCCGGAGCTGCAAGCGTGAATGGTAGCTGTGGCCTGGTCTGGAGCGGTCTTTCTCCCTGGTGAGTCCCTAGGGTAGGCCCCGACGGAGAGTACTGATGTTTCATGATCTCCTGAACCACGCGAACCGCGACGCGCTCGAAAGCATTCACCAGGCTCTCAGAATGGCGGTGAAGAGAATGAGCCACCATGTAATTGACTTCCTGTCGCAGAGCTCTGGTGCGATCCTCTGAAGGAACAGACAGATCCACCTCATCGAGAGCGCCTTCGGGTGAGAACCCTTTCCACCTGATGCCATGCTTACGGGTCCTCTCAAAAGAGCCGATGAGATCGGCTTCGAAGAGAGCTTTGATATCATCATACCTCTTCTTGTGCTCATCAGGCAGATCGTCGTACGTGATTGGTCTGTCCCCCATCGCAGCGTCAGATGTTGATGCAGATGTTGTTGAGTGTCCCACCGGGTGTGCCAGAATGTGTTGCCTGCCAAAACCCACCGGCGAGCAGCGACGAGCAACACGAAGAGCCGGGAGGCTCCCAGGACTGCTGGTGGGCCCTGGTCCCTCGGGCAACGGCCCGCAAAACTCCGGCACAAGTCCTGGCTGATGCAAGGGCGTGCCACCTGACCTATACCTGATCAGGAAGGTGATGGATTGCTTCGATTAGTTTCCTGCATGGCAGACACGTAAACATTAAATACGAGCCTCGATCGGCTCTCAGGTTTCCCTGTGAATCGGCTCATGTAGCCGATTGTCCCATGGATCTGCATTAGATCTACGATAACATGGGATTTTGCTTTATCAATACAAGTCAAATCGATCTACGACAGTTTAACGCTTTCACCACATAATTGGAACATCCCACACGTAATTGAGCCTGGTAGATACGAAAGATAACAGAAAACTAACCCTAGAGGAGGCCAAAAAACCAACGTAGAGTCAATTCCCGGAACAACTCCTCTCGAATTGGCAAACCATATCCTTACGTACTACTGGATCGTTCAACCCGTTTGTGAGGCCTAACCATGCGGATATCAAACTAATCCTTGGAGAACAAGGAACAACTATGACAGATTGAATCGACTGAATAAAGATCAAGCAAGATGCTGCCCTTACACCCAAAATAGGTGCAAAGGCAGCGAGATCTCTAGGGGCAGCATGACTAAGCAAACATAACCAAAAGCACCGATGCTAGCCCAAATAGATCTATGATAACAGTATTACTCGCCATCAACAAGGCTTTAGTACGAGCAACACCAAATAACGCATAAGCAGATGCTGCCTAGATCGCGAGATGCGATCTAGGCAGCACGACGCTTACCTGAAAGAAACCCTCGAAACAAGGGGTGGCGATGCGCCGAGATTGTGTTTGTTGTGAACGTGATCGTCCTCCTTTCTCAATAACCCTAGGTACATATTTATAGTCCGGAGACTTTCTATCTTTGGAATAAACCTAACAACTCTATCTCTTGTTTAAACCGAAACGTAATCTATCATAATATACAGATACACGGGCAATTTAGCCCAAATCCACGCGCAAGGCTGATCCAGCCACCAAGCCCATCTTGATTACGGCCCATCTCCTCATTTGGCCAAAATGTGGCGATAACAGTATCAAGTTATATATGCAGGATATTAAAAAAGTAAGCAAGCAGCAGCCTGGGCCGGATTAACCAAGCCCAGGCCGGATTATAATTTCCCCAGGCCGGCATATTTGAGCCAGGCCGGAATATACTCAGCTGGGCCGGAATAAGGAGGTCCAGGCCGGCATATAGCCACCTGGGCCGGCGTAGCACAGTAGTACCCCGGCTGGGCCGGGGTCATTCACCTTCCCCGGCTGGGCCGCCTCGCCTCTGGCAGGCCGGCGTCCTCCCTTGACCCGGCCAGGCCTTCCGCCCAGCGCCCGGCTGGGCCTCTTCCTCGTCTCCCGGCTGGGCCGGTCGACCGCCGGCATCCCGGCCTGCTCCATTCCCCGGGCGGGCTTCCGCGCCCAGGCCGGCCTCCCTCGCCCCCAGCTGGGCCCGGGTCTCCTTCGCCCCGGCTGGACTGCTCCATCCCGGCTGGGCCGGTTAGCCAGCAGGCCGCCATCTCTTCAGAGCCAGCCCGGGCCGCCACTCCAGCAGGCCAGGCCGGGATCGTCCAGCGCCTCCACGCCCCGGCATCGCCAGCGACGCCCAGATCGCCCCCAGGCCGGGACTCCAGCGACGCCAGGCTCCCAGGCCGGCATACCGGTGACGCCAGCAGCTCCAGGCCGGCGTACTTAGCCCCCAGGTCGGCGTCAAGTACTCCAGCGACCAGTCGACATCTCCAGCTTCCTCGACATCTGCATCAACCTACGTCGTTCTTCATCACCACATACCGGTCTTGGGACGCTCTAAGCTCAGACCGGTATATCCTCTAGTCAGTCTTATCCTCAGGAGGAGGATAAGACTGATGACCAGCAGATCCATGGACAGCAGCTAGAAGACAAAGGCCAAGTACTCCAAGGACAACCACGATGGGACTAGCCCATGACCGTGACGCATCGCACAGTACCGAGGACGGTACCGTGCTGATGCAGGCTATAGTGTGACAAGACCCCAGTAGTCATCTCAGCTACAGTGTGTGTATAGTGTATTGTGGGGGCATCCCTTGTCCCCTGGCCTCCCTATATAAAGGGCACCAGGGGGATCGATCACCCTAAGCCTCCTTCGGAGGCTCATTCCCTCCAGCTCCACGGGAGCTCTCTTCTTCCTCAGTAGCACTAGCTGTTTAGCTCCTGCCCAGTGCAGCCTCAGATAGGCAAGATACAGCTCAAGGAGCACCATTGTAGCTCTCATGTGAAGCTCATATAGATCAGACATGCAGGAGTAGGGGTGTTACCTCCTCACGAGGGCCCCGAACCTGGGTAGCTCGATGTGTTAGCAGTGAGTTCTGTGCTCGGTCTCTACCGAGGCATCCCTCTCCCGGATCCACCAGCGTACAGTCGGCCCCCATTTAAGCCATCCTATGGCATATGTTGTTTCACCACGACGACAAGTATAACAACTCAACATAAGAGACCACAATGTCAAATTTTTAAGAATAGGAAAAAGTAAAGTGTGCCTTCCGGTTCGTGAGAGCTTTACTGACCGAATTTCGCATAACACTGGTAAGAGTTTAATTTGAAGAGAAAATAAAAGCAAGTCAAATTTACTTGGAATAGCAAATTGCTAGTAGGTATGTATGGTGGACACTTTGGAAGACTTTGGCTTTTAGGAGTTGGATGCACGAGTAGAGCTCATACTCAGTACAAGGCGAGGACTAGAAAAAGACTGGGAGCGACCAACTAAGAGAGCAATAATGGCCATAATCATGCAAAGCGACAAAGCGACATTAAAAGAAGCATAAGATGGCATCAAAAGTCAAAAACTAAATGATCATGAAGGCTATTGGTGACTTTGTAAGAGTCTAACATGTGTGAGCAGGCGCCAAGTCAACCCAAATAAAGCATCAAGGAGAAAACCAAAATAATGCTTCCATACAATAAAAACAACACATGATTTTTTCAAAGGCTCATTAAGCAATCTCAGTTATTTGAGACAAGTCATGCTACAGCAAAACCACTAAGCATACTATCAAAAAGACATCAAGCATGACATGAAAAAGCCTAAGCCGCAGTCTACACAAGCTCCTTCTTGTACCACTATTTTGCACAAAGATTTTTCTTTTTTCCAACACCATTTGAAATTTTTATAAACACCTCTTTTGATGAAAACCAATAAAGATCAGAGGCAAAAATACACCTTGATGAAAAGATATGACAAGGTCTGAACGCAAATCAAGGCGAAAATGAAAACCAAAAGCAGTAGCAGAAAAATAAGAACACTCGATGAACGATAAGAGTGAAAACGAGAGCGTTCTTTGCAAATGAAAACGAGTACATCTCTTCCAAATAAAATTTGTTGGGGTCCAACCATTTATTGCAGCAAACAAACAAACTAAACCAACAAAGAAAACTAAAACAACTGACGCTCCAAGAAAAATACATAGTGCATGAAGCAATAAAAATATAGTGTCTTGAAAGGTGACCTGATTTTTGCCGATGAAGAAGGGGTGCCTCGGGGGCATCCCCAAGCTTTGACGCTTGTACTTCTTGGATATTTCTTGGGGTGATGCATGGGCATCCCCAAGCTTGAGCTTTTGTCCATTCTTCAACTCATCTCATCATTCTCCAATCCCTACACTTGAAAACTTCCTTCATACAAAACTAAACACAAATCTATTAGCAACATTATTGTAGGCATAACATATAATCAACCTCTTTTTGCTTCAGGTTTCAACCCAGAACCACCACATATAAGGTAAATACTACTGTAGCAACTTCCATAAGAGTTCCGTGATCAAAAGAACTCGCAAAGAAAGCGATAAAGTGGCAAAAACAAATATTGGCAGAAATCTGTCAAAACTGAACAGCTGATAAAGGTCGAATTTTTGAGGGGTTTTCTATTGCTCAAATCAAAAAGTGTTCAACTAACAAAAGTTTGGATATAACCTGGGGCATATGCACAAGAAATCGCAGGTCCAAAAGATAAACAGAGAATTTATATGAATGTTTATGGTGCAGCACCGAAAACAGTTTCAGGACAGCAACATCCCCAAATCTTTACCTCACTCAAATTAGAGGCTTCTCTTGGCACAAAAACAAAATAAAAAGGATAAGGAGCGTTCATTACAGTAGTAATGACTTCCAAGACTCAAATAAAATAAAAAGTACTGAAAAGAAAACAATGGGTTATCTCCCAAGAGTGCTTTTCTTTAACGCCTTTGAGCTAGGCGCAGAAAATTGCGAATCAAGTATTTTCAGAAGAAGCATTAAGATCAACTGCAGAGGTCTTGTCAATAAGGCATTGTATTTCATCCACATAAGTTTTTGAAGACCCTTTGTGATCATGCTTTGGTACAGTACTTTCATCAAAAAGATTTTCAGGACAGATCCAATCAAAATTATTTTCAAAAGCTTCACTCAATCCCAAAAGCTTGCAAGGTATAGGTATTTCGGCCCCTTCATCATTTGTACTAATAACCGTTATGAGTGAACCAAGTTTATTAAAACGTTTAAGAACTTTTCTAGCTTCAATAATGACATCCTTAAATTCTAGGTGCAAAGTTTCCAAGATAAAAGCTTTCTTTTCGGGATCCTCAATTTCATGAAGCTTAAGGAACATGTATTGCATAAAAGGATTAAGACTAGCAAACCTAGTTTCCAACATGTCAATTAAACAAACAGAAGCAACATCAATACTAGGAGCAAGCTCAACCCAAGACTTTTCCTCAACTTCCTCATGCATACTAATGTGATTAAAGAACTCCTCAATGTTACTTTTTCCAATAATCGAACCACTACCTACTGAGAGGTCCTCCAGAACATACTTAGGGATCAACATGATAAACTAAAGTAAAGAAATAACAACTACCAAGGATTCTTATTTTTTTGGGTTTTTGATATAAAACGATGCAGGTAAAATAAACAAAGTAAAGCAAAACAATAAAACAAAGTAAAGGATGTGTGTGCGAAAACTTCCCTCACAGAAGTCTTCTACTTCCTCCCCGGCAACGGCGCCAGAAAAAGAGCTTGATGCGTGGTGAATGACCAGCCCGTTGGGAACCCCAAGAGGAAGGTGTGATGAGTATAGCAGCTCGTTTTCCCTCAGTTTAGAAACCATGGTTTATCGTTCTTGGAGAGGAGAGACAAACGACTGAAGGTGATGCTTGCTAGTTTGCGACAGCAGCGGACAATTTATATATGGCGCCTCGTCCAAGCTTTGCTTGCTAGCTGCAACGTGGAACCTGCACACACACAAACAAATACTTTGCTCCCAACTTACGATGAGGTTGTCAATCTCACCGGTTTGCTTGAAACAAAGGTTATGAGCTTATCGAGTGGAAAACAGTAAAAGTATGCGAGTAAAGTAAACAGTGCGAGAAAGTAAAAAGTACGAGTAAAGTAAACAGGTGATAGCAATATGATGGAAATAGGACTGGGGTCCACAGTTCATTAGTGGTGTCTCTCCATAGATAA
Organism: Dactylis glomerata; assembly: GCA_007115705.1. Lineage (NCBI taxonomy): Eukaryota > Viridiplantae > Streptophyta > Magnoliopsida > Poales > Poaceae > Dactylis > Dactylis glomerata. The sequence continues at coordinate 9,594,033 of QXEO01000625.1, read as the reverse complement.
AATAACACATGCTGGGTAAACAAATTATAGTTGGGCAATTGATAGAATAAAGATAAACGTGATATGTCAAGAAGATCACTATGAGATTTACTCTGGGCATTACAACAAAATACATAGACCGCCATCCAACTGCATCTATGACTAATAATCCACCCCCGGGGATATCAATCCGAACACCCCAAAAGTATTAAGTTGCGAACAACAGATAATTTCATTAAGCAAAGTGTGTAATGTAAACAAAGCATATGCCCTTGAGCATATGAATGTTGTTTTCTCCCTAGTAGCAACAGCACATCTACCACCTTAGAGGTTTCTGTCACTCCCCCAGGTGAAATAGAGGCATGAACCCACTATCGAGCATAAATACCCCCTCTTGGAGTCACTAGCAACTACTCGGCCAAGATAGCTACTAACAACGGAGAGCATGCAAGATCATAAACAACATAGAGATAACAAAAGATAATATTCAGTACAGCAACTCAATCATAAACACCAATATTCATCGGATCCCAACAAACCAAACATGTAGAATTACATAACGGTGATCTCAATCATGTAGGGCAGCTCATGAGATCTAAACATGAAGCACATGGTGGAGAAGACAACCATCTAGCTACTGCTATGGACCCATAGTCCAAGGTAGACTACTCACTCATCGCTCCGAAGGCAAGCATGGCGATGAAGAAGACCTCCGGTGGTGATTCCCTTTCCAAGAGATGCCCTCACCATCGCCAAGAGATGCCCTCACCATCGCCCACTTTGGAACAACATCATTAGAGGTGGTAATAGTACATACCTTTATCTTTCTACCCATCTCGTCTTCTCTTTCCCAACTAGCATGCAATTCTGCTAACATCCAAACATTTTCATCAATTCTAACTTGAATGGCATTCAAAGTAGTGCTTTATTTCACATCATTAGGCAACACTTTGTAGTTTCAGAAGTTCAACATCAAGAGCAAGGCTATCAACTTTAGAAGCAAGAATATCAATTTTACCCAACTTTTCCTCGACAAACTTGTTAAAAGCAGTTCCTTACCGATGAAGTCTTTGAGCATGACTTCAAGCTCAGAGGGCGCGCCCCTAGTGTTGTTGGAGGAATTACCATAAGAGTTACCATAACCATTACCATTGGTAGAAGGATACGTCCTATAATTATTGCTAGCAAAATTGTTTCTATAAGCATTGTTGTTGAAATTATTATTTCTAATGAAGTTTACATCTACATGCTCTTCTTGAGCAACCAAAGAGGCCAGAGGAACATTATTAGGATCAACATGAGCTTTATCATTAGCAAGTATAGCCATAATTGTATCAATCTTATCACTTAAGGAAGAGGTTTCCTCAACAGAATTTACCTTCTTACCTTGTGGAGCTCTCTTGGTGTGCCACTCAGAATAATTTACCATCATGTTGTCAATAAGCTTTGTTGCGGCGCCCAAGGTAAGGGACATAAATTCAGTCCTGCATAAAAGGTTTGGACAATCATCCAAGTATTTAGTCCATGAGTGGGACAATTCTTTATCATAGATTTCATTCTTTCCCAAGCTTGACCAACATGTTTATTATCAAACTGTCTAAACTTCATAATATCACTATGCAAAGCTATAATCTTAGCAGGAGGATAGTATTTTCCAATAAAAGTATCCTTACACTTATCCCAAGAATCAATACTATTTCTAGGCAAAGATAGCAACCAATCCTTAGCTATTCCTCTTAAAGAGAAAGGATACAACTTAAGCTTAATAATATTACCATCTATATCCTTATATTTTTGCATCTCACATAGCTCAACAAAATTGTTGAGATGAGCTGCAGCATCATCAGTACTAGCACCAGAAAATTGCTCTTTCATAACAAGATTCAACAAAGCAGGTTTAATCTCATAAAAATTTGCCTCAGGAGCAGGTGGCGCAATAGTAGTGTAGATAAAATCATTGTTTTTGGTGCTAGTAAAATCACACAACTTGGTGTTCTCAGGATCCTGAGTACCCATTCTAAGAAAACTAAAAGCAGACAAGTAAAAGCAACTATAAAGGAACTGATTTTTGTGTGTTTTTGATAAAACGATGTAAGCAAAAATAAAATAAAGCAAAACAATAACAAAGTAAAAGATTGAGCGTGAGAGACTCCCCTTGCAGAAATCTTCTTTCTCCCCAGCAACGGCGCCAAAAAAATGCTTGATGGTGCATAGTAGGCACCCAGTTGGGAACCCCAAGAGGAAGGTATGATGAGCACATCAGCAAGTTTCCCTTAGTTGTGAAACCAAGGTTTATCGAACCAGTAGGAGAAATCCAAACTTCATAAGGTTGATGCTCGCTAGCTTCGCAACACTCCGGACAATGGTGCCAAAAAAATACTAGTGCATAGTTGACGTGGGAGATTTTTCACCAGCAGCAATGTGGAACCTGCACACAATACAACCAAGTACCTTGCCCCAACTTACAATTGTCAATCTCACTGGTTTGCTGTAAACAAAGGATTGAGCGTATCAAGTGGTAAACAGTAATAGTATACAAGAATGTAAACAGAGCGAGTAAAATAGTAAACGGCAATAGCAATGTAAAGGAAATTAAATCGGGGTCCACAGTTCACTAGTGGTGTCTCTCCATAAGATAAATAACAACATGCTGGGTAAACAAATTATAGTTGGGCAATTGATAGAATAAAGATAGCATACATATGTCATGAGGATCACTATGAGATTCACTCTGGGCATTATGACAAAATACATAGACCGTAATCCAACCGCATCTATGACTAATAGTCCACCCTGTGGATATCGTCCGAGCAACCATCGGGTATTAAGTTGCGAACAACAGATAACTGCACTAATCAAAGTGCGTAAAGTAAACAAAGCAAATATCCTTGGGCACAAGAATGTTGTTTTCTCCCTAGTGGCAACATCACATATACAACCTTAGAGGTTTCTATCACTCCCCCAAATTACTAGAGGCATGAACCCAACTATTGAGCATAAATACCCCCTCTTGCAGTCACTAGCATCTACTTGGCCAAGATATCTACTAGCAACGGAGAGCATGCAAGATCATAAAAACATAGAGATAACATAAAGATATAATTTCAGAAAATCAACTTGACATAGTATCAATACTCATCGGATCCCAACAAACATAGCATGTAAAATTACACAAAGATGATCTTGATCATGATACGCAGCTCCCAACACTAGTGGAAAAAAGGCTATTGGTGGCGCATTATTTTGGCTTATGCGTGGCGCATATGGGATGCGCCACCATTGCCACGCCACTAGTAACAATTTATCAATGGCGCATTTCAATATGCGCCACGCATAGGCAAATTATGCGTGGCGCATATTGGCTATATGCGCCACTAGTAGCCTGTGAAAATTCAAAAAAAATTAAAAAATCGAGAAAAACCAATTTTTTTTTAAAATCTAAAAAATTGAAATAATGTGAAAAAACTATTGTATTTCAATTTTTTGAGGATTTTATCACATGAGGAACATTTTCAAATCGCATCGAATTTCTTGACTTCCCGCTAGGTCACCCATCCTTAGACTACTCCGGGCTGAGCACGCTTAACTTCTCCATTCTATTTGCATGAGCTATCCCTAACCTACCCAAGTTCTTATTGATATTACTATCATATCAATCCTCTTAAGGCCTATGTGTGCTTGTGTGTGTTTGTATGTATATGGCACATATGTGCGTATATGTGTGTATATGTGTGTGTATGTGTATATGTATTATATATATGTGTGTATATGTGTGTGTATATGTATTAATATGTCCACGTATATGTGCGTATATGTGTGTATATATATGTATGTGTGCATATATGTGTGTATATATATGCATGTGTGCATATATAAGTGCGTATATATGCGTCTATGTGTGTATATATGTGTATATGTATGTGTATGTGTGTGTATGTGTGTGTATATGTGTGTGTATATGTGTATATATGTATGCATGTGTGCATATATAAGTGCGTATATGTATGTGTATGTATGCGTATATGTGTGTGTACATGTGTATATATGTGTGTGTATATGTGTGTGTATGTGTGTATATGTGTGCATGTGCGTATATGTGTGTGTATGTGTGCGTATATGTGCGTATATGTGCGTATATGTGTATGTACATGTGTGTATATGTGTGTATATGTGTGTATATGTGTGTATATATGTGTATATGTATGCATGTGTGCATATATAAGTGTGTATATGTGTGTATACATGTGCATATATGTGTATGTACATGTGTGTATATGTGTGTATATATGTGTGTATATGTGTGTATATATATGCATGTGTGCATATATAAGTGCGTATATGTGTATGTATATGTGCGTATATGTGTGTGTACATGTGTGTATATGTGTGTATATGTGTGTATATGTGTGCATGTGCATATATGTGTTTGTATGTGTGCGTACCTGTGCGTATATGTGTATGTACATGTGTGTATATGTGTGTGTATATGTGTGTATATGTGTGTATATGTATGCATGTGTGTATATATAAGTGAATATAAGTGCGTATATGTGTGTGTATGTGTGTGTATGTGTGCGTATATGTGCGTATATGTGTGTATATATCTGCATGTGTGCTATATGTGTGTATATAACTAATCCAAAAGTTTAATCCAATATAAATTTTGATCTACAAATAAAAATAAAAATAAAAATTTGAAAATATGAAAGTGCGAAAAAGTCTATTTCCCCTTTTGAATTTTGAGATTCTAAAATTTGTCAAAACGACCATAGGTCGTTGAATTCGGATGTAACTTTTCGTGTAGATACTTTTTCATATAAAAAACTTTTTAATCCGACTTCGTATGCAAAAGTTATGGTCGTTTTACCGAGACATAAAGTTTTTTTGTAAAAATATCAAAATTCATGTTTATTATTTTTCTTACTTACTAGATCACATAACATAACTAAATCTGATTTTTTGAATTTTTTTCAAACCTTTTATCATTTTATTTTATTTTTTAGAAGACTAAAAAGGCGACCCACGGGGGGGTGGGGTGTGGCGGGTGAAAAAAAAAATCATGTTATGTGTGACGCATATTCAATATGCGTGGCGCATATTCAATATGCGCCACTGATATATGAATTATTGGTGGCGCATATTCAATATGCGCCACTGATATATGAATTATCAGTGGCGCATATTGCAATATGCGCCACGCATAACCCTGGCAGGTCCCTTCTGGTGGGTCCCACGTGAATATTGGTGGCGCATTCTGAACAATATGCGCCACTAGTAAAAAAATTATCAGTGGAGCATATTTGAAAATGCGCCACTAGTAAATACTAGTGGAGCATATTGAATAATATGCTCCACTAGTAAAACATCTATCTATAAGCCTTTTTCCACTAGTGCAAGATCTAAACATGAAGCACATGGTGGAGGAGACAACCATCTAGCTACTGCTATAGACCCATAGTCCAAGGTAGACTACTCACACATCACTCCAGAGGTGACCATGGTGATGAAGAAGGCCTCCGGCGGTGATTCCCCTCTCCAGCAGGGTGTCGGGAAGAGCTTCTGGACCCTCCCGATCTTGCATCGACGACGGCGGCGGCTGTAGTATGTTTCAAGGAAAATTGATCGGTTCCTTAGGTTTTTCCCATCGAGGGGAATATATAGGCAGAAGGGAGGCGTCAGAGGGTGGACCAGCCGGTCTCACCCCCTTGTGGCATAGGCCAGGGGTAGGCCGCGCCACCCTAGGGTGTGGCCGGGCTCTAGCCCCCCTCCATCTCATCTTCGGACTTCGTGAAGCTTCAGGAAAAATAGGAGGTTCGGCTTTTGTTTCGTCCAATTCCGAGAATATTTCCTGTGTAGCTTTTCTGAAACACAACATAGCAGAAAACAGGGAACTTGCACTGTGGCATCTCGTTAATAGGCTAGTTCTGGAAAATGCATAAAAATGCCACGAAATGTAACAAAACACAAAGCAAATGGTGTATAAACAAGCATGGAGCATCAAAAGTTATAGATACGTTTGAGACGTATCATGCTCTTAAGAGAAACTACTTTGGAATTTTTCAGCAAGTAGTCCCCCGAGCGCCGCTATACATTATATTGTAGCGGTGCTCTTAGAGAACTAAATTTAGATGCAATGAGTAGCCCCTGAGCATTATGGCGGATTCCCATCCGGCATGAAGCTCTAAGAGAACTAAGTTAAAAAACATGTCATGAGTAGCCCCCCGAGCGTTATGGCAGATTCTTATCCGGCATAAAGCTCTAAGAGTGACTAACATGTAACATTCCTTTAACAGAATTACAAGAAAGTAGTGGAGGAGCTTGTCTAGGCCGTCAGCTCGCAAGAGAAGGAGCTGGCAGAGAAAAATATGCTCATGGCGGATCTGCAAGAGCAGCTCGCTCATAGCGGTAACTTTCTTTTGCTCTTTGCAAGTTTAGTACCTTTGTGCTAGTCAACCAATACTCTGCAATTATTTCTGCCATGCAGATGCCGCCAAGCTGAAGTCCACTCTCGAGGGGGTGAAGAAGGGTCACGCCATTGCGCTGGAGGGGTTGCAAACTCAACTCTAGAAATCCTTGACCAAAAACACCCGCCTTGAAGAGCAGCTCAAGGACCAGGAGCGCCTGAACTGCCAAAAGTAGAAGGAAGTGGACGACCTCCGCCAGGCTGCCATTGATTGCGAGGATCAACAGAGGGGCTTCAACGAGGTCCTCGACCACTTCCAAAAGACGCTACTGGGTAACCTTGTTGCTCTAGACTTTGCCGCTTGTGCTGATAACTTCTTGCCATCATGATGTCTGATTGTTTCCGCTATACAGGTGCTCTGGAGCAAGAGGAGGTGGATGATGGCGCAGTATTGAAGGTGCTAGAGAACTTGATTGCATTTGTTGATGAAGTAAAAATACCTAGCTAGTTGGAAACCCCAAGAGAAGGTTTGATGAATATAGCAGCAAGTTTTCCCTCAGTAAGAAACCAAGGTTTAATCGTCCAGTAGGAAAAAGCCAATACTCCAGAAGGTGATGCCTGCTTGCTTCGCGACAGCTCTAGACAATTTATAGGGCGCCTCGTGCAATCTTTGGTTCGCGAGCAGCAACGTGGAATGTTGGGGATATAGCAAATAGGTATACCAGCGACGTAGTCCTAAATCAGCAAGCCAGGGTGGCCCATCAGGGGTGGTATGGCGGATTCGCCATATCGGGCGGCCTAGTTGCTGAAGTTGCCTCAGCGGTACTGGACGCAGGCGCTTATGGCGGATCCTTAGACAGGTTCATGGCGGATCCGGAAACCGGCCCATGGCGGACCACCGATGACAGGCCCATGATGGGCCCGGAGATAGGCCCATGGCGGGTTGCCTTGAAGTACATGCATAGGACTTAGTCTAGGACTCCAAGTTGTATCTGCTCCGGTACCAACGTGTAGCCCATGCCAGGCGCCTTTATAAGCCCGGCGTGGAGTAGCCCTTGGGGCACGTTCTAGTCATACGGCCAATCGCATAGTGAAACAACCAACCTCATCATTGTAACCGAGCACTTGTTGCCATATAGTGAATTATAGCAGCACATAGGGTCTCGCCACCGTTGCGGGATCTGAAGCTGGGTAAACTCGTGCTACCACCGTCCCAGATCGCTCCGCCGTGTTCACCCCCTTCCACAAACCACCATACCCCTACCTCTATGGTAGATCTATTGATGAAACCACGACAGTTGGCGCCCACCGTGGGGCATAGCGCGTCTGGAACGCGGATCCAAGCGGGATCCGCCTTTGCAGGCATCGGCGACACCGTCGCCATCGGGCGCATCCTCTATGATTCTGGCTTTGCCATCGTCCCAGCGGATAACCTCTGGGTGCCGGCTAGAGAAGACCCTGCTCGATTCACCGTCGTTCCGATTGGAGATATCCATATCTTCATTGGAGAGACAAACCCTACCCCCGCTATGGAAACCAATTTCCGGCGGATCGGTATGGCTGAAATCCCCAAACGGACCGCTTTTGAGCTGGATACGGAGGAGGACTCATCTGATCTGGAACTTTCCAAGTTGCCCTGATCAGATCTGAAAAATAATCCCACCCAGCCCGCCCTAGAGGTAGAGGAAGTGGTGGAAGACCGCTGTGAATCCGCCATGAGTAATCTGGCGTTAGAGACACCATGGTACTGCCTTGTTGCGTTCGTAGGTATCACTTCGGGATCTACCTCCAATGGAGAAGATAGCCCAGGTGAATCCATCCTTGAGGCACTTAACGAAAGTGGTGAATCGGATAACTGGGATAGCAAAGGCTATGATTTTGACCATTACGATGCCGCCATGAGAAAAATCGAGGCGGAATTGGCGCAGCAGGCACTTGAAGAGCAACAAGCAGCAGCCAAGCAGGTATTTGTGACCAACAAAGGAGATGATGCTGGGCAGACAACCAGTGATCCGCCATCTCAGGCAGTCCACGATGGAGATGCCAGCAATGAGCAGGGTAACCCGCCACCAGCCGCCGATCCCGCCATGGAACAACTTCCTGAGATCCACGGTGGACCCAGGCCTCCGCAACCCACCATCCCCGAGGATCGGCACCCAGAAGACTTCACGACCCCGCTCGATAAGGTCATCTATGGAACTCTAGCGGATCCAATCACCCCTGACTATGTCAGAGATGTGAACGATCTCGAGAAGAAAAGGCGAGCACTCCTCAAGGAAGCAAAGCGAGTTGAGAAGATGGGTCAGCGGGTTGATGACGACATTGTTAAAGCTCAAGACACGCTAAAGCGCGCAAGGAACATGGAGGAGAAGTATGTCACTCTCATCCAGAACCAGACGAATGAGGGGGGCGACCCGCAGCTGGTACGAAACCTTGAGTTCACCATACCAACAGCGGAAACTCTGGCCAAGATGTACATCAAGAATCCGCCATACGTGGATAAAAACCGCGATGAAGTTAGGGCTACGCCCATTGAGAACATCGTGGCTGTAAAGGAGCTATTGGAGCAAAATAAGAGCCCAGCAGCCCTAGAGACGGCGGTGAAACTGATGACCAAAGCATTAGTGCAGTAGGAGAAGGCTACGTCGTCACAAGGGCTCGAATCTGATCCTGCGCTATGCAGGCCCAGCACTGCCTCTAAAGCTCGGGGGACTGGCAACTATGGTGCGCGTCCTGACAACGAATCTCATACCGGATCCTCAGAAATCTGAAGAAGAGAAGCTCGCAACCGGGCGAACGCCATCCCAATATCCTCCGATGACAAGCCACATGGCAAAGGCCCGTAGAGAAATCCATCGCCACCCCACAAAAAATTACCCTGCTTACGGATACAACCAAAACAATGCTGCCCCTCGCCATAAGACTAACATGCCGCCACCAAAGTATAAGACGTTCGAAGTCCCAAAGGGAGGAATCGTCATACGCGACAATGATGGCAAGCGAGGGCGAAGCCATGACGCTGGACGCAGAGACGATCCGCCACGATGGGAAACCAGCAGAGACAGCAGATCCAAGAGAAGGGACCGATCTCGCCATGACGACGATGCGCACCGTGGCGGCGACAAAGACAAGCATCGCTCCACTCGCCACCACGATGACAAAGGGCAAGGCTCCCGCTGCCATGACGACGATTCATCTCCACGAAGAACAGAAGGAAGCCGTCGTAGCTGCAAAGATCAGTCGTAGGATGGCGAGAGTAAAAGATGGCGTGACCCTTCGCCATCCCCACTAGGGAGCCCCCATGGTGGCGGCAGTGGTGGCGGCGGACCAGCAAGGTCACGCAACTCTCGCAAGGATCTGCTGGACCAGAAGCCCTACGACGCCCGTACGAATCTAAACGAGATTGCCAAGTCTCAAACAACCTTCTTCCTCGGCCCAAAGTGCTTTGGACAACAGATTCGTGATGAGGCCATCCCGCATGGGTTCAAGATCGAGAAAAATATCCGCCAGTACAATGGAGTCGATAGGCCTTTAACTTGGCTACAAGACTACTTCAATGCAGTACAGTTTGCCGGCGGATCACCCAACATCGCTGTCTGCTATTTGCCCCTGATGCTATCCGGCACTGCGAGGCAGTGGATCAATGACTTGGTAGAAAACTCCATCCAAACCTGGTTTGATATGCAAACTGCGTTCACCGAAAACTTCGAGGGGACTTACAAGAGACCCCATAACATTGGTGACCTCCAACGGTGCCGACGGGCTGACGACGAGACCTCCCGAACTTTCCTCGCACGATGGCTTGATATGAAAAACTCCTATGAAGGGGTTACCAACGAATCCGCCATCCTCATGTTCATTGACAGTTTGGAGAGAGGCCAACTGCTCCGCCATCGCCTGTTGCGGGAAAGAAACGAAGGGAAACTGACCCTAAATTCCATGATCACCATTGCAAGCAACTACGCAGCCGCCGACGACGACGCCCGCAAATCTCTGAAGGCTTGCGCCATCCAGAACACTAGAAAGCGGAATAGCAACAACAAACGGAAGAATCCTCCAGAGGAGCAGCAGGCTCTGGACATGGTGGCCACGACCTTCGCTGACAAGGGCCAAAGCAGCCAGCGCGGCAGGGGACGCGGTACTAGCGGTGGCCAGCCGCGGAGTTCTGCAACTCCCGCTTTGGCGCCATCCGCCCTCGTGTCTTACGATGAATACCACGATATGCCATGTTTTGCCCATTGTGACGCTTCGGGAAAGTGCAACCACACCAAACAGAACTGCAAGTTTGTCAACGACCTCAAGGCGAATCAAGAAGCTGGCTTCAAGCACAGCCAGCGACAACGGCCTCGTGGAAAAGGAAAAGCGGACAAAGACAAGGAGTCCAGGGATGGCAGTGACATGGACAAAGACCCTGCGCCCAAACCCGTCGAAAAGGCAGAGGGTGGTGATGGCAAGGGTAACCCAATCAAGGACAAAAAAGGTGCCTTTCACACATTCCTTGGACCCCCCACGACTAAGGCACAGAGGGCTGCTATGCGCTCCCTTAATGCCACCGTGCCAAAAATCCGCCAGTACGTCCGATGGTCCGAAGTACCGGTGCACTGGAGCCGCGATGATCATCCAGAGCACATCCCAGATGGATATTATGCCATGGTGGTATGCCCTGTAATCCATGGCTATGAGTTCTCCAAATGCTTAATGGATGGCGGCAGCAGCTTGAACATCATGTACGTGGAAACCCTGACAAAGCTCGGCCCTACCAAGACCCAACTCCGCCACAGTGCTGTCACCTTTTATGGAGTGGTTCCTGGCTGCCAAGCTAAGTCTCTCGGGTCCATTACCCTCAAGGTTGCCTTCGGTAGTGAGGAAAACTACAGAGAAGAGCCCATAACCTTTGAGGTCGTCCTGTTCAAAAGCACTTACCACGCGATCTTCGGGCGCCCCGCCTTCCACAGCTTCCATGCGAGGCCATGCTACATCTACAATCAGCTGAAGATGCCAGGACCGGATGGCATAATCACCATTTATGGCAGCTTCAGAAAGGCAAAGGAGTGCGAGGAAGGAGAAGCCGCTTTCGCGGAAGCAGTGTTCTTCGGCGAGGAATTCAAAGAAATCCACGCCGCCACGGACCCCGCGGAGATGCCGGCATCCAAGCAGGAGGTTTCCGCCTCCCCGCCCACCTTCAAGCCTACAGTCGATACAAAATAGGTGGAGCTTGTCACTGGCGATGCCGCCAAGACCACCTCCATCGAGACAAATCTGTCCCCCAAATAGGAAAGCGCGCTCATCGAGTTCCTCCGTGAGAACCGGGACATCTTTGCATGGCAGCCATCTGACATGACAGGTGTACCCAGGGAACTTGTCGAGCATGCCCTGCAGATAATACCTGGCTCCAAGCCAGTACGACAAGCCATGAGACGCTTCGGAGATGAAAAACGCTGCACCATAGCAAAGGAAATATCCAAGCTACTGAAAGCAAGCTTCATCAAAGAAGTAATCCATACGAAGTGGGTGGCAAATCCTGTGCTAGTTCCTAAGAAAAACACAAAGGTTCTGCGCATGTGTGTAGATTACACTGGCCTGAACAAAGCGTGTCCAAAAGATCCTTTTCCCTTGCCTTGCATTGACCAAGTCATTGATTCGACGGCGGGATCGGAACTGCTATGTTTCTTAGATGCCTACTCAGGATACCACCAAATCAAGATGAAAGAGTCCGATCAGCTCGCTACATCGTTCGTAACACCTTATGGCACATATTGCTATGTCACAATGCCATTCGGTCTGAAAAACGCAGGAGCAACGTACCAGCGCACCATGCAAAAGTGCCTGGCGGATCAAATCGGAAGGAATATCCACGCATATGTGGATGACATCGCTGTTATGTCCAAGAAGAAAGAAGGCCTTATAGCGGATTTGCAAGAGACGTTCAATAATCTGAGGAAGTACAACATGATGCTCAACCCCACCAAGTGCGTCTTCGGGGTACCAGCTGGACAACTTCTGGGATTCATTGTCTCCCACCGCGGAATTGAGGTTAACCCGGAGAAGATCAAGGCAATCCTCGACATCTCCCTACCCAAAGACTTAAAAGATGTACAGCGACTCACAGGCTACGTGGCAGCAGTGAGCAGATTCATCAGTGGTCTTGGCGAGAAGGCTTTGCCACTCTACAAGCTGATGAAAAAATCAGACGAATTCGTCTGGACCGACGAGGCAGACGCTGCGCTTAAGGATCTGAAGAGAGTGCTATCCACTGCACCAGTCCTAGCAGCTCCCGAAGACCAGGAACCCATGTTACTGTACATGGCGGCAACCAACAGGGTCGTCAGCATTGTCATCGTAGTAGAGCGTAAGGAAGAAGCGCAGGAGTATGACGTACAGCGACCAGTCTACTATATCAGTGAGGTCCTGACGGAATCCAAGCAGCGCTACCCTCACTACCAAAAATTGGCATACGGAGTTTTCTTAGCCTCTCGTAAGTTGAGGCATTACTTCTATGACCATAAGATCACAGTGGTGAGCAAGGCCCCACTGAAGGACATCATCAACAACAGCGACGCAACAGGACGAGTTGCGAAGTAGGGCATTGAATTGGCCTCTTTCGACATCGACTACAAGCCTCGCACCGCCATCAAGTCGCAGGCCTTGGCGGAATTTATGGCGGACTGGAAGGAAGCACAGGAGACTACGCCCGTCCCAGAACCAGAGCATTGGGTGATGCATTTTGATGGTTCAAAGCTGCTACACGGCTCGGGGGCTGGAGTGACACTCAAATCTCCCAAGGGAGATGAGCTTAGCTACGTTCTCCAGATCCACTTCCCCACCACCAACAACATCGCGGAGTATGAAGCGCTACTGCACGGGCTACGTGTCACAAAGGAAATCGGCGTACATCACATTATGTGTTGTGGAGACTCTGACCTTGTCGCTCAGCAGGTGGCTGGCACATACAAAGCTCGGAACGAAGTCATGGCGGCGTACAGAGACAAAGTGGACGAGATGGCCAAAAGCTTCCTCGGCTGCGATATAAAGCATGTACGATGAGAAGATAACATGGCGGCCGACACCCTGTCTAAGTTAGGATCTAGCCGCAAGGCAGTTCCGCCAGGCGTATTCCTCGAGCATCTACGCATACCATCAGTCAAGATGGTGGATCCAGAAAATCCCGAGTTAGTGAGCTCCCCTGTTATGGCAGTTTTGCCAAGCAATCCACCATGGGCAGAGCCCTACTTGGAATATCTGATGATCAAGAAGCTACCCGAAGACAAAGTCCATAGGAGACAAATCGAGCGTAGAGCCAAAGCGTACACCATCATAGATGGCCAGCTCTACAAACGAAGCACCTCGGGAGTTTTCATGAAGTGCATATCCCAAGTGGACGGAATCGAAATACTAAGAGAGATCCACGAAGGCGAATGTGGGCATCACACCGCAGCCAGATCCCTAGTAGCTAAGGCATTCCGCCATGGATTCTACTGGCCAACAGCCAAGGCAGATGCAGACCGCATCGTGGAGCTCTGCCAAGGTTGCCAGATGTACTCCAAGCAAACCCATATGCCCGCCACAGCACTGCATACGATTCCTATTACCTGGCCCTTTGCAGTCTGGGGGCTGGACATGGTGGGTCCGCTAAAAACAGCACCTTTGGGATTTACGCACCTCCTGGTTGCGGTAGACAAATTCACGAAGTGGGTGGAAGCTAAGCCCATCAGGAAACTTGATGGCAAAACTGCCCTAAAGTTTGTCAAGGACATTGTGGTCAGATTCGGCATCCCACATAGCATCATCACCGATAATGGCACTAACTTGTCTCAGGGAGAAGTTGAAGAATACTGCCATCACAATGGAATCCACCTTGACCTGGCATCCGTGGCACATCCACAGTCTAATGGCCAGGTTGAGCAGACCAACGGACTAATCATGTCAGGGATCAAGCCACGCCTGGAAGCACTGCTACATAGAGCAGCTGGAGCCTGGGCAGAAGAGTTGCCATCTGTGTTATGGAGTCTACGGATAACACCAAACAGATCAACTGGCCTCACCCCTTTCTTCTTAGTCTATGGAGCAGAGGCAATCTTGCCCAGTGATGTTCAGTACGATTCCCCTAGAGTTGAGGCCTACAAGGAGGAAGATGCGGAAGTGTCCAGACAACTATCTGTGGACTTGCTGGAAGAAGAACGAGACTTAGCAGCCCAGAGATCCACCATCTACCAGCAGAATCTCCGCCGCTATCACAGCCGGCGAGTTCGCCAATGCTCGTTCAAAGAGGGTGACCTGGTGCTACGCCTCAAACAGCAGAAGTCCCACAAGCTATCCCTGCCTTGGGAAGGACCCTTCGTTATCAGCAAAGCTCTACTGAATGGTTCCTACTACCTCGTCGATATTCGTGAGCTAGATAAGCGACCCAGTAAGAAGCGCAAACGAAGAGACCCTGACAATATCTACAACGAGACAGATCGTCCATGGAACATCGCACAACTACGTCCTTTCTACACTTAGCACTTACCTAGCTATGTAATAGGCACCTCTATATGATCAATGAAATAAAGCATTTGGTTCACTCTTGATTTTTTCTGAGTCTTTTACCTCCTTTATTGTTCATTTAGATCATATAGAACCTTTTGCGCAATTGTGCTTTGCACTTGTGTCTTTTTTAAATCCGCCATAAGCGGTCCGCGTAGCCTTTTTATGTTTTGATCTTCATTCGATGTTTCCTGTGTGGATTCCCGAGTAGTGACTTTTTGATGATCTAAGCCACCATCTGCTCAGGGTTTTGGACGGTTGCTATTGAGTATCGTCGCCCTAGCGGATTGTTCATGCGAAGATTTCGCCATCTCACGAAAAGTCAAGAACAGAAAGCCGGACGGCGGATCGCATAATCCTACGCATGAAAAAAAAATTTAGTGTTGTTTTTTGGGCATGACAAAAACTGCAAGTTGCATAAAACTAGGCCTGGCAGTTTCTTCACACAATTAAACCACTTCATAAAAACAAGTTGCAAGAGTTCCAAAGCATTCCACTGATCCACCACAAGCAGATCAGTCAAAGTGCAGAAACATTAACACGCAGTTTAAGTTTAACTTACAGACCCACTCAGGGGCCAAATTGATGCAAAGTATTTTTCCTGCCATATTGCAGGGCATGTCCTAAGAAGACGGCGGAACCTTGGAGGACACCTCGTCACTGCCATCACCACCTGCAGTAGCCACGGAGGCTGATGCCGAAGCCTGGCTTGGCGACCCTGGCAGCTCGTATGCTTCATAATATACGTTCAACTGAGTGCCAAGGGCACACAGCTGATCGTATCCAAGCGCGCTTTGCCGGATGGCAGCCTTGTCCACCGGCGCACCGTCCTCGCTGCTCTCTGGGATGCCAGAAGTGAGCAGGTCCAGGTCCATCTCAGGGTAGTGGGCCTTCGCCAAGGTTAGAGCTGTCCTGGTACCACCCCGAGCAGAGGACTATTTCCAGTCCGCCATTAGCCCTGGCACTAGCAGCAGTTTCTAGGTGAGCGCAATGGCGGAGAGGTTGGAAGAACCCGCTATCTGCAGGCTCCCGCATGCCTGATGACCAACGTTGACAAGGCCATCAAGCTCCTTCTTCGCTGCGTCGGTGGCCATGCGCAAGCCCTCGGCGGTATCCGCCTCGCCTTGCCCCAAGGCAACTGCACAGCAGAAAAAGAAGATGCGTCACGCACGGCATAGAAGAAATTGCAAAACTTTACATTATAAGAAGTGGTACCTAGCAAGGTGTCCTGGAAGTTATGGAGGAGCTTGTTAAAGCCTTCACGCCGCTTTTCAAAATCAGCAGCGGCTTTGCGGAGATCATCTATCTCCTTGTCCTTCTTGTGGTTCTGGCGCTCCTGGTCCTTCGGCTGCTCTTCAAGGAGGGTGTTTGCGGCCAGAGATTTCGGGAGCTGCTGCTGCAGCCCATCCATCGCAATGGCGTGGCCCTTCTCTACCCCCTCAAGTGTGGACTTGAGCTTGGCAACATCTGCATGGCGGAAGTATCAGCACAGCATTGATTGAATAAGCATAAGGGAATTATAACTTGTTAAGTAAATTACCGCTATTATCAAGCTGTTGCTGCAAGTCTGCCACAAGAGCGCTTTTGGTCACCAGCTCCTTCTCTTGCGAGCTGACAACCTGGACCAGGTCCTCTAACACCTTCTTGTAATTCTGGCAAAATAAATTTGAAGTATTAGTCACTCTTAGAGCTTTATGCCAGATGATTATCCGCCATAATGCTCGGGGGCTACTCACAATGATTTTTTAGTCACTCTTAGAGCATAATAATGGATAGAATCCGCCATGATGCTCGGGGGCTACTTATGCTGATTTTTGTCTTCCTAAGAGCTTTATGCCGGATTGTCATCCACCATAACACTCGGGGGCTACTCAGTATGAAATTTAAAAAGCTCTCTATGGAGCACTGTGTGAACTACCAGCGCTCGAGGGCTGTGCTATTCAAAAACTTATAGAAGTCACTCTTGAAGCCCCATAGCGGACCGTTTAAAAATCCGCCATGGTGCTCGGGGGCTACTGGGAGTACATACCTCTTTGACAAGGCTGGTTCTCTGAACAAACGCTGCCATAGCAGATGACACATGGTTACTGGCCTCCTCTTGTAAATTGTCAAGGCGGAAAAGAGCTTCTGATTTCCTCTTCCACTTTAAGGCCTCCCCAGCTCCTGCGTCCATCTGGACCATTTTTCCGCTAAAACTTACCTTCTTGGCACTTTTAGCGGGGCGATCTGATGGTCCAGCATTCTTCTCTGGAGCATCCGCCACCTTGCTAGCATGCTGAGAAGAAGTGGAAGGCCCAGTTGGGCGGTTAGGAGCGTTCGGTGTAGGCGGAATGGCAGCAGGAGATGGCTTGGCCCTTGGAGGTTTCTGGCCAGCAACTTTTCTTCTTCTGTTCGCAGAAAATAGTCACAGATTAGAACAATCAAGTTATACCTGGTATGAAGGCAAGTTATGATTATCCTTACTTCCGCTCTGGTAGATTGATAGTGGTGGAATGTTCGGGTGCGGTGTCTAGATGGCCGCGAAGAGCAGTGGACGGATGGCGGGAGATGACTCTCTTGCCTAGTCCATGAATACGCCCGTCGGCACCACGAACACCGCGACAAACCGCTGTTATGGGCTCGTCCGCTACTACCTCCTCTTCCGCCACCTTTTGTCTTTTGGGAGATGAGGATGTCTCGTCCTCATTGTCAGTAAGCTCTTTCGTCCGAGGGTAACGGACGAGACGGCTCAGCTCGGAAGGTGGTAGGGAAGAAAGCTGCGAAGAGATGCGAAGTTATTTAGGAAAAAACAGCTGTTATGGCGGAATAAGGAGAGACACTCACCTTTGGACAGCTGCCATTCTCATACATAGGAATCGTTAGCTTCAAAGGCTCATCCCGCCCCACCTTAATGATGTTGCGGATTCGAAGCTCGATCTCTTCAGTGGATAGTTCCTCCTTGGAATAGCGCTGAGGATCATCAACTCCGCTATACTCACACATCAGGGCTGGACGGTATTGAAGAGGCTGAATCCGTCGTGAGACCCAGTAGTGGATGGTATCAGCACCTGTCATTCCAGAGAAGACAAGTTTCGAAATACGCCATGAGCATAATTGGCATTCATCATCCATTGTAAAATCGTCCATGACGCCCCAGCTATGCTGCTCCTCGGCGGGGCCATCAACAAAAGACCACAGGCCGAACTTCCATTCAGGAGGGGCCTGGTCAGCTAGATAGAAGAAGGATCCCCGCCATCCCTTTGCAGAGTCATGAGGGACAATGTAGCGGTAGGATTTTCCGCTCCGAGGAACAAAGGAGATCGATCCGCAATTGCGAGGATCTTCGTTCGCGTCCCGGTTATGGTGGATATTAAAGTATAAGCGGAACAGATCGCCGTGTGGGCTGATACCCCGGTACCCCTCGCATAGCGTGATGAATCCCGCTAGGGCGGTGAAGCTATTTGGAGCAATGTGGTGTAGCTGTAACCTGTAGTGCCGAAGAACGCCTTTCAGGAAGTAGGATGGCGGAAGACTGAGGCCACGATCGATGTGGGACTTCAGTATGACGACCTCTTCCTCTGAAGGAGCTGGCATTGTTGCACCAGGTTTGACCCGCCATCTGGAGATCTCCTTAGTAGCTATGCAGCCTTCCTGTTCCAAGGAAGACAGAATCTCCTCATTTATGTTGCAGGGGTCCCAATCTCCTCCCAAGGTCTCGGGCATGGCGGTCTCTGTATCAGAAGACCGCACTGAGCCCTCAGCAGCTTCAGACTTGGAGGCTTGGCGAGGCGATTCTGGTTCCATGGCGGCCAGTGGCGTGGCGGTAATAACTTCTAAGATTTCAAGTGAAGAGGAGGAAGACGATGCCAGCTTGTGGCGGAAAACGACGCCGGTGGCGAGGATTTTCCGCGACGGCTCGTTGGAGATGATGAAGCTCTTGTGGCGGCGCTGAAGAGAGAGAATGTGACGGGGGCGAATGAGGGGTGATCGGCCGGGGGTGAGAGGCCGGGGTATATATAGACCCCAGGCCTCGAGATTCGTGCCCACCATCACCACCGCTCGTCCTGATCGCAGAAACCCTAATCCAATGACACGTGTCTAGGGGTAAAAAAGTAACTTGGTGAAAACAGTGCGCGCACTGTAAGTCTTGCCCTAGAAGGAACTACGTGCTGGAATTTACGGCGGATTTCCACGGTATGATCCAATGGATCCTGAAAATCTCGCAAAGATAAACTACGTCGCTTGATCTATTATTTACGGTGGATTAATAGATGAAAGAAGGAACATCAAGATGACTGCCATCCCAATACAGAATGGAAGAAGCGCTATGGCGGAAGTATCTTACCAAGAACATGCATGGCGGATGTAGATGACAATCCTGAAGTTCCCTAGGGGCTACTGTTGGGGATATACCAAATAGGTATACCAGCGACGTAGTCCTAAATCAGCAAGCCAGGGTGACCCATCAGGGGTGATATGGCGGATTCGCCATACCGGGCGGCCTAGTTGCTGAAGTTGCCTCAGCGGTACTGGACGCAGGCGCTTATGGCGGAGCCTTAGACAGGTTCATGGCGGATCCGGAAACCGGCCCATGATGGACCACTGACGACAGGCCCATGACAGGCCCAGAGATAGGCCCATGGCGGGTTGCCTTGAAGTACACGCATAGGACTTAGTCTAGGACTCCAAGTTGTATCCGCTCCGGTACCAATGTGTAGCCCACGCCAGGCGCCTTTATAAGCCCAGCATGGAGTAGCCCTTGGGGCACGTTCTAGTCATATGGCCAATCGCATAGCAAAACAGCCAACCTCATCATTGTAACCGAGCACTTGTTGCCATATAGTGAATTATAGCAGCACGTAGGGTCTCGCCACCGTTGCGGGATCTGAAGCTGGGTAAACTCGTGCTACCACCGTCCCGGATCGCTCCGCCGTGTTCACCCCCTTCCACAAACCGCCATACCCCTACCTCTATAGCAGATCTGTTGACGAAACCACGACATGGAACCTGCACACAACACAACCAAATACTTTGTTCCCAACTTACGATGAGGTTATCAATCTCACCGGTTTGCTTGAAACAAAGGGTATGAGCGTATCGAGTGGAAAACAATAGTAGTATGTGAGTAAAATAGATAGTGTGAGTAAAGTAAACAGGTGATAGCAATGTAAAGGAAATAGGACTGTGGTCCACAGTTCACTAGTGGTGTCTCTCCATAAGATAAAATAACACATGTTGGGTAAACAAATTACAGTTGGGCAATTGATAGAATAAAGACAACGTGCATATATCGAGAGGATCACTATGAGATTTACTCTGGGCATTACAATAAGATACATAGACCGCCATCCAACTACATCTATGACTAATAATCCACTTGTGGCGAATCAATCCGAGAACTCCACAAGTATTAAGTTGCGAACAACTGATAACTGCTTTAAGCAAAGTGTGTAATGTAAACAAAGCATATGCCCTTGAGCATATGAATGTTGTTTTCCCCTAGTAGCAACAACACATCTACAACCTTAGAGGTTTCTGTCACTCCCCCAAATTAAATAGAGGCATGAACCCACTATCGAGCATAAATACCCCCTCTTGGAGTCACTAGCAACTACTCGGCCAAGATAGCTACTAACAACGGAGAGCATACAAGATCATAAACAATATAGAGATAACATAAGATAATATTCAGCACATCAACTCAATCATAACATCAATATTCATTGGATCCCAACAAACACAACACATAGAATTACATAAAGGTAGTCTCGATCATGTAAGGCAGCTCATGAGATCTAAACATGAAGCACATGGTGGAGAAGACAACCATCTAGCTACTGCTATGGACCCATAGTCCAAGGTAGACTACTCACTCATCGTGCCGGAGGCAAGCATGGCGATGAAGAAGATCTCCGGTGGCGATTCCTCTCTCCGGTAGGGTGCCGGGAAGAGCTTCTGGACCCTCCCGATCTCGGGTCGACAACGGCGGCTGATCGCGATGTGTTTCTAGAAAAACGATCGGGTCTTTAGGTTTTTTCCATCGGGGGGTCTTTATAGGCAAAGGGGCAGCATCAGAAGTAGACCAGGTGGGGCTCACCATAGGGCGGTGCGGCCAGGCCCTGGGCCATGCCCCCTGGTGGTGAGGCCACCTCCTGGTTCGGCTCCCTCTCCTCTTTGGTCCTTTGGAAGCTTTGATAAATTTCTGGATGTTTGGTTTTGTTTCGTCCAATTCTGAGAATATTTCCTGTATAACTTTTCTGAAACACAAAAATAGAAGAAAACAGGGAATTGGCACTATGGCATCTTGTTAATAGGTTAGTTCCGGAAAATGCATGAAAATGCCACGAAGTGTAACGAAACACTAAGCAAATGGTGTAAAAATAAGCATGGAGCATTAAAAATTATGGATATGTTTGAGACGTATCAGCATCCCCAAGCTTAACTCCTGCTCGTCCTCGAGTAGGTAAGTGATACCAAAAGAAATAATTTTTGAGGTGACATGCACCTACATAATCTTGATCATATATGTAAGCATTGTGAGCTGGGATCAAAAGAACTTAAAACATGGGCATGAAAGACATAATCTTGATAGAAGAAACTTAGCAACCATGTTATAACATGAAAAAGAACACAAACGAAAGATCATGAAAATGAAACAATGAAAGTCAAACGTGTGTTCAAATCATATGGAAAAACATACAAATGGTTTTCAGCTTGTCCTTCATAAGAGAGCAAAACATAAATGCATAGGACACCTTCAAGTTTAAGAGGGCGACTAGATACAAATAATTTAAGAACAAGTGAAACCAACATCATGAATCAATCAATGAAAACTTTGGGACAATGCACATTATACTCAGAATGACAACTATGCTCTCTTAGACGGTGCATAAAGGTAGAAGGTGGTAACTCAACATAAACGTAAAAGAAAGGCCCTTCGCGGAGGGAAGCAGTGATTGCAAGTTTTATAAACCTTCAAAAATTATGGTACTTACTAGCTTTGAGCTCTCATTGCCCCCATCATAGGAATCTTGAATGGTTAAAGTTAATGCGAATACACTGATGATGCAAATTCTTGAAAAATCATAAGTTGAAAACCTCGTGTCCCATGAAGTACGAATACCCAAACCTCATGCTACTCGACTTAGAGTCCCAAGCAGGCTCTTGTCATTATAAATATATGTGTATCATCGAGAACCGCCA
Organism: Dactylis glomerata; assembly: GCA_007115705.1. NCBI lineage: Eukaryota > Viridiplantae > Streptophyta > Magnoliopsida > Poales > Poaceae > Dactylis > Dactylis glomerata. The sequence goes on along the minus strand of QXEO01000625.1, from coordinate 9,571,946 downwards.
ACGGGGTACCTCCTGGCCAATGACATGGAACAAGCTCGCATCAAAATGACAAGACAAACAGACAATGAACACCTCGATATCTCTTTTATTTACCATTGGTATAGCTTTTTATTATGAGATGCATCGTGAAATGTCCACTATGGGCATGCTGTAAATTTCCACCATGAATGATGCATGGCTTAAATTAGCAGCCTAGGCATTTCCCTAACACATATAAAAACTCCATGATCTCGCAAGATTCCCAACTTATTTCATATCACGAGTATCCATAAACAAAAGATCACGATATCAACTCAAATGAAAGATAGTGCAATGTTGAAAGCTTGCCCCATGACGGCATGGCTGGGCTAATTTCCAACTTACAACTTGCAAGCATAACAACTCAACATAACAGAGCCACAATGTCAAAATTTTAAAACGAGAAAAGTAAAGTGTGCCATCAGGTTCGTGAGAGCTTTACTGACCAATTTTCGCATAACACCAAAAATAGTTTAATTTGAAGGATAGATAAAAGCAAGTCAAATGTACTTTGGAATAGCAAATTGCTAATAGGTATGTATGGTGGACATATTGGAATAACTTGGTTTTTAGGAGTTGGATGCACGAGTAGAGCTCATACTCAGTACAAAATGAGGGCTAGCAAAAGACTGGGAGCGACCGACTAAGAGAGCAATAACGGCCATAATCATGCAAAGCGACAAAGCGACATTAAAAGAAGCATAAGATGGTATCAAAAGTCAAAAACTAAATGATCATAGAGGCAATGGCGACTTTGTATGAGTCAAACATGTGTGAGCATGCGCCAAGTCAACCCAAATAAAGCATCAAGGAGAAAACCAAAATAATGCTTCCAAATAATTAAAACAATGCGTGATTTTTTCAAAGGCTCATTAAGCAATCTCAGTCATTTGAGATAAGTCATGCTACAGCAAGACCATTAAGCATACTATCAAAAATACATCAAGCATGACATACAAAAGCCTAGGCCGTAGTCTACACAAGCTCCTTCTTGTACCACTTTTTTGCATAAAACTTTTTCTCTTTTCCAACACCATTCGAACCTTTTTAAACAACTCTTTTGATGAAAACCAACATGGACCAGAGGTCAAAATACATCTTTATGTAAAGATATAATAAGATCTGAACAAAAATCAAGGTGAAAATCGAAAGCTAAACGCAGGTCTAGAAAAAGAGAACACTCATTGAAACGATAAGACTGAAAAATGGAGCGTTCTTGGCAAATGAAAAGGAAGGCAACTTCTCCAAAAGGAATTTGTTGGGGTCCAACCATTTATTGCAGCAAACAAAACTAAACAAAACTGAAAACTAAAACAACTAACGCTCCAAGAAAAACGCATAATGCATGAAGCAATAAAAATATAGTGTGTTGAAAGGTGACCTGATTTTTGCCGATGAAGAAGGGGTGCCTCGGGGGCATCCCCAAGCTTTGACACTTGTACCTCTTGGATATTTCTTGGGGTGCATGGGCATCCCCAAGCTTGAGCTTTTGTCCATTCTTCAACTCATCTCATCATTCTCCAATCCCTACACTAGAAAACTTCCTTCATACAAAACTAAACACAAATCTATTAGCAACATTAGTGTAAGCATAACAATGAAGCAACCCCTTTTTGCTTCAGGTTTTAAGTCAAAACCACCACATATAAAGTATATACTACTGTAGCAACTTCCCCAAAAGTTCCGTGATCAAAAGAACTTAAAAAGAAAGCGATCGAGCAGCAAACACAAATATTGACAGAAATCTGTCAAAACAGAACAGCTAACAAAGGTCGAATTTTTAGAGGGTTTTCTGTTGCTCAAATAAAAAAGTGTTCTACTAATGAAAGTTTGGATATAACCTGGGGCATACGCACAAGAAATCGCAGGTCCAAAAGATATATAGAGAATTTTCACGAATTTTTAAGGTGTAGCACCGAAAACTGTTTCAAGACAGCAACATCCCCAAATCTTACCTCACTCAAATTAGAGGCTTCTCTTGGCACAAAAACAAAATAAAAAGGATAAGAAGAGGTTATTACAGTAGTAATAACTTCCAAGATTCAAATAAAATAAAAATAACTGAAAGTAAAAACATTGGGTTATCTCCCAAGAGTGCTTTTCTTTAATGCCTTTGAGCTAGGCGCAGAAAGGGTGAATCAAGTAATATCAAGTGATGAAGTGTTAGGGTCAACGGGTGCCTTACGTCTTCCTTTCTTACCTTTGCTCTTAACTCTAGGAAAGACGTGACTATTGCAAGGTGGAGAGATGAATCTTATATTGCCTTTTCCCACATCTATAACGGCACCCAGGAGCTTCAGTAGAGATCTTCCAAGTGTGTTTTGTCATTTTCCTACATATTGAATAACACGATAATCAGTAGATATCATTCTTCCTAGGACTGTTGTAAAAACTCCTTCATTTATTCCAATGGGAAATATAGTGGCATTATTAGTAAGAGAAATTTCTTCTCCCCCCTCAGAAAGCTTCCAAAGACTTAAAGATTCATAAACATCCTTTGGCATAAGACAAAATTCAGACATAATATCATAACAAGCATGAAAATTTTCACCACCAATGGTGATTTTTACCATAGGATACCAACTCGAAGGTTCAGAATTTGATGGCATATATTCAAAATGCTGGCGCAAAGTACTATAGCAATCATTCAAACAAGTAGTATGAGTCTCAAGAGTATTAAGTCTATTAAAAATGCTCACAAGAGAGGAATCAAAATCAGTTGGCATGCTATAAATTGTAATCAACTTTTTTATAATATTGAAGGCTTGATCTCCATCACAATGAAGGAAATCTACTTCTACCGTAGCATCCAAAGCATATCTATAACGAAGAGCAAGTCCAAAGTAAAATCAACTAAGAAGCAAACTCAAAGTCATTTTTGGTTCAATTTTTCCATGCCAATCATAAATTCTAAACCAAGCTTCCTTGAAACTTTCCTCATTCTTTTGCTTGAAAGTGAAAATCATATCCTCGGGCGACATAGTAGTAGCAACAAAACTAGACATAATAAACAACTATAAAGGAAACTAATTTGTTGTGTTTTTGATAAAACAAAGCAAGTAAAAGTAAAGTAAAAGAAAAACTTAAAACAAAGTAAAGGATGTGCGTGTGAAACTTCCCTTGCAGAAGTCTTCTTTTTCCCCAGCAACGGCGCCAGGAAGGTTGTTGATGGCGCGGTATTGAAGGTGCTAGAGAACTTGATTGCTTTTGTTGATGAAGTAAAATGACCGGCCAGTTGGAAACCCCAAGAGAAGGTTTGATGAATATAGCAGCAAGTTTTCCCTTAGTAAGAAACCAAGGTTTAATCGTCCAGTAGGAAAAAGCCAATACTCCAGAATGTGATGCCTGCTAGCTTTGCGACAGCTCCGAACAATTTATAGGGCGCCTCGTCCAAGCTTTGCTTTGCGAGCGGCAACATGGAACCTGTACACAACACAACCAAATACTTTGTTCCCAACTTACGATGAGGTTGTCAATCTCATCGGTTTGCTTGAAACAAAGTGTATGAGCGTATCGAGTGGAAAACAATAGTAGTATGCGAGTAAAATAAACAGTGTGAGTAAAGTAAACAGGTGATAGCAATGTAAAGGAAATAGGACCGGGGTCCACAATTCACTAGTGGTGTCTCTCCATAAGATAAAATAACACACGCTGGGTAAACAAATTACAGTTGGGCAATTGATAGAATAAAGACAACGTGCATATGTCGAGAGGATCACTATGAGATTTACTCTGGGCATTACAACAAGATACATAGACCGCCATCCAACTGCATCTATGACTAATAATCCACTTGTGGCGAATCAATCCGAGAACTCCACAAGTATTAAGTTGCGAACAATAGATAACTGCATTAAGCAAAGTGTGTAATGTAAACAAAGCATATGCCCTTGAGCATATGAATGTTATTTTTCCCCTAGTAGCAACAACACATCTACAACCTTAGAGGTTTCTGTCACTCCCCCAGATTAAATAGAGGCATGAACCCACTATCGAGCATAAATACCCCCTCTTGGAGTCACTAGCAACTACTCGGCCAAGATAGCTACTAACAACGGAGAGCATGTAAGATCATAAACAACATAGAGATAACATAAGATAATATTCAGCACATCAACTCAATCATAACACCAATATTCATCAGATCCCAACAAACACAACACGTAGAATTACATAAAGGTAGTCTCGATCATGTAAGGCAGCTCACGAGATCTAAAAATGACGCACATGGTGGAGAAGACAACCATCTAGCTACTGCTATGGACCCATAGTCCAAGGTAGACTACTCACTCATCGCGCTGGAGGCAAGCATGGCGATGAAGAAGACCTTCGGTGGCGATTCCCCTCTCTGGTAGGGTGCCGGGAAGAGCTTCTGGACCCTCCCGATCTTGGGTCGACGACAGCGGCAGATCACGATGTGTTTCTGGAAAAGTGATCGGGTCTTTAGGTTTTTCCCGTCGGGGGGTCTTTATAGGCGAAGGGGCAGCATCAGATGTGGACCAGGTGGGGCTCACCATAGGGCGGCGCGGCCAGGCCCTGGGCCGCACCCTCTAGTGGTGAGGCCACCTCCTGGTTTGGCTCCATCTCCTCTTCGGTCCTCTGGAAGCTTCGATAAATTTCTGGATGTTCGGCTTTTGTTTCGTCCAATTCTGAGAATATTTTCTGTGTAAGTTTTCCGAAACACAAAAACAGTAGAAAACAGGTAACTGGGACTGTGGCATCTTGTTAATAGGTTAGTTCCAGAAAATGCATAAAAATGTCACGAAGTGTAACGAAACACTAAGCAAATGGTGTAAAAACAAGCATGGAGCATAAAAAATTATGGATACGTTTGAGACGTATCAGTGGATTCCACCACCGGGCTGCGCATTGCCACTGATGCCGCAAAGAAGGAGCTGGATGGCCTTCTCGATGCGAGACGTGGGGCATGTGCTAGCCTGCAGATCACCGGGGCCTCCACTCTTACCGCGACAGGGCTTGCCAGGAAGCTTCAGCTTGTGCCTGGTCTGGTGGCGGATTGGAAACAGTCCTCAGGTCGGGGTGGTGCCAGAACTGCACTCACATTGGCTAAGGCTCACTACCCTGAGCTGGACTTGGACCTGATCACCTCCGGCATCCCAGAGAGAAACATGGATGGGACGCCAGTGGATGAAGCCGCCATCCGGCAGAGCATGCTGGGGTATGATCAGCTGTGTGCCCTAGGCACTCAACTGAACGTATACTATGAAGCATACGATCTGCCAGGGTCTCCAAGCCATGCTTCGGCATCTGTCTCTGTGGCCACTGACGGTGCTAATGGCTGAGCTGGAGCTACTTCCGCAGCCCCAAAATCTTGAGCTGTGCCCTGGATTGTAGCAGGAAGAAAAACAATGCATCAATTCGGCCCCTGAGTGGGTCTGTAAGTTAACTTAATAACTATGTGTGTGCTTGTACTGTGCCTGATCTGCTTGTGGCAGATCAGAGGATACATTTGAACTTATTGCACAGTTTTTATCAAGTCTTTTGAAGTGGTTTGTTTGTGAAAAAACTGCCATGCCTATTTTTATGCAACTTGTAGCAGTTTACCATGCCAAAAAAAAACACTTTGAAAAAAATTCATGCGTAGGACCATGCAATCCTCCATCTGGCTCTTTCTGCTTGACTTTTTGTGAGATGGCGGAATCTTCACACGAACAACCCGCCAGGGCGACGATACTTAATAGCAAGCATCCAAAACCCTAGCAGATAGTGGCTTAGATCGTCAAAATGTCACTACTCGGGGAATCCACACAAAGAACATCAGGTGGGAATTAAAACACAAATATGCTACACGGACCGCTTATGGCAGATTTAAAAGACACAAGTGCAGAGCACAATTGTGCAAAGGTTCCATATGATCTAAATGAACAATAAAGGAGGTAAAAGACTCAGAAAAAATCAAGAGTGAACCAGATGCTTTATTTCATTGATCATATAGAGGTTCCTATTACATAGCCTAGGTATATGCTAAGTGTAGAAAGGACGTAGCTGTGCGATGTTCCATGGATGATCTGTCTTGTCGTAGATATCGTCAGGGTCTCTTTGTTTGCACTTCTTACTGGGTCACTTATCTAGCTCGCGAATATCAACGAGGTAGTAGGAACCTTTCAGTACAGATTTGCTGATGATGAAGGGTCCTTCCCAAGGCGGGGATAGCTTGTGCGACTTCTGCTATTTGAGGCGTAGCATCGGGTCTGCTTCTTTAAACGAGCGTTTGCGAACTTGGCGGCTATGATAGCAATGGAGGTTCTGCTGGTAGATGGCGGATCTCTGGGCTGCTAGATCTCTTTCCTCTTCAAGCAGGTCCACAGATAGTTGCCTGGACTTCTCTGCATCTTCTTCCTCATAGGCCTTGACTCTTGGGGAATCATACTGTACATCACTTGGCAGCCTCTGCTCCGTATACTAGGAAGAAAGGGGTGAGGCCTGTTGACCTGTTAGGTGTGGTCCGTAGACTCCACAGTACAGATGGCAACTCTTCTGCCCAGGCACCAGCTGCTCGATGTAGCGGTGCTTCTAGGCGTGGCTTGATCCCTGACAGGATTAATCTATTGGTCCTTTCAACTTGGCCATTGGACTGTGGGTGTGCCACAGATGCAAGGTCAAGACGGATTCTGTTGTGATGGCAGTATTCTTCAACTTCTTCCTGAGACAAGTTAGAGCCATTGTCGGTGATGATGCTATGTGGGATACCAAATCTTACCACAATGTCCTTGACAAACTTTAGGGCAGTTTTTTCATCAAGTTTTCTGATGGGCTTAGCTTCAACCCACTTCGTGAATTTGTCGACCGCTACCAATAGGTGCATAAATCCCTAAGGTGATGTTTTTAGTGGACCCACCATGTCCATCCCCCAGACTGCGAAAGGCCAAGTTATAGGGATTGTATGCAGTGCTGTGGTGGGCATGTGGGTTTGCTTGGAATACATCTGGCAACCTTGATAGAGCTCCACAATACGGTCTGCATCTGCCTTGGCTGTGGGCCAGTATTCATGTGGGATCTAGTGGTGGCATGATGCCCACATTCGCCTTCGTGGATCTCCCTTAGTATTTCGATTCCGTCCACTTGGGGTATGCATTTCATGAATACTTCTGAAGTACTTCGCTTGTAGAGTTGGCCATCAATGATGGTGTATGCTTTTGACGAAGCCTGCTTTCAATAGCTTGGATATTTCCTTCACTATGGCGTGGTGTTTTTCATCTCCGAAGCGTGTCATTGCTTGTCTTACCGGCTTGGAGCTAGGTATTATTTGCAGGGCATGCTCGGTGAGTTCCCTGGGTACGCCGGTCATGTCAGATGGCTGCCACACAAAGATGTCCCGGTTCTCACAGAGGAACTCGACGAGCGCGCTTTCCTATTTGGGGGACAGATTTGTCCCAATTGAGGTGGTCTTGGGGCTTGCCAGCGACAAGCTCCACCTGCTTTGTATCAACTTTAGGCTTGAAGGTGGGCGGGAGGTAGAAACTTCCTGCTTGGATGTCGGCATCTCTACGGGGTCCATGGTGGCATGGATCTCCTTGAATTCCTTGCCAAAGAACATGGCTTCCACGAAGGCGGCTTCTCCTTCCTCACACTCATTTGCCTTCCTGAAGCTGCCATAAACGGTGATGATGCCATCCGGTCCTGGCATCTTCAGCTGGTTGTAGATGTAGCACGACCTGGCATGGAAACTATGGAAGGCGGGGCGGCCAAAGATCACGTGGTATGTACTCTTGAAAGGGACCACCTCGAAGGTTATGGGCTCTTTGCAGTAATTGTTTTCATCACCGAAGGCACCCTTAAGGGTGATGGACCCGCGGGACTTAGCTTGGCGGCCAGGAACCACTCCATAGAAAGTGACAGCACTATGGCGGAGTTGGGTCTTGGTGAGGCCTAGCTTCGTCAAGGTTTCCACGTACATGATGTTCAGGCTACTGCCGCCATCCATTAGGCACTTGGAGAACTCGTAGCCTTGGATCAGAGGGCAGACTACCATGGCGTACGTAGTATCCATCCGGGATGTGCTCTGGGTGATCTTCGCGACTCCATTGCACCGGTACTTTGGACCATCGGACGTACTAGCGGACCTTAGGTACGGTGGTGTTTAGGAAGCGCATAGCAGCTCGCTGATGGGGGGGACCAAGAAACATGTGAAAGGCTCCTTTTTTGGTATTCTTGTATGGGTTACCCATGCCAGTTCCACCCTCGGCCTTTTCGGCGGGTTTGGGCGCAGGGTCTTCCTCCATATCACTGCCATCCTTGGACTCCTTTTCCTTGTCTGCCTTTCCTTTGCCATGAGGCCGTTGTCGTCAGGTGCGTTTGTAGCCAGCTTCTTGGTCCGCCTTGATGTCATTGAAAAACTTGCAGTTTTGGTTGGTGTGATTGCACTTTCCTGAAGCGTCCCGATGGGCGAAGCATGGCATATCGCGGTACTCATCGTAGGACATGGGGGCAGACGACGCTGTAGCGGGAGTTGTGGAGCTCCGCGACTGGCCACTGCTGGAACCGCATCCCTGGCCGTGCTGGCTGCTTTGCCCTTAGTCGGAGAAGGTTGTGGCCACCATATCCGGAGTTTGCTGCTCTTCTGGCGGATTCTTCCTTTTATTGTTGTTGCTCCACTTTCCAGTATTCTAGATGGCAAAAGCCTTCAATGATTCACGGGCGTCGTCATGGGCGGCCCAGTAGTTACTTGCTATGGAGATCATGGAGTTCAGGGTTAATTTGTCTTCGTTCCTTTCTCATAATAGGCGATGGCGGAGTAGCTGGCCTCTCTCCAAACTATCGATGAATGCAAGGATGGCAGATTTGTCGGTAACCCCTTCGCAGGAGTTCTTCATATCTAGCCATAGCGCAAGGAAAGTTCGGGAGGTCTCGTCGTTAGCCCACTGGCACCGTTAGAGGTCACCAATGTTGTGAGGTCGCTTGTAGGTACCCTCAAAGTTTTTAGTAAATGCAGTCTGCATATCAAACCAGGTTTGGATGGAGTTTTCTGCCAAGTAATTGATCCCTTGTCACGCTGTGCCGAATAGCATCAAGGGCAGATAGCGGACAGCAACGTTGGGTGATCCCCCTGCGAACTGCACTATGTTGAAGTAGTCTTGTAGCCAAGTTAAGGGCCTATCGACTCCATTGTACTGGCAGATGTTTTTCTCGATCTTGAACCCATGTGGAATGGGCTCATCACGGATCCGCTGTCCAAAGCACTTTGGGCCGGGGAAGAAGGCTGTTTGAGACTTAGCAATCTCGTTTAGGTGGGTACGCGTGTCGTAGGGCTTGTGATCCTGTGGATCTTTTCGGGAGCTGCGTGACCTGGCTGGGCCGCCACCGCCGCCGCCATGGGGGCTGCTTGGTGGGGATGGTGAAGGGTCGTGCCTTTTGCTCTCGACATCCTGCGATAGGTCTTTGCAGCTGCGATGACTTCCCTCTGCTCTTTGTGGAGCTAGATCATCGTCATGGCAGTGGGAGCCTTGCCCTTTGTCATCGCGGTGGCGGGAAGAGCGATGCTTATCCTTGTCGCCGCTACGGTGTGCGCCGTCGTCATGGCGAGATTGTTCCCTTTGCTTGGATCCGCCATCTCGACTTGCTTCTCGTCGTGGCGGCTCATCTCGGTGGCTAGCGTCACGGCTCCGTCCTCGTTTGCCATCATTATCACATATGTCCATTCCTCCCTGAGGGATCTCAAATGTCTTATACTTTGGTGGTGGCATATTGGTCTTACGGCGGGGAGTAGCTTTGTCTTGATGGTATCCATAGGCAGGGTAATTCTTGCGAGCTGGTGATGGATTTCGTTGCAGGCCTTTGCCATGCGGCCTATCATCAGAGGATATGGGGATAGCATCTGCCTTGTTCCGAGCTTCTCTTCTTCGGGCCTCCGAGGATCCAGTATGAGATTCATTATCTGGGCGAGTGCCATGATAGCCATTGCCGCGAGCTTTGGAGGTGGTACTAGACCGGCATAATGCAGCATCAAATTCATGCCATCGTGATGACGTATCCTTCTCCTGCTGCACCAATGCTTTCGTCATTAGTTTTACCGCTATCTCCAGGGCTGCTTGGCTTTGGTTATTTTCCAGTAGCTCCTTTGCGTCTACGAAGTTCTCTATCGGAGTAGCCCTGACTTCATCGCGATTCTTGTCCACGTATGGCAGATTCTTGATGTACATCCTGGCCAACGTTTCCGCGGTTGGCACGGTGAACTCAAGGTTTCGTGCCAGTTGCGGGTCACCGCCCTCCTCTATCTGCTTCTGGATGAGAGTAACGTACTTCTCCTCCATGTTTCTTGCACGTTTAAGCATATCTTGAGCTTTAGCAATGTCGTCGTTGAGCTTTTCACCCATCTTCTCGACTCGCTTTGCCTCTTTAAGGATTTCTCGCATCTTCTGCTCCAGATCGTTCATATCTCTGACATAGTCAGGGGTGATTGGATCTCCTAGTGTTCCGTAGATGACTTTGTCCATTGGGGTCGTGAAGTCTTCTGGGCGGTGCACCACGGGGATGGCGGGTTGTAGGGGCCTAGGTCTGCCATGTATCTCGGGTAGCTGTTCCATGGCGGGATCGGTGGCTAAAGGCGGGTTACCCTGCTCTTTGACGGCATCACCGTCATGGGCTGCCTGGGATGGCGGATCACCGGTTGCCTGCTAACGAGGGTTAACTTGACAAATGTCCTAGATGAAGGACTTAGGATCGGGGAGATAGGGCATCGGATGAACTCAAAGGTAAAGTTAGTCGAATAGGGTGTATATCGAAAGTAAACTTAGGTGTTGAACCTGGCTTGCTTTCAATCTGTCCCACACTATCCCCTCCTGGCCCCTATATATAAATGGCCAGGTCTCGAGGACCGGGTGGGATCCGATACAGATTACAATAGCGACATACGGTAAGAAATCATATTTCGACTAGTATTACAATTGGGCCTAGCTTAACGGGCCTCAGGGGTACACAACTAACGGGCTCTATTATCTATACCCTTGTTAGTAGCCCCTGAGATTCTATCAGAATTGTAGATTCGGGTTGAATCTCTAATCTTTAAATCTTCGACTTGATCAATTCTTCGACTTCTTCATATCTTCAAATCTTCGACTTGGTCTTTCGACTTTATTTTCATGATAATATCTCGCAAGGGGTTTTGATGAACAAGCCTGACAACTCTGACGGATCAAGAGGTCAGTTAACTGCCGGAACAGATACTTGCCACCTACTTCAAATTCAATCCCCTTGGACTTGAATTCGGGAAACCGGTCAAACCCATTCTTTTGCCGCATTTAGGACTTACAAAGAATGAATCTCAGTGATTCTCAGGGTACCTAGTGCGTCCACCAGGATTTTCTTTGCGTCGTAGACACGGATACTGTAACGACTCGGAAAATACCCCTACTAGATAATTGTTTGTTCTTTTTCGCATCATCTTGACGTCATGCATCTATAACCTTGCATGTTTTATAAAACCATAAATTATTTTATCTTAAAATCCTATTTTTTTACTCGTATGGTTTCATAATAAAAACCCTCCTCTCTCTTTTCTTATTTTAAACTAAAACTAGAACTAATGTTCGCAAATCTTTGTAAATCGTTTTGAGACAAAAATCTAGTTTTCAAAAATGTTTAAAACCTGTTTCGAAATCCTAGTAAAACCTTTCTTTCTTACCCTCATTTTTTGTTTGCTGAAATTCGGTGGTAAGAAGAAGAAGTGGAGAAATTTGAAGAAAGAAGCGCAGCCTTTATCACTACAACAGGACAGAGCTTTGGTAACACAGTCTTGTGTTACCACAGGTCAAAAACAGTGTTACTAGGAAATGCAGTAACATATTTTGAAATGTGTTCCATTAGGCCATGTTACTAAGTGGTGTCCACAGACACACATAATATTTGTTACCATATGCTAAAAATTGTGTTACCATTTGCATGGTAGTAACACACACATTACGTGTTACTAAATGTGTCGGTAACACATTTTTATACCTATAGTAACACGAGTGGTAACATATTTTCGTAGACGTGGAACTATAATGGTAACATATTTTTGTTGTTATAGTAACATACTTAGTAACAATTATTTTAGCTTGAGGACCCTATTAGTAACATAATAGAATTATGTTGTAACACTATAATTAATAGTCATCAATCACCTTGGTAACACATTTGTAAAGTATAGTAACACAATGGTAACACTATCTTAAATGTAATTCTTTTCATTAATTAATAAACACAAAAATGGTTTCCATTTTATGGAATTTACATTTATTTAATAAATCACTACACACACTAAAATAATTATTATATTATGATGGTAGACACCATTAAAATAACAGAGAAATTGAAGCACGACACATTCACATATTGAAAGTATCAAAATATTGATTACAAATGTACAAGTGTATGATACATATGCATTAAAATTATGAATATCACGATTGTGTATGGCAAAATCAGGAATATCATTTGCGCAACAACACATTCATATTAAATTGATAAAACAATAGTGAGGAATATTACACCGTATCATTTGCATCATCCAACCAAATAGAAAGATCTTGGCAACAATAATACATTTTCCAATCTATCAACGTGAACCAATTATTGCTAAGCAAACTCTTCAAAATTTATTTGATTCTTGATCCAACCGAAGACTTGAGGTGCAACTCAATCATCCTTCTTTCGAATCTGTAGAATAGAATAAAACATTTCAGTTACATTATTGAATATACACAAATATGATGTAATATGCAAGGAAAAACGTTGACTTACAAAAACTAAAGGCCAAGCAATTAACAATCCTTGGGCATATGCATCACCAATTGTCTTGCAATCAGATACTTCCTTTACCAACTCCTCATTGTCCAAAATAGGTTCATCTATGTGCACAAGTGCAAATTCAGCACCTAACTCGATACCAGCTGCTTTAGTTGCAGGATTAGTACTTCGAATAGTAGCATATGCGACGTTCTTCTTGTTTGGATAGGTTGAAGTCTTCAAAATTACCTTTGAACCAACCTATATCATGACCAACATTAGAATTAAACAACAATGATAATATCTTCAAACTTACTAGTGCAACCGATATTGGTTCAGGCTACTGTTGCCTTTCTACCATGAACTGTGTTCTTGCACATATCTGATCAAAATTACAACCATTTAATCGTCGCAAGAATGTCAAATTTATTCCTGGTTTATCTCACAAAACATATTGACAACCTGTGGTTTGGGGAGTTGGTTCATATTCTCCCAGGTTTATGCATATCATGGTTTCCCTCAAGATGTGACAGGGCTGTACAGCTAGCCAGTTTAGCTTATTCTGTATAGCTACCCAGTTTAGCTTATGGGAAGAAATTGGATGTATGTGATTGCATGTATGCGAGTCCTTCAATAGCAGATGCTAAAGAAGGGACACGTGCCATTTGAAGAGTTATGACAAACGCCCAAAGTTTTTTTAAGTAAAAATTCTACTACAGATCAATGTACTTACATCAGTATAAAAGGCATAGCTTTTGTCTTGTTTAAAAGATGAACAAATGTACTTACAGTACATACCACTACATTTTGTAAGGCAAGTTTGGTTATACCACGTAATTACCTTGACTGAATAAGTACGCCTTCTATTTGAGAGAACTGAATGTGTGCGTTTATTTATAGTTCCCTGCTGGTCTGATCTTGCAAAATATTTACCTGTCAGATCTCTTGTTTCCCTCACCTATAAACAGACAATATTAGTACATGGAAAGATATTCATTTCCTGTAGCTATAGAAGGTTGCAACTTCAAAACTCAAAAGCCCACAAATATTACCTCTGGCACAAAATCAATAACAGGGTCTTGCGGCAATGATGAATTTGGTTGAATCAGTGGATTGGCAGTATCATGCTCGCCATCCAGGTTCTTGGCATTATCATGCTCGCCATCCTGGTACAGTGACACATCATGTTAAACAAGCAATTATTTTGTACTCTATCTTTGTGACACGAGTAAGATTATTCGTAACCTTTTCGCATGAAAGCAATAAATTATCGTCTTCAAACATGTCATGTTGCATAGACAAGCGTGCTACAACAGGTTCGTTGCATTGGACTCTCTGCAAAGTGAAATATTAATACAAAGGTTTCTAGTGACAGGCAATGATATAGCCATGTTTTGACATTACCTTTGTGTTACCATGCAGTATTGGTAATCGAGAAATAATATTATTGTTTGATTGGACATTTTCCTACAAAACTAACAAATCTGAGTAAAATATTGATAGGAATGCATAGCAAAGGAATATAAAAAGATTTATTTTACCTCTTCTTCTATTTCAATATTCCCAGAGCCTTTTTTGTTATTCAAATCTTCAAGCTTTCTTATATGTTCTTTCATCTCTGCTATTTCCTTCCAAAGGTCATGTTCATCTTCACATGGTGACTCATCAGCTGTAGTCAAATTGATGTTCTTGAGATATCGTGGTGTCTGACCATAGACTTGTTTAGGAGTTGGAAGCAAACCCATGCCATGCACTTGTCCAGTCTTCTCTTCCCCTAACACCTCTTGCAGGGCATCACCTTCCCATGCGACTCTTTCATTGACATTTTGTGCTAGCTCTGGTTGTTGAGCTATTAGATTCTCCAGTTGGTCCTATTTAGGAGTCCAACTCTTTCTAGGTCACCTCTCTTTCCTAGCCGAAGCCCACCATCCACCAGCCCGCATAGCCCTTCCCTTCTTTGCCTTCTTCTTCGTTTGTACAGAAGCAATCAGAATGGTGCCACGTCCTCCAAGAGCTCGATGGGACGGCTGCCATGCACCGTGCTCCTCCCTTTTAAGCCTCTCGAGGTGTCCTGCAACCCTAGCCTAGCTAGCTTCCTCCTTTCTTTCCTGCCGCCGCCAGGAACCGTCCTGCTCCTCTCGTTCCCGGTTCCCGCCCTCTCTTTCTCTTCCGTGGGGAGCTTCCTTGCTGCCCCGCGCTCCGATGCTCGCGTCTGCGACCTCTCCTCCGGCCTCCTCGTCTACGTCAAGATCGTCGTCCTTCGTCTCTGCCAAGTACGCTGCCGACCGTCGCCGTCCGTCTAGGCTGCCAAGTTCTACTCCGACTCGTCGCCTCGTCCGCTCGGCCAAGCTCTTCTTCCGCCAATGCCTGCACGTTCCTGACAACGTTGAGCTCAATCTCGTCGGCCCCTGCAACAACCCCCGCTTCTCTGCCGATTCGTTGCATCTCCGATCACCAAACCTGTCCGCGACAGACTCTGCATCCTCGTCGTAGCATCGGCGCCCAATTCTGAAATCTGAACCGCCTCGTCTCCACCTCTCCGTCAGGCGCATGCATGTGGTCGCTGACCTGCAGATTCCATTCAAATTGATGAGCGCCTTCTCATGTCCAAGATCTGAAGCTGGCCCGGATGGTTAGTTTCGTCTTCTGTATCCAACACTATCTGGTGGGCTCGAAATCTGTTGGAGGCAAAGCCTCATATTTTTGTTGTTTTTCCGGTGCAGCTGGTCTCGTCTCCGACGCCCTCGTCTTCCTGTCCGTCTACGTCGCCATGTTTCTTGTCCCGTCCGCCAAGGTCACCGCAGGAGCTCCGTCGCTCATCAGAACGTCCTCGTCAAGCAGCGACGGTGCTGCAGCGCTCCAGCGACCGCCTCCCTCCCCTGGATTCTGTCGCCGTGCTATGCTCTTCCTCTCCGTTCGTCGCCAAGCTCTCCTCCATAGCCTCGCTGCGGTCCCTGTACCTGTCCACTGCGTCTTCTGAATCCATGGCGCGGTCTTCTTATGGTTAAAGAGGGCGGCGCTCTGATTTTGATAAGATCCGTTCGTAGCTCGGTTGGCTTGATCCCTGTCAATTCACGGTGAGATCTCAGGTTCGAATCTCATCAGAGGCAAATACCACCCCTTTTTGATTCCTTGTTCCAATACTGACAGGTTGGCCCTAGCCGTCAGCCTCATCCGGTGCCAGCTCAGCAGTCTCCCTCAGTCCACGCGCAGTCAGCTCCGCCCGGACCTGCTCGTCAGCTGCTGGGGCTATATGTCTCTCGGTGAGAGAAACGTCCAGCTGTTTTCTGTTTTCAGAAAAATCCCTGAATATGTTCAAATCTTGCTAAACTCATATCTTTCAAACTGTAACTCGGAATAAAAAGTATTTTATATGAAAGTTGATCAGAAAAATGTTTAGAATCTGAATATGGCATCCATGCTACTGTTTGAATCTTGCATCATGTCATGCCGTGGTAATTTGCATCTCACTTAATAAATAACATATGGAGTAATTTTGAATTACCAAATTTGGTATCACCACTTTATTTAATTTTGTGTAGCTCATCCATGTCTTGTCTTTGCCATGCTAATCAACTTTTAAATTGTCATGTAGTAAAACAACTTGAACCATATATGTGTCTATCGGAATTCTGATTCCGCTTAATTGGGATTAGGTGCATTGCATCATAACTGACATCTCATGCATGCATTTACATGATCATGCCAATTCTTTTGCCATAGCAGTAAGTTGCGCATCCATTGTTTGTTGTAGCGATTTGCTTCTTTCCGGATAGGACGCTTCGGGTGATGTGAGCAATGACAAGTTATTCAGGTTGTTCTTCTACCATCTTTTCAGGCGAGCCCTTTTCTCTCTACCCATTTAATACTTTTGCTCTCGCTAGCTCTATATTCTAGCCTTGTGTCATGATGCTTTGTTCGAGTCATGTGTCCTTGTACCTGTTTATCCAAAGCAAATCCATAGAACCTTCCATACATCCTATTAACCGTGTGCTTGTTGTTTTAGTTGGCCTTGCGAATCGTAGGCATCTTCAGGTTGTTTGAGTTGTTTTATCTTATCAGGTTGGGAAAGTTATCACATGCTCTACTTTATGGATATATGTTGTTGGATATTGTTACAGCTTACTTTATTGTTAATAATTAAAATTGAATTAAGCAGAGGCATCGGTGAGTCATTTTGCCAGTTTTATGATGGCTCACTTGTGTCCCCTAGGACCCCGAGATTGCATGAACTGTTCTAAGACTGAGCGCTCTAACCAGGCGTGGGTACGTTTACGGGCCTCCCCTCGATCACTGCCAGAATCTACACACTTGTCCAGTGGCCACAACTAGTTTGAGGTTTTCCATTTGGGTTTTGCATGCATGCAGCTCTTGTATCTTATGATCCGATATTATTTACTTTGGTGGAAGCCGTGGGTGCCTTGTAACCCCTTGTTTGCCTCTGCATGCACATATAGGTTATGCGGCATGAGTGTTTATCGCATGCTGAAGAGGGTCATCTCCCGTGGGTGGAGCCGGGCCTCGGAAGCCATCTCCGCAACAGCTAGGTCCGTCTCAGAGATTCGGCCGGACTCTCGATTCAGGTTAAACTTAGTTAGCTGGCTTCCTGGACTTGTTTGTAGTGAAGGAGAGTGTGAGTCGTGACCTCCTGCCAGCACACCATCGGAAGTGTGCTAATCGTAGGCATCAAGGGGTGATCGTGCGTTTGGGTACATTTGGGCACCCCTGCAGGGTTAAATCTTTTCAAAAAGCCATGTCCGTGGTTATGGATGACTTGGAGCTGTACTACTCGATCATAGAACAACTTGCACCTGCTATTTCAATACTAATAAACTTGTGTACTAAGTTAGCACAACTACAACAACAAACCTGCAATAAAATTTGTTAACCGTGTGAGTGCCTTTGCAATTGCTTCCTCGTTGGGTGTGAAGGGGCAATGTATTGGCTGGGTTATGTTTGGTGTTAGTTTCTAGTTGGTTCTTTTATGTGCTCTCTTATTTTTCTATTTAGATGAAAGTTGTAGTGTGTCTCTGTAGTTTAGTGCTTTTATTGCCGCTAAGTCCACCATATAGCCTGTAGGCGAGCACAGCTGAATTCCAGTCTCACGAGTACGTGCCTCGGTACTCACCCTCGTTTTTTTTCTCTTTTCTCTTTCTCCCTCCTTGTTCGGCAACCGTTGGCCCGATTCTTGTTCACAGGTATGGGAGTGATGATGTTAGCAAGGTTACCCTTCCGGCTTGGCCTGGGCAGGGTTATGGACGCCATCATTTATCTTCTGGCCTCTTAGGCCCATTTGTATTCTTGTCCATACTCGGATGCTATTTGCTTTTTGTATGATTTGGATCTTTGTATTGTATATTTGGATCTTTTGACTCGTGGAGTCTTCGTGGTTATATTGTATATTCTTTTGTGGGTTCCATCGTGAACTTGTGTAACTGTTGCTACTCGATTCCACCCGCATCATGTGCACGCTCATGCACGAGGCGCTTGGTGGTGCGTTTCAAAAGCGACATCATGCGAATTGTGGCATGATTGCTATAATTCGCAAGGTGCCGATTTTGGGGCGTCACAGATACATACCAGCAGAGCGCATCCATGTGCGTATATCAGGCCACACAGGACAGATCCCGGGGTCTTACCTTTGTGATAAATCACGGCATTCAAGTTTCGTTGCGATAACGCAACTCGAGAATCGCATGTCGTAGTCTTATTTGACTGATCTAGTTTACAAAATATTCGGGTTATATAACCATGCCTTAATAAAAAACTAGCTCCCGATGGGAGTAATGTCATTTCACCGAATCTTCCTTCACCTTCCTTGCTCCAGTATTCATGAATAAACATCGTCGGGTGCGCGCCCAGCGCTCCCGATGGGAGTAGCCCCCGAGGCTATAGTCGAAGAATTATTTTTTCGAGTATAGGCTCAAATATATTGTGCTCCTTCTTTTATATTTCAACTCGAAATAATTTGATGATAATATCATCGGGGGCGCGCTCAGCGCTCCCGATGGTAGTAGCCCCCGAGGCTATAGTCGAATATTTTCGGGTATGGTCTCCAAAATTGATTCATGTTTTATCGGCGCTAATCTTTTGTCACCTCCCTTTCATTCTTGATTCGCAAATCGCCATATTCAATATTTGTTGAGTATATGCATCTGTTGAGATTATCTTTGGTCTTGTATCTTCTTCATGACGTCAGTGGCCAAATTTCTCTATACGTCACTTTGACTGATCGTGAACTGTTTCGTGGGTAGCGCGGTAATTTTGTATTTTCCCCGCCCGTTAGTGGGCTGCCGTTTCCTCTCCTTGCACCATGTCTCAGCCCACGTTCCTTCACCGGGAAGGTATATTAGGGGAGAGTGGGGATTTGTACTATTTACCAGCTCTTTGTCTCCACCGCTGCCGCCATTGTTTCAATCTCTACGCCCTGCTATTCTCCTGAATAGCCCCCGAGCGTAGACCATAGATGCATGTGAAGCACTTGGCGGCAAAGAACAAGATGGCCAAGGGGAAGGCGATGAACTCCGCAACGAGCTGGGTGTCCTCTGCTTTCACGCAGAAGGAGCTGGACAAGGCCAAGGCGGACAGTCTTGTCTCCAATAACGACTCCATCATCTTCCCTGGCACCGAGCAGATCCCCAAGCCCCTGAGCGACTACCGGGTGATGTTTCTTGCTTTTCTTCTCCGCAGACTCTCTCTTCCTGCCCACGAGTTCCTTCGTGGGCTTCTTTATGTTTACGGTATGCAGCTTCACCAGCTCACACCAAATTCTATCCTCCACATTGCCTATTTTGTGACTCTTTGTGAGTCATTTCTGGGGATCGAACCCCATTTTCTTCTTTGGAAGTCCCTTTTTCGGCTCCGCCCCAGCGTTTCTTTGTCGAATAAGCCTGAACTGGGCGGGGCTGTCGTCTATGTGCATGCTAAAGCTCAATACTTGGAATTTTCCATGTCTGCATCAGTATAAGGATGGAGGACCAAATGGTTTTATATCAAAGACCTTAAGGCCTCCTCCGATGACCAATACGTCTTAGCCCCTTTCGATGCCTCCAAAGAATTGAAGAAGTTGACATCATGGGATTCACCTCCCAGATATGCTGAGATGGAGGAGATCGCACCGTTGCTGACCCGCATCCAAGCCCTAAAAGGAGGTAGGGGAGGCGCTCTGTCGGGTATTCAACTCATAGCGTTCTTCATGCAACGTCGGGTTCAACCCCTGCAACATCGTCTTTCCAAGCTTTGGAACTATTCTGGCTTGGTAGATTCTTCCCAAGTCTCTGAAAACCTGATTGAGAAGCATGATGTCGACAAGCGGGTCCGAGCTCTTACCAAGCTTACCAAGGATCATGCAGTTGCGGACTTGACCGCTAACTATTTCGACTCTGAGCACCCCTTGCCCAAGGTATGTTCTTGTTGTATTGTATACTTTTGTTTTTTCATCGTCTTCCTACTGTCTTTCTGCTTGTCTTGATGATTCTACTATCTTTACTCATTTGCAGGACCATCAGTTCCTTGTTTCACGCCCTCCCCTTCCAGAGGAGGGCCCTCTACCGGCGAATCTGGCCTCTGCTATTTCCGAAGCCCCCGAGGCTGAAGAAAATCAGGACGGAGATGATGCCGAAGGATCAGAAGATGAAACAAGCTCGACGACGTCGCCTCCTCCTGCGCTTTCAGAGGATACTTGTGTTGACAAGAAGAGGAAGCGTGTCAAAGAGCTTGCTTCTTCGAGTACCTCCATCCAGAGAACTACGGCCAGTGAAGCCCCTGTTCAAGAAGATGATCTAGAACTTTTTGACTTCATGGCATTGTACATGTTCTGCAAACTCTATGATTTTGTTGTATTTGCTTTCTTCCTTTTGGGTTGTATAGAACCTGTTTCTTTTTGCTTTCTTTGCAGTGATGATGAGGACCCGAAGAGGGATGCTGCCACTACTCCTTCTGCTAAAGATGTAACTGCTGACGAACCTCCTGTGCAAGAAGCTGAGCCAGCCATGAAGTCTCCGAAGGCCCCTAGAGCTTCTATCAAGAAAGTTCTGGTGACCCGGAGCACCGAGCGGTCAAAGAAATCGAAGGAAGCCGATGTTTCCCTTGAAGCCCACGAGTCCACGGACTCCCCTGATGATGTGAGTGATTGTCCTTTACTTGCCTTTTTTGCGCGATCCATATACTTACATGTTCCTTCCTTGTCAGGCATTGATGAAGAGATTCGTCGCCTTGGGCACTGAGTGTGCTGACTACTTGAAAGCTGCTAGAGCTTCCGAAGGTGAATTCCTTTTCCTATCTTTGCTTATTTTGTATGCTTTTCTTTGCTTTTTGCTTGACTTTTCCTTTCCTCTTTTGTTGGACTGCAGATGCTTTAGCGACAGCCAATGCTCGCATTTTGTTGCTGGAAGTTGAACTCAGTGCTTCCCGAAAAGCTTTTGATGCCACGACTGCGGCCAAGGTCAGTGCTGAGAAGTCGAATAAATCAGCACTGGCTAAGGTGAAGAAAGTGGAGAAAGCCTTGGCTGATGCTAACAAGAAGCACCTCCTGCGGGAGCAAGCTATGGCTGAGCGACTGAACACGATGTCTGCTGCTGCTGGAGGTACATACTGTACCTTTCTTCTTCTTCTTCTTCTACTTTTTGATTTGCTTGTTTTCTTATACTTGCTTATATATTCTTCTTCTGCTGCTTTCTATCTTCTTGGTTCTATAGAATACACTAGAGTGCCTGCGTCGACTTTGCAACCAGACAGCGATCCTCTCATGGCTGCGGTTAGCTTGCTTGAAGCAAACTGGATATCCGTCCGGGACATCTTCAAGTTAGTTAACCGCGTTCTTACGCAGATTTTTGTTGGTTTGTGGCCCAAGCAAAAGGCGGAGGTGCCACACAATGATGTGAAGAAACTCGCCCAGGCCTTCGACACCACTGACGACCCCCTCCTTCAGATGAAAGGCCTTTCTTTGAAGCATGGTGCCGAGGGGGCCATTGCATTTTCATATGCACATGGTGCGGAGTTTGACTGGGAGAAGGTTGGCTCTTCCCATGGCCGCACCGGCTCAGAGCTAAAGGCTTTATTTCAGAAGGTGAAGAGGTTTGCGCCCACCATCGTGGCGATGATTTCTCCCTCTATGGCTTCTGCGGCTTCTTCTATGCCAGCTTCTTCGACACTAGCGACGAATGAATCCACGCCTCCTCTGACTGCTGGTGCTGCTTCTACCACACCTTCCTCTGCCATGGAGCATGACACTGAGGTGGCATAGACTTAGTCTTCCTGTTGTATTTTTCATCTCTTTTGTTGTAATGAACTTCTAGTTGTGCTTTGCCTGAGAACTTGTCAAAAGGCTTTGTACTCGTTTGTAGATATCTTTTCTAATATGAAATGCTTGAATGATGTTTCAGAGATGTGTCTCTTCTTTTGGTTGACTTCTAGCTTTTGCTTGCTGGGGAATCGTCAGGTTATGATCGGGTTCCATCTCCTGATGATATATTCACCTCTGGAGGTTCTTCGCCTCCTTGACCTCTCTGTCGATGTGAAGAATATCCTTTGAGAGTTGCGGACCTTGAGAGCTGTCTATCCTTGATGAAGCACCAGGCACAAGTTGCTTTAGACAAGGCTAGTAAGTCCCATGGTCTGGTAAAACAAGTGTCTGATCTTGAAGATAAAGTGTCGGGTCTAGTAGCGAGAATCACTCATTTTGAGAAATGCGAGTCCTTTCTACTTGGTATCGTCGAGTCTGTTTGCGAGATGTTGCTTTGTAAGTCTTCGGGGAGCCTCTTCTCTTTGTTTTTGCTCTGGTTCTCTGCGTGCTGATTTTTACTTGATCTGCAGGTACCTGCCTTGATCTTGTTGGTGAATCATGTCGGGTTACTGAGCGGATTACTGCTATTCATGGTGCTGCTCAAGGAACTGAAAGCTTATGGTCCAATCCCTGCCGTTGTCGTGCCATCATGCTTCTTCAGGATCGTGCGCAGTACATCGGCGAAGCTGTTGATGGTTGTCGTAAGTCCCTGACGACCATGTATTCTATCATGTTGCCTCATAATCCTATGCCGAGGAATTTTAGACAGCTACTCGAGACTTTCCAGACAAGCCAGTGGGTCCACCTCCTTATAAAGCTGAACTTGATTGCTGGTGCTAATTTCGCTCTTGGATGGATGCGAAAGTGGAATCCAAGACTTAATTTCGACCGCATGTCTCAGAGTTTGCCTCCAGGATGAACTACGGTTAGAATTCACATGGATGCAATGCTGGAACCAGCGAGGAGGATTATCTCGAGGTTATTGCAAGAGGACGCCAGGTTCTTCCAGGAGTATCATTATTTGAATCCTTTTGATGTGGATGACTCAGAGCCACCTGCGTCATGATTTTGATGTATATACTTATTGTATTCGCGAGAGTGCTTTTTTCCTTGAGTTGTTACCCGAGGGAAATTTTAGTACTCAAGGTGTTTTGCTTGTTTTGGCGTTTGCCGCATTTAGACATGTAAGCTCAAATATGAGGAACTTGTCTTTATTATACTTGTAATGTAAGATACATGGGGTGACCCAAGAGATCCGGCCTGTGACCTATGTTCTGGATCTAGAGGGCATTACCCTAGGATGACTTGTGGCTTTTACAGCCTTATTCTTCTACTCTACTCTATTGTTCTCGATACTTATGCCGCCGTGGCCTTCTCTTCTTCCCTTGCAGCTTTGTCTTCTCCTGACGCTTCTACTCGTGGTTTCTTCGTCTTTGGTTCTGCGGGACATCCTTCGGGTAACTTATCGACTTCTGTAGTCATGATTTTCGCCTTTTCTTTGGGTTCTCCGTAGTTGGATATCATGCCAAAGTTTTGCGCCATCTTGTGGAACTCCTTGTCGCATAGGTCTGATACCTCAAAGCTTCCTTTTACTGTGATGATTCCCTTTGGTCCTGGCATCTTGAGTACTAGATACGTGTAGTGAGGTACTGCCATGAATCGCGAAAACACGGGTCGTCCGAGGATCGTGTGATACTGAGATGGCCAGTCCATGACTTTGAAGTCTAGTTTTTCTCTCCTATAGTTTTGTCGGTTGCCAAAGCAAACGTTGAGTGCTATCCGTCCTAGTGGATAATTGGCACTTCCTGGTACGATCCCATGGAAGGAACAATTTGTTGGTTTCAAGAACTCTAGTGATATATGCATTGCTCTGAGTGTCTTCGCATATATCAAATTTATTCCACTTCCTGCGTCCATGAATATTCTGTCGACATCGTACGTGCCGATTTGAGCTTTGAGTACCAGGGGCGCGTTTCCTGGCCGAGGTACTGTTATGGGGTGATCTTCTCTGCTGAACTCGATTGGTTGCTCTGACCAATGTAGATATTCCATTGTAGCTGGAGGTGACGTGACTGCTAGATTGACTTGTCGGGTTATGCTTTTTTCTTCTTTATTCGACTTGGGCACGGGTTGTATCATTGCTGTGATGTGCCCGTTGGATGGAACGTACCCTCCGTCATCGTCGCGTCCCTGGTTTGGCTGGTCTTGTCCTTGAGGAACTCCGTTCTTTCCTTGTTGATTTGTAGGATGATTATTGGTGTTTCCTTCGTATCCTTGCCGTTTTGCCTCAGTTTGCTTGCTCAGTGCCGATTCCTGTAGTTTCAAGAATGTTGTGCAATCTTTTATTGCGTGCCTGGACACTCGCTTTCTATCAACGAACGCAGAGTGTATATGACAAGGTCCGTTTAGCATATCTTCTGGCGATGGGTTCTACTCTCTGGGTTCTCTTGCCTGGAACTTTTTTTAGTCCTCCTTCCCGTAGCTTTGATATCCCAAGCTTCTGCGGTCACTCCCTTGGTAGCTGTTGTCTTTATATCCTGCGGCTACTTGGCTGTGGAAGCCGTAGTTGTTGTAGTTGCGGGATCTTCTTCTTTGGCCTTCATATCTGTTTCTTCTATCATCCTCTGGCGATCGCGTCCGCTTGTTGTTGCACGCGTCTTCTCCATCTGCAAATCTGTTTGCTACGTCCATTAGGTCTGACACTATTTTCGGCTTGATCCTGCCCATCTCTTCGACTAGGTCTCCTCGCCTTAACCCAACTATGAATGCGTCTATCGCTCTTCCATCTAAAACTTCGACTGCTGAATTTTTGATGATACTCCATCTTTGGATGTACGCCCTTAGTGTTTCTCCACGCTATTGTACACATGCTTTGACTTCTTCTATGGATGCTGGCCGCTTATATGTCGACTTAAAGTTACTTCTGAATTGCTTTGTGAGATCTTCCCAGCTTTCGATGGTTTCTTTTTCTAATTTACTCAACCATGACCTTGCTGCGCCGGTGAGGTGTAGTTGCAAACTTTGCATGGCTGTTTCTTTGGTTCCTCCCAATATTTATACTGCTTGCAGATAATCCGAGAGCCATGACTGTGGCTCCTATGATCCGTCGTACTTTTGTTGATCATGGGGTAATTTGAATCCCTTGGGTACTGGAGTGGTGCGAACTCTGCGAGTAAAGCACGACGCTCCCATCTCCTTTTTGTTGTCTTCATAGTTGTACTTTCTGTTTGGAGATCGAGATATTTGGGTTCCTCCGTGCTTCGAGCTCCCATGCCATTTTGGTGATGGTGTTCTAGATCGTCGACTACCGCTTCTGCGCCGAGGACTATTGTGATGGCGTGGTGATCTTGGTTTGTGCGTTTCTTTGTTGTGATATGCCTCCTCCTCTTTCGATCCGCGGCTTTGCCTTCCTGTTAATGCAATATTTGCTACTGGTAGGACTGCCTCGATCTATTCTAGTTTGCACAAATTTTCGTTGACGTTGATTTTAGCTGCTGATGTTGACCAATCCTCTGAACTGGATATGTTGCACTCTGCTATAAATCTTGAATGTCATGCCAAATGGGATCAATGATATTGAGTAGGTTCAGAATTGTTTCTGGTTAATACCTTTAAGTTATGCATGGAAAAATGATAACTTAAATATGTAAAATTCCCATACATTTTAGTATGTGGCATATAATTACCTCTTTATTTCTCATCTTTCTAGAATTACATGTTTTCTTTTGGTGTTATATACATTTGTGTACTACTTGAAAATTATTTATTTTCAAGTAGCTTGAACCATGGAACCCCAGGTTGGGAAAGATGTCGCCCACCTATCTAGATGAAGTCTGAAAACTATAAAACCGTTATACTACTTGTTTGCTTATTTATGCTTAAGAGTTCCATGAACGAATGCACACTTGTCTAGGCTATTGTGCTGCTCTTTGCTTCTTCCAGTTACGTGCATGAGTCGTATATCAGCCGCTGATTAGTAATTAAGTGCTTGTTCTTCTACTGCTACTTTAATTAAGTAACTGTGTGCACCTTGATTTCTCTCTTGCTTACCACGTGTGTGATTTTCCTATAAACAATGGTTGCACGTTGATGTGAGTAGTAAGTGGATGAAAGCACTACCATCCAGATTTCTGAGGGGATATTGCTATTTGCACGTCCAGTTTATATTACTTAAGAATTGAGTACCATGATGCACTTACCATGCTATTTTATATTGTGGTACCTATCATGTAAAAGTAACTTGTTATTCATGCTTTGATTCCATATTTCGCAGGCCACGGTCCTTTTCTAGTGCTGGTGCCCTCCGGGGATGCTGTGGTGGTGGTGCTGTCCAGTGGAGCTCCTGCAGGTGCTGCCGACATCCCGTGTCACTGAGCTCCCCCTGCTTGATCCACTACGACCAGCCCCTGCCTTCTTCAACTGGGACCTCTCTTACAATACTGTGTCCCCGTCGGGAGGTCTCTCTTTCTCTCTCAATTAGTCTGAATTTTCCTTGAACTACTCCATGTATGTTTGCGAAGAAATGAGGTTCGATTTTGTTTACTACATTGCTGTGATGTAAAGTTGTTGATCTGTGGTGATGACTAACATGTGAATATCCTAGTTTTTGTTGTATGTGTTTTGCTGGAATGGTCTCCGGAGCAAAAAATGCTATTCCCTATTTACTCTTGATTGGCACGCCTTATTGGTTTGGTTCACTAGACACTTGTCTTGGTTAATTTGGTTCTAGCAATTGTTCTAGTTTAGTAAGTTCTTCGGTTTTGCTCTAGTTGACTTGATTAGATGCTCTCTCAAGTAGATTGGCTACTGCTCTGCATTAAAATCATTGCTAGGTTGAACAGATAGGTTGGTAACATAATGTTGATAATTTGCTCAATTACTAGTCCAAGGTAGGTTATATCAGATTTGTTCGATCTTGATTGCATATTGATCATGTGCTTGACTAGATGGCTAAAATGCTAGTCCTGGGTAGGCTCTACTACTTGTTTGTTTACTTATGCATAAGAATTCCATGTATGAATCCAAACTTGTCTACGATGATGTGTTGTTTTGTCATCAGAATGTTGTTTCATCTCTCACTAATAACCTACCGATATGTTCTTACCAAGTAGCACGTGAAGTGATATATGGCCTATCTTCAAGTGATATTTGCTATTGTTGCTTTTTTCTTTTTAATTTAGCTCTTGTTATTTGCTATCTCCAATGTTGGGGTCACTGTACCTGCAAATTTTTATTAGCTTAAAGAAATATTGAGACCAGTATGTATTTTTGTATCTTATTTTGTAGCTACCGTCTTCGGTTGCTCTGGGAAACCCATCGCTTCTCGACCATAAAAGGATGTTATAATGATGATTGCATTACAACCATAATAGGATGTTTAATTTTCTCTTTATTTTCTTTTAAATGTGTTTGCATGATTGCAATCAAGAAGGAGGTCGAGGATCTTGAGCCTAGTGGTATTCAGGTTGTCACTGTTGTAGTTGTTTATCATTTAATCAAAAGAACCCATGTAAAACATGAATATGGTTCTCTTCCAGGTCTCCAAATTAACAAGGCTGCTTTGGGAGAGGGTCTGCCACTCATAAGTTTGAGACTCAGAGCGCGCGCTCTACTTAGACTGGGACGTGCACTCCTTTAGGATCACCAACTGCGGTGTCCAGGACACCACCCAGGGAGTTGATCTTCAACCGTCATTTCTTGTTGAAGTAGTCGGTCAACATATATTGGTGAACTTCTCAACCACAAATTGCGAGTTCCTGCTTGGAGCAACTCTTCTAATTGATGATGGGCCGCAGAAGCAGCTTTGTGTTGTGACCGTGATGCCAAATGTAGAGCCCTCTGTAACAAACTTTCAAGTCTACTAAGTTCAACATCGTTGCCTTTTGGACACTTGCTTTGAAAAATCCGTTCTACAATATACCATGTGTTTGTGCTTTGCGTAATAATCTAGCGATGATGTGTATATGCTCGATGTGAATCGGATGAAGCTGAGATGAGCAGTTGTACGTTATGAATCTACACGTAGTCTTTGTAAGTAAGTATTTTCTGTTTACTCGAAACCTCACAGAGCTTACATTGTGTTTCATAGTGTAAACTGTTCGAATGTAAAATTAAGATTGGTGGCTAGCGGCTCAACACAGCAGATGGTGGAAGCTATTTTTTCTCTGTTTAATTGTATAGTGTTCTTTGGTGGTGACAAAAGTAGGGTATGGACTTACGTATTAGCTAAACCTATTGGGATTCCTCTGGTATTTGCAATTAGATAAATCTGCAATAAGAAAAGATTATATGTGCCTAAAAAACGCCCTGGAACCGGAATACTCTGGTCCTCAGAACGGCTCTGCCTAAATAAATTTATCCAGGGTAAAATTCCAGGATTAAAATGTCATGAGTAACATTTCTACTATCATCGTTTCCTTGGTGGAAACAAATCCTAAACATACCTGAAAATTGAACAAAACCCTAAACATACCTGTAAAATTGATGGAAACAAGACTTCCCTGAAGTATAAACTATGAAGTGATTCAGTTGCTAGCATTGGGAACATACACTATCCAGACTCTGCCCCACTACCTTGAAGTACGAAGTGTTTTATGTGAAGCAATTATGAAGAGAGAAAAATCAGTACACTTACCGAGATTCTGAAGTCATTTAACATGAATCACTGCCTGGCCATGCAAGCACTCCATCGTTCCTTGGTGTTTGGTATCCCAGCCATGTCAGCAATCCGTGTGTGGTTTTTGCATCTAAACCGTCAATCTGCTATACCGTCAAATCCAAACAAGCAAACGTTTTGGAGAATTAAAACTTCCCGCCTGCTCTTCTCCCTCAAGCTGTGTGTGCCACCCACTATAAGTACAAGTCTATCACCACAAGCCGCGTGCGGTATGCGCGTGTGTGACTTGTGACTTTGGACTTTGGCGTGGCGTGGCGGGGAGACGAGCCAGTGACGAGGAGAGAGACCAGTTCATCGTCGGTTCTGTCAGGCCGATCGTCCAGTGGTGAGAGAACCATCAGCAGCAAGGGTTTGCATTCCTTTGGTATACCTGATTCTAGATGTTTCTTTCTTCTATAATAGCTCGAGCTGGGCGCCTCGGCGGACGACGACCTGGGATGGAGGCGGCGTGTCCTGGCTAGGCGGTCTTCGCTTGCAACTAGCTGCAAGCACACAAGGAGGTCTGGAGGTGGGATGGAGGGATCGTTTTCATGGATCAGTTTTTATGGCCAATAGCTCACAATAACCTTCCCACCGGTGGGTATTCAGAGACAAGGTATGTACGTACATCCTCTATGCCAAATGGTGAGCCGCTTCTTGAGACAGTGTCCTAAATAAAATTTACTTCTGAAAGCATGTCAAAAAGCAACACGGACAAGCAAGTATTTGTCCAATCTTCAGATCAACTATTGCGTTCAAACATCCTTCCTTTGAAGGCCATGCAAATCAACTAGTGCGTTCAAGCAGTGCGCCGACGGCGCCGTCGTTGGCGGCCATAGATCGATCATTGTAGTAAGATGCCTTTTCGAAAACTCCATACTCTTGTGGCGTTTCACGAGATGCAAGTTTGTGAAATAATTCACTTAACTCTTAGATGTTTGCTAAACTTGTAACTCATATATTCTTCTTTATGATCCAATCATAAAAACTTGAATTTTCTTGTTACAATAATTTCCACTTCATAAATTGAACAGTTTCAATCATTTCATACTTCTATCTCATCAAGCAGATATACCATACATCTATTCGAGTCATTGATAAAATAGAAAATACACCGCACTCGACTTCACACCATGAACTACATACATCAACATGCATGATCTCCATTTAGTTAGTCACTTGTTCTGTCCATGGCCCATGAACGGAGTTTAATCATCTTTAGGAAAAGTCTCATAAGCGTCAATCAATTCAAAATCAAATGACTCAAAAATCCATCAATATGGAATTTCTTTCATGTTTTGTTTTCAATATGAATCAAACAACGATGTCTCATATAAGTGAAAATATTTTTGTCTTGCGACATTTAGCATCAGTGTCATAAATGTCTATTTCACCAAAAAGATTTATAATAATCTATCCATCGATTATGGAAGACGGTAATAATATAAACAACCATTGTTCTCATAATACTAGAATAATAAGTTCATAACAAATCTTAAAGGCTAGGTTTGATACCGGCGAAAAACATAATAACACTTTTATTTGTTTCTCGACGCGCATCATTATCACATTCTTTTGCTGGTTATTTAGGCCATTGTAGTTCTTGCATTGTGTTGCTTTGTATGACATTTCATACCAACAATCCAATATCGAATACCCAAGAATTACATTGTTAACGATCAAAGAAATATATCTATAACATGTATATCATTTATATACCTGAGCTGGACATTTCCAGTCTTTTCCTTTTCTACCAAATATTTTGCAAACTCTATTTAGCATTTCTTCTCCATTTAGAAGAATCTATCAATATCAATAGTGGTGTCAAGCATTTGACACATAGTCCAAAGGATGTTAGTCAAACACTACTGACCTTGGATTACGCACATTGAGGTGGATCACCATCATCATATAACTGGTATTCTTCTAGATTCCATTCTTTAGCATTCTTTTGGTATAGCAAAACAATTTGCCGATACCTTTTTCATCCATCTTATCATGACAAATTTTATGATGAAACTACTATAGCTCTTAAGGACAAATACAAGTATAAAATTAGTTCCCCAATCCTTTGGGTGATCGGGACGCCTAGCGTCTTCAATCTCTGCATATATTCATACAATATGAGCATATGTTCTTTTACTAAATTATACTTAATCATTTTTGCAAACATTCAAAGTTTAAGATATCAAATATCTTTCACCTCTTTTGTTTCTGAAACAATTCTTTTAGCTCCAAGATCACTTTGATTCTCAAACAATTTTAAAGATCAATTTCTCATGAAGGCAAACATATAATCTTTTAGATACTAAACTTGAATCATTGCTCTCTGATTAATACAACTTATTAAATTGCATGGAGCAAGTGAGGTTTGCTAAAATTGCGATATGACTTAATCTTTAGTCTTGACATTCTAACTAAACGACACTAGTCCAAAAAGTGACTATCCAGAATTCTATAGTTCTTTTAACTCAATTAAAACTAAGTATCGGTGGAATACGGTTGCCAAAGACTACAACGACTTATGCAAATACACTAAGATTTAGTTCATGATAATTAGTTCAAGTTAATTAAATTACTAATGAACTCCCACTAAATTCAACATCCCTCGAAGTTGTTTAGTGAAGGATGATCCAAATTCGCTACACCAAGACCGATCATCACGTGAGATGATGTAGCTTTAATGATAATTAGTTCAAGTTAATTAAATTACTAATGAACTCTCACTAAATTCAACATCCCTCGAAGTTGTTTAGTGAAGCATGATCCAAATTCGCTACACCAAGACCGATCATCACGTGAGATGATGTAGCTTTAATGGTGAACATCAACATGTTGATCATATCATCCATATGACTCATGCTTGATCTTTCGGTCCGTGTGTTCCGAGGCCATGTCTGTACATGCTAGGCTCGTCAAGTTTAACCCAAGTATTTTCGCATGTGTAAATCTGGCTTACACCCGTTGTATGTGAACGTAGAGTTTATAGCACCCGATCATCACGTGATGCTTCAAAACGACGATCTTTCACAACGGTGCATACGAGGGGAGAACACATTTTATCTTGAAATTAAGTGTGAGGGATCATCTTATAATGCTACCGTCGCGATCAAAGTAAAATAAGATGCATAAAAGATAAACATCACATGCATATACAATATGTGACATGGTATAGCCAATCTTCGCGCATTGATCTCCATCTTGTGCGCGCCGGCATGATCTCCATCACTCCACCATGATTGTCTCCACCAAGAATAGCAACTACGACTATTGCTAACTACTTAGCAATAAAGTAAAGCTATTACATGGTGTATAAGAAGTTGAAATGCAGGTCATACAAAATTATAAAGACAACCATATGGCTCCTGCCGGTTGTGCACTCATCGACATGCAAGTCATGAAATATTACAAAACATGATCATTGCATACATTACATATATCAACATATACATCACATATTGTGGCAATACCATATCACAAACACTCTCTGCAAAAACAAGTTAGACGCCTCTAATTTGTTGATTGCATATTTTACGTGACTTATGAGAGCTACGTTTAAGAACGGTTCTTACCTACATAAAGCCACAATGGTAATATTATGGTTGCCAACATCCGTTGTAGATCTCATAACTACTATAGTGAGAAAAACTAGCTTCCACCAGCCGCATGTGTGGAACAAGCCACACGTCAAGTGGGGAACCGGTCTCGCAAACGAGGTCGCGTAAAGTTGGCTTGGACCGCTTCAATCTCACTATACCGTGCCATAAGAAATACACAACATAGAGGTTTGCAACAGAAAACATCAACGTCCGCAACAAGCATGTTGCGTTTTACTCGTGTAAAACATCTACGCATAGATCTGGCTCTGATACCACTGAAGGGTTTTGCATCATAGAAAACAAAAAAAATTCTACGATGATAAACAAGGACAAGCCAAGATCTGATCTACGAGA
Source organism: Dactylis glomerata (assembly GCA_007115705.1). NCBI lineage: Eukaryota > Viridiplantae > Streptophyta > Magnoliopsida > Poales > Poaceae > Dactylis > Dactylis glomerata. Next base: position 9,539,311 of record QXEO01000625.1, on the reverse strand, counting down.
TGCAAAACAACGAGCGAGAGAGATTAGATCTACATACCCTTGTAGATCGCACATCGAAAACATTCAGATAAATGTGGTCGGCGTAGTCGTACTAGCGCCTCCTCCTCGCGATCCGATCTGATCCAAGCGCCGCAACGGGCGGCGCCTCCGAGCGTTGCACACGTACAGCGCAACGACTCCTCCTCCTCCTCCTTGGTCCAGCAAGGTGTGATGGAGTGGTAGATGGGATTTGCAGCACGACAGCGTGGTGCTTATGGTAGAGAGTATCTGCGGGCAGGGCTTCGCCTACGCGCGCAAGGTGAAAGAAGATAGGCAAAAGATCTAATCAAACTAGGGCAAGAAAATACTACAAAAAGCAAAGACGGCATCGGCTGAAACTATTTTCAGTATTAGGTCAACAACCAACTCATGCGCTGTCCGCCTTGATCTCTTTTATAGGCAACGAAAAAACGTATGAACCAAATCTGCTACTTGACGTGCGAGGCAATCAAGTTTCGTGTATGTCACGCATACATGTTTCCTTGCGCTGGCGTACGTGCTCGATCGATCGAATCGATCGGAGGACTCGGCGGCTTTGCTATGCCCCGACGCGTGCGCGTACGGCCGGTCGGCCCATGTGGCCAAAAGCCTAGCATGGCATGCACGATCGTGTGCGTGAGCCTTTGGCTCACGTTTCTTTTTTCTTTCTTTCTTTTTGCTTTTTATTCCTTTTGCCTTCTTATTAGTAGTTTGTCTAAATAGACTATAAAACTAGTTTATTAGCAAAATTTTCCGTGGACTACTTTTGAGCCCATATTTATTTCTAATAAATAAATAAATATATTAATATTTATTTATTAATTCATTTAATTAATAAATATTAATCTTCTTCCCAGAACAATTTTGTAACTCTTCGAAACAATTTTCATAAATCCCGAAACTACCCTAACGTCGATGAGCATTAAGTGTGTGACCCTACAGGTTCGAGAATATGTGGACACGATCACCAACAATAATCAATAGCAGGATCTGGAAATCCATATTGACTCCCACATATTCAACAAAGATCATTTTCGGTGAACCACGATGTCAGGATTCAAATAATTCCGTATTCAAATTTCTTTGTCTCGTGATATTTTACTTGCCCGAGATTCGATCGTCGGTATCACCATACCTAGTTCAATCTCGTTCGCAGCAAGTACTCTTTACTCGTTCCGCAATCCAATATCACCCTGTGATTAAACTCATTAATCATGTGTTTGCAAACGGTGTATGATATTGATTACCGAGTGGGCCTGGAGTATATCTCTCCGACATTGAAGGGACAAATCCCATCTCAATGCAACCCAACAGGTACTTTCCGATTACCTGAGAGACACCTTTATGATCACCCTCTCATAGGATGACGTTTGATGACCTCAAAGCTCTCTTCTGGTAACAGGGAGTAGCATTATCTCATGGTCTAAAGAATAGGATACTGACATAGGAAAAGCTACGCAATTATGAACACAATGACACGATCTAATTGCTGTGCTTAATTTGGGTCTGTCCATCACGTCATTATCCTAATAATATAACCTTATTATTAATCGACAACTCATGTCTATGGTTAGGAAACCTTAACCATCATTAATCAATGAGCTAGTCTAGTAGAGGCATACTAGGGACACAGTGTTGTTCATAAACCATACAAGTATTAATGTTTCTGCTTAATACAATTCTAGCATGGAATATAAACATTATCATAAACAAGAAATATGATAATAACAATATTATTATTGCCTCTAGGGCATATTTCCTTCAGAAACCTCTTCCTTGAGTGATAAGATTGATACCATTATGGCTATGCTTGGTAATGATAGAATTCATGTTGATCCTAATAATGTTCCTTTGGCCTCTTTGGTTGCTCAAGAAGAGCATGTTGATGTGAACTTCATTAGAAATAATAATTTTAACAACAATGCTTATAGGAACAATTTTGCTAGTAACAACTATAGGCCGTATCCTTCTACCAATGGTAATGGTTATGGTAATTCCTCCAACAACAATAGGGGTGCGCCCTCTAAACTTGAAGTCATGCTCAAAGACTTTATGGTTAAACAAATTGCTTTTAATAGAACTGTTGAGGAAAAGTTAGGCAAAATTGACATTATTGCTTCTAAAGTTGATAGCCTTGCTCATGATGTTGAACTTCTAAAATTAAAAGTGTTGACTAATGATATGAAGGAGAACAATACTTTTGCCACTGCTAATGCTATCCAAGTTAAAATGGATGAAAATGTTAGGATGTTAGCAGAATTGCATGCTAGGTGGGAAAGAGAAGATGAGATAGCTAGGAATATGAAAGTTTGTACTATTACCACCTCTAATGATGTTGTTCCAAATGCTAGCAATCCTCTTACTTTGATTGGTGTAGAGAAAACTCCCACTCTTTGTGTTAAAAAGCCTAAAACTGCTAAAACTTTTTCTCAAAAGAGTGCTGAAATTTTTCGGAGTGTGGGAGATGATAGCTCTATTTCCTTTGATGATTTTGATGTTGATGGCTGCAATATATCTGAAGTTATTTTGTTCTTGCAAAATCTTGCTTTGAGTCCCAATGCTAGTTCTATAAATGTTGCTTTTACTAAGCATATTACCAATGCTCTCATGAAAATTAGGGATGAAAAGTTGCAACAAAAAGCTTCTATTCCCAAGAAGTTAGAAGATGGTTGGGAACCCATCATTGATATGCATGTTAATGGTTTTGTTTGCCATGCTTTAAAGATCACATCACGGGAGAGAGAGGTGAACCACATAGCTACCGGTAGAGCCCTCAGCCCCGGGGGGAGAACTACTCCCTCCTCATCATAGGAGACAGCAAGGTTGATGGAGATGGTTGTGAGGTCGATGGAAACGGCGGAGACGGCGATGGAGACTGATGGAGATGGCTCCGGGGGCACTTACCCGTCCCGGTAGGGTGATGGAACAGAGACTTCTGTCCCCCGAAATTCGTCATTCACAATGATCGGTGCATGTCAGCTAGCTAGTTAGAGCAAGCCCAAATTTTTTTTTTTGATGAAAGTGTCATGAGTGTTAATCCTACCGTGCAAAGGTGCAACCCAAGCTTCTCCACGCCAGGTGTGTTTTGGAGGATGCCTCTCAGGGCATGCAAGTCCACTCCAAGATCACATCCTTCCAAGATTAAGGTCTTCAAGCTATGGAGCATGGGGAATTCCTGTTCCTGGGATTCCTCCTCTAGCAATGCCTACATTCATTCAGTTGGGAACAAATAAGACTATGTCGACCGGAGCATGCATTGATCATGGCGTGCATTGCATACCGTTGTTGTGAATCCGGCCAGATGTAGTTTGATGACGTTGGGGAGGAGCGCCAGTAATCCGTGCATGGATTTGAGGAAGTCGACCTTTCCCTTGTTGTAGCTGGTGTCGGTGAGCCGGATTGACGCCTCAGCGACCGCGAGTAACGGCAGCGGCGGTGGCGGATCCATCCCGGTAGCCAATCTGGCGGCTACACACCGGCAGTCGAGACCGTCGTAGGCGAGCTCAAGGCGCAGGCGGGTGAGGAGGGGAGCAACGATTCTGAAGTGGGAGCAGGCGCTGCGGCGCTGGGGCTCAACGATGGCGAGACTCCTGAGCGTGGGCGAGGCGACGTCGCGGATGTGCCACATCCGGCAGCTTTCGAGGTGGAGGTCCTCGAGCACCGGGCAGTACCTGCCCAGGTCCTCCACGAAGGAGGCCGACACGCCAACTCTTACGAGGCGCAGCGTGGTCATGCGGCGGGTGAAGCCGGCGGCACATGCGCCCGCGGCCGATAGGTCGGGCTGCGGCCGAGGGGCAGAGAAGTAGGAGCAGTGCGGGCTCCAGCAGATGGTGGATTCGTGGGCGCTGCGAATGTAGACCGCGGCCGGGCAGTGCCGGAGCCCACGGCGGATCCACCTGCTGTAGGTTTGCAATGAGGGAGCGCTATACGACGTGCCCTGGCGGCTGACCAGGTTCAGATGGAAAAAGTCAAGCTCCTTCTCCGGTGGGATCGACAACAGCAGCTGGTCCGCAAAGTCCTCGAAAAGCTCCCACTGGACGCCGGCGAACTCCCGCTCGTCGATGACGACGATGGCGCGGAGCGCTTGGTGCCACAGTTGCCTCCACCGCCTCGACAGGACGCTCGTTTGCACGACCTGCTGGGGGCTCAGGCGGGAGAGTACGTCATGCAGGAGGCAGTCCGGCAGATCGGTCAGCCGGTCGGCGGTATCGCCGTCCTCAATGCGGTGGCGCTTGCTGGAGTCCATGGCGATGAAGATTGGATCGCGTCGTCCCGGCCGGCGGCTGGCTTCATATGGGAAGGAAGGGAGAAAATTGATACGGATCCCTACACCCGTGCATGAATGTACGCAGGCCCGTATCGCAAGGGTATGCAGAATGTGCGATGGCACAAGCCGGGCCCCCAAATAATTAGGGCCTCAAATAATTGCAGGTTAAGCAATAAGCAAAACACTGCAGAAGCAATAACGTTGAGTAGTCTCCCTTTAGGCTTTAGTTTTTTTTTTAAATGAGCTTTTTATTACGTAAAGAGTTTTTAAACAGTATTACGCCCGGCCTCTGTATAACAAAATCCACACAGCCGCACTACCACGAGGTCTGAATCATGCACTAAAAAATAAAAAGGCGAATTACATATCATAATGAGAAACTGTAAGACATCTATGAAGAAGGCGGTCCAATCATATTATGCTGCCATCCATGCTGAGAAAAAAGATGTCTGACATTATCCTCTATCCTTGTGCACACCTCCGTAAAGAGATCGTGGTCCTCAAAACGATGAAGCTGCAACCATATGCGGAGAGTTTCAGTGCAAGCGATGTCAATGCAATATCATCGAGAAGGGCCCAGAGAATATCTTCCCATCATCGGGTTAGACAAATTCCACTCTTGATCCATGAGCCTCAACTAACACTTTCAAAATATCCAAATCAACCCTTATAATCACCCTGTTATGGTGTGACGTTTGATATCATCAAAGTACTCTTCCGGTATCAGTGATTAACATGATCTTATGGTCTGGGGATTAGAACTATTTCGTATGAGTTTGGTATAGCAATGAAACTTGATGACTTGACCGTACTACTATTCGTACTACGGGTGTGAGTGTTCACCACAACATTCTTTTAATGATATGACCCTGTTATTAACAACATCCAATATTCATGATCAGGAAACCTTGATCATTAGTTAATCAACGAGCTAGTATAAAAGAGAGGCTTTACTAGGAACATTTTTAGTTTATTAATCACACAAGTATTAATGTTTCCGATTAATACAATTCTAGTATGAGAAATAAACATTTATCATAAACATGGAATATGATAATAACTACTATATTATTGCCTCTCGGGTATATTCCCTTCAGCATGCACTAGACTTTGAAGAGGCAAAAGAGATACAATGTGGACAAAACACCAAGAAGATCAAGAAGTCGCACAAAGATGTGAAAAACTAAAGGTCGTCCAAATTATATCAAAGAATCAATTCAACACAAGATTGACTCTAAAGTACACCAAGTGAATAAAGCAAACACCAATGAGCATAAAGGATCCCTAAAACACATGTGCTCAATGACTTATCTCATTTTAAGAATATAGAACAAAATCAATAAAAGAGATAGTCATTCTCCCAAAGAGAGCAAGGTTCTAACAAATAAACCAAACTCTCCACACCTTTTTTATATGGCACACTAAGTACAAAAAAGAAAAGATTTGTCTTCCAACAATAACCAATACCAATTGAAATAAGCAACAACAGTATGTTATAGCAAATATAGGAGAGCTCCTCCAAGATTAGTGCATTATATATGATTTTTCCATTTAAAAACAAAATGCTCACAAATGGGATCATCATCTCTACCTACATTAAGAATAACACAAAACAAGTTCAACAAAATCAAATGGAATCGCAAGGGTCAAGGAAGACAACAAGAATTAAAACAAATATATTTCTTGGCAAGAGATAAGGTAATTAAAAGCAATAGCCAATGTGAAGATGATAAATAATTTATATGCCACATGATAGAATACCAATTGTCCATGGACAAGAGGTATTTGGAATTATTTCCTGGTGATATTTTACACATCAGTCCAAGATCATCTTCACAAAAGGAAGCATGGGAAAATATAAGAATTAGAACACCATGCTTAGATAGATTCTTAGTTGCTTCAAAACGGCAAACAATCACACAAAGCAATGATAGAATGACTTTACATAAATGGTTTCTTGGAAACATATTGAAGCTCATATTTGAGGAAAAACCTCACCAAGAAAGTATCCCACAAATAAGATCCCAAAAATATGGTAGCACTAAGACCATTGAGCAAAAAAGGAACTTGTTTGAGCAAACATGCCACATATGAACAAGATAATTTTACAAAAAAACTATAATATGTGGCATAACCTCAAATATTCACATTCTTTAGGATTGTAATATCCACAAAGAATATTACTCCCCCATAATGTGATAACGCAATTATTCTCACAAGAGGCAAATAAAAAGCAACTAGAGATGATTAATGGACATTATAGAATTTGAATTTCTCATGAGCAAGACATACCACAAAGAGACTAGATAATTGATACGTCTCCAACGTATCTATAATTTTTGATGCTCCATGCTTGTTTTTACACCATTTGCCTAATGTTTCGTTACACTTCGTGGCACTTTTATGCATTTTCCGGAACTAACCTATTAACGAGTTGCCACAGTGCCAGTTCCCTGTTTTCTGCTATTTTTGTGTTTCCTAAGTGATACACAGGAAATATTCTCGGAATTGGACGAAACACATTCCTAGAGTCTTATTTTACCCGGAAGCTTCCAGAGATCCGAAGGAGAGTAGGAGGGGGGGCCACCAGGGCCCCACACACAGGGCTGGCGTGGCCAGGCCCTGGGCCGCGCCACCCTGGCGTGAGGGAGCCTGGCCCCTCCTCTGACATCGCCCCTTCGCCTATAAAGACCCCCCGACGGAAAAGACCTAAGTACCCGATCAATTTTCCAGAACACATCGCGATCCGCCGCTGCCGTCGACCCGAAGATCGGGAGGGTCCAGAAGCTCTTCCCGGCACCCTACCGGAGAGGGGAATCACCACCGGAGGTCTTCTTCATCGCCATGCTTGCCTCCGGAGCGATGAGTGAGTAGTCTACCTTGGACTATGGGTCCATAGCAGTAGCTAGATGGTTGTCTTCTCCACCATGTGCTTCATGTTTAGATCTCATGAGCTGCCCTACATGCTTGAGATCACCGTTATATAATTCTACATGTTTGGTTTGTTGGGATCCGATGAATATTGGTGTTTATGATTGAGTTGATGTACTGAATATTATCTTTTGTTATCTCTATGTTGTTTATGATCTTGCATGCTCTCCGTTGTTAGTAGCTATCTTGGCCGAGTAGTTGCTAGTGACTCCAAGAGGGGGTATTTATGCTCGATAGTGGGTTCATGCCTCTATTTAACCTGGGGGAGTGACAGAAACCTCTAAGGTTGTAGATGTTCTGTTGCTACTAGGGAGAAAACAACATTCATATGCTCAAGGGCATATGCTTTGTTTACATTACACACTTTGCTTAATGCAATTATCTGTTGTTCGAAACTTAATACTTGTGGAGTTCTCGGATTGATTCGCCACAAGTGGATTATTAGTCATAGATGCAGTTGGATGGCGGTCTATGTATTTTGTTGTAATGCCCAGAGTAAATCTCATAGTGATCTTCTTGACATATCACGTTTATCTTTATTCTATCAATTGCCCAACTGTAATTTGTTTACCCAGCATGTGTTATTTATCTTATGGAGAGACACCACTAGTGAACTGTGGACCCCGGTCCTATTTCCATCATATTGCTATCACCTGTTTACTTTACTTGCACTGTTTACTTTACTCGCATACTCTATTGTTTTCCACTCGATACGCTCATAACCTTTGTTTCAAGCAAACCGGTGAGATTGACAACCTCATCGCAAGTTGGGAACGAAGTACTTGGTTGTGTTGTGTGCAGGTTCCGCGTTGCAGCTAGCAAGCAAAGCTTGGACGAGGCGCCATATATAAATTGTCCGAAGCTGTCGCAAGCTAGCAAGCATCACCTTCAGTCATTTGTCTCTCCTCTCCAAGAACGATTAAACCTTGGTTTCTTAACTGAGGGAAAACCAGCTGCTATACTCATCACACCTTCCTCTTGGGGTTCCCAACGGGCTGGTTATTCACCACGCACAAGGACTGCCAAGCTCCACATCAACTAGGAGCATCAATAATCTTGAAATATCAATTCTAAGTGGTAGACCTCACGTACTCACATTTTTAGGATTGTGAAATGCCCAAGCATATCATTCCCCCAAATGGGATAGACCATTAATATCTCAAAAGAGCCAATTAAGATACAAAATGATGCAACAAAGGCTCAACAAGAACGCACGTACATGGTGTGAAACCAACAAGCACATAATTGATTACTCAAAATAAAGCAAGTAGGAAGCACAATATATACAAACAAATGCAAGATACAAAACCCAACACATACAAAGGGGCGAGAAATTTTCAATGTAGATAAGTTGAGTACATGTTACCGCAAGGAGGAACATTGGATATATGATAGAAACAAGATAATCCAGTTGACTTGACTTGAGAACATATAAATGGTGAAGATCCCTTAATTCTTCATGATATAGTCAAGTCTCCAATGCCCCCAATAACACCTATTGATCAAGTTTGAGCTTGTTGGTCCCCAACCAAGTTGGGTCCTAAGAGGTTAGTCACAATAGTCTTGGCCACCCAAATGGTTCTTTTCTTGACACCACATTAAGTACCAACAAATTTGGCAAACACATTGTCAATCTTATCCTTGAAAATTGAATAAGCATCATCAATTAAGATAGGGTTGGATGAGCTACCCATAGTGCATGAAGAAGAAAGGTGACCCTTCTCACCGCATATGTAGCAAGTTCTTTTCTTTACCTTCTTCTCACTTGATTTCTCCAAAATGGGAGCATTAGCTTGATTCTTCTTGGGAAGTGAAATTTCTTCAACTCGAGGTTGAGCATGGCCTTGAACTTGAGGCGGCTTCCCTTGTTGCTTCTCCACTAGTGCCTTCTTCTTCAAAGGGCAAGATCTAACATGGTGCCCTCCAATTTTGCACTTTAAGCAAACAATCTTGATCGGATCTTTGACTTGTCCTTGGCCCTTCTTCTTGTTGTTAGCCTTGGACTTCTTCTTGTTGTTGGAGATAAACCCAAGTCCACTCTTATCATTGGGGGATTTTTGCACACTTGACATATTGTCGAGTTTGGATTTCCCTTCATGACTCTTTACCAAGTCTTTCTTCAAATAAGAGACTTGGGCCTTGAGCTCTTCGATTTCCTCTACATGGTTAGTAACAACACAAGCACTAGAGGAAGTAGAAGCTTCATTGTTAGAGCAACAAGGCAAGGAAAGTAATTCATCACAAGATATAGCAATGTTATGAGTGGATGAATTACTAGGACTAGCACATGGTAATATAACATTTTGAGAAGTAGTGCAAATGTCCACATGAGGCTCACTACATGTTACCTTTGACATAATAGCCTCATGAGCTAACTTTAGCTTATCATGGGAAGCTAGAAGATCCTCATGGGAGCAAGAGAGATTCCCATGATTTTCTTCCAATTTCCCATAATTGCTAGTTAGCAAATCAAGTTGAGCCCTTAGCTCAACATTCTCCTTCAAGATGGACGCTTCACAAGAAGTAGAGTTAGTAGCACAAGCATCATCACTAATGGAAAGTGGAGAAGGCAATTTTGTAAGCTCATTTGAATTTGAAGCTTTAAGTTGCTCATGCGACTCGGTGAGAATTATGGGCTCACTCGAAACAACCCTAGAGTCATTTTTAAGAAGCTCAAAATTCTCAAGGAGTTTAGCATAAGTAACTACAAGCTCTTCATATTTTGTTTCAAATTCATTTGCCACCAAAAGAATTCTATCATAAGATTTATTTATTTTAGATAGCTCTAGAATAAAGGTCTCCTCAAGATATTCCTTGGTGGTTTGTTCTTCTTCAATAGCTTCCTTAAGATCCGCAATCTCATCCGCGTAATCACGGGCATGACCTTGCATTTTAAAGATGGTATTTTCATGCTCCTCAATAATTTTATTACTCTCGGTGGCAATAGCCAAAATCTTATAGAAGTAAGAGCAAGCAAGTTTATTCTTACGAATAGCATGAAAAAAATATTTCACTTTTCTCAAATAGAGATGCAAGATCATCATCTTCTTCATTATCCTCATTCTCATCATCACTAGATATATTGGATTCGAACGTAGGAGTTACCTTTGAAGCCCTAGCCACAAGGAAAATGTGGGAAGCAATAGATGATGATGAAGAATTACTTGAAGCTCCAATCGATACCATGTCATTGCCAATATAATCTCTGGTTTCCTCTACATTGTTAGACACACAACAACTAGAGGAATTAGATGCATTTATATCATGGCAACATGTAGTAACAAGTATATCATCATGAGATGTATTCAAGCAACAAGCACATGATTTGCAAGGACTATCAACACAAGCATATAGAGCATTTGTGGTGCTAGAAGTATTTAAGTCCAAAGATGAAGCACTGCAATGAGATAGAGATGAACAATCATCACAAGTAAGCTTACTATCAACATTGCAATATTCATCACCACTCACCATATTGTTACCTTGCGTCTTGCCACACATTGGTAAAGTGGAGGAGAGTTCATCATGGTCGGAAGTAGAGGGAATGCAACCATCCTTAATAATGTTGGACACATCATATTTTTCTTGAATCTTTGTCAAAAACTCATGAGCATTATACAAAGGCATGATTGCATAAATAACCGCATTGCTCCCAACATCAAAAAGAACATTAGTAGCTCGAGAATTAAGATAAGAGTCTTTCTTCTCCTCTAAAGATAGACTATATCTCAAAAATGGTTAAGCATGCAAGTTTTCCATATATCATAATTAGTGCCATCAAATATAAAAGTGTTATTGTGCACTAATCCCCTAGCCGACATCTTTGCTCTCAAGGCGGTGAAGCCTAAAATGAGAGACCTCGCTCTGATACCAATTGAAGGTACACAGATGTTGCCTAGAGGGGGTGAATAGGCGATTTAAAACTTTTACGAGTGGCTTGACAAATGCAGCATAAAACTAACGTTTAATTTGCCAAGCATACAAAACCTAAATATACTAGATTCACCTATGTGCACCAACAACTTATGATAAACAAGATAAGCAACTATGTGATAGCAAGATATATATAACTTCAAGCACGATGGCTATCACAAGGTAAATTGCATAAGTAAAGGATCTCGGGTATAGAAATAACCGAGGCACGCAGAGGCGATGATGTATCCCGAAGTTCACACCCTTGCGGGTGCTAATCTCTGTTGGAGCGGTGTGGAGGCACAAGGCACCCCAAACGCCATGGAGGCACAAGATCCTCCATGTGCTTCATGTTTAGATCTTGTGAGCTGCCTATCATGATCAAGATCATCGTTGTGTAATTCTACATGTTGTGTTTGTTGGGATCCGATGAATATTGGTACTTTGTCAAGTTGATCTATTGATTTATCATCTTTATGTTATCTCTATGTTGTTTATGATCTTGCATGCTCTCCATTGCTAGTAGGTATCTTGGCCGAGTAGATGCTAGTAACTCCAAGAGGGAGTATTTATGCTCGATAGTGGGTTCATGCCTCTAGTAACTTGGGGGAGTGACAGAAACCTCTAAAGTTGTAGATGTGTTGTTGCTACTAGGGAGAAAACAACAATCTTGTGTTCAAGGACATTTGTATTGTTTACATTGCGCACTTTGCTTAAGACGATAATCTGTTGCTTGCAACTTAATACCCAATGGTTGCTTGGACGACATCCGGAGGTTGCATTATTAGTCATAGATGCAGTTGGATTACGGTCTATGTATTATGTTGTAATGCCCAAGTGAATCTCATAGTGATCCTCATGACATTTGTACGCTTGCTTTATTCTATCAATTGCCCAACAGTAATTTGTTTACCCAACATGTTATTTATCTTATGGAGAGACACCACTAGTGAACTGTGGACCCTGGTCCATTCTTTTACATTGCTATTACCGTTTACCATTTACTTGTTTTATTTACATTCTTCCAAACTACTATCTTTTACCACTCGATATGCTTAATCCTTTGTTTATAGAAAACCGGTGAGATTGACAACCTCACTGTAAGTTGGGACAAAGTACTTGGTTGTGTTGTGTGCAAGTTCCACGTTGCTGATACGTCTCCAACGTATCCATAATTTTTGATGCTCCATGCTTGTTTTTACACCATTTGCTTAGTGTTTCGTTACACTTCGTGGCATTTTTATGCATTTTCCGGAACTAACCTATTAACGAGATGCCACAGTGCCAGTTCCCTATTTTCTGCTGTTTTTGTGTTTCAGAAAAGTTACACAGGAAATATTCTCAGAATTGAACGAAACAAAAGCCAGACGTCCAGAAATTTACCGGAGCTTCCAGAGAACCGAAGAGGAGACGGAGAGGAGCCACTAGTGGGCCACACCACCAGGGGGCGTGGCCTAGGGCTGGCCCATGCCCCCCTGTGGTGAGCCCCACCAGGACCACTTCGGACGCCCCCCCTTCACCTATAAAGACCCCCCGACGGGAAAAACCTAAAGACCCGATCACTTTTCCAGAATACCTCGCGATCCACCGCTGCCGTCGACCCGAGATCGGGAGGGTCCAGAAGCTCTTCCCGGCACCCTGCCGGAGAGGGGAATCGCCACCGGAAGTCTTCTTCATCGCCATGCTTGCCTCCGGCGCGATGAGTGAGTAGTCTACCTTGGACTATGGGTCCATAGCAGTAGCTAGTTGGTTGTCTTCTCCACCATGTGCTTCATGTTTTGATCTCATGAGCTGCTTTACATGATCGAGACTACCTTTATGTAATTCTACATGTTGTGTTTGTTGGGATCCGATGAATATTGGTGTTATGATTGAGTTGATGTGCTGAATATTATCTTATGTTATCTCTATGTTGTTTATGATCTTGCATGCTCTCCGTTGTTAGTAGCTATCCTGGCCGAGTAGTTGCTAGTGACTCCAAGAGGGGGTATTTATGCTCGATAGTGGGTTTATGCCTCTATTTAATCTAGGGGAGTGACAGAAACCTCTAAGGTTGTAGATGTGCTGTTGCTACTAGGGACAAAACAACATTCATATGCTCAAGGGCATATGCTTTGTTTACATTACACACTTTGCTTAATACAGTTATCTGTTGTTCGCAACTTAATACTTGTGGAGTTCTCGGATTGATTCACCACAAGTGGATTATTAGTCATAGATGCAGTTGGATGGCGGTTTATGTATCTTGTTGTAATGCCGAGAGTAAATCTCATAGTGATCCTCTCGACATGCACGTTGTCTTTATTCTATCAATTGCCCAGCTGTAATTTGTTTACCCAGCATGTGTTATTTTATCTTATGGAGAGACACCACTAGTGAACTGTGGACCCCGGTCCTATTTCCATTATATTGCTATCACCTGTTTACTTTACTCACACTGTTTACTTTACTCACATATTACTATTACTTTCCACTCGATACGCTCATACACTTTGTTTCAAGCAAACCGGTGAGATTGACAACCTCATCGTAAGTTGGGAGCAAAGTATTTGGTTGTGCTGTATGCAGGTTCCGCATTGCTACTGGTTGAAGACAAGTCAACAAGAATCGTTAATGGCGCCCTTGTTGGAGTGTTAGTAGGCTAGTCAGCATCACCTTCTAGAGTATTGACTTTTATCTGGATGACTAAACCTTGGTTTCTTTCTGAGGGAAAAACTTGTTGCTGTGCTCATCATACCTTCCTCTTGGGGTTCCCAACTGGACGGTGAAAAACTATCAACACCGCGCCGCATCAAGACATTTTTCTGGCGCCGTTGCCGGGGAAAAAGAAGACTTCTGCAATGGGAGTTTCGCACGCACATCCTTTACTTTGTTTTTAGTTTTGCTTTTACTTTATTTTTACTTGCATCATTTTATCAAAAACACACAAAAAAATTAGTTTCCTTTATAGTTGTTATTTCTTTACTCTAGTTCATTATGTTGTTCCCTAAGTATGTTTTGGAGGACCTCTCAGTAGGGAGTGGTTCAATTATTGGAAAAAGTAACATTGAGGAGTTCTTTAATCATATTAGTATGCATAAAGATATTGAGGAAAAGTCTTTGGCTGAGCTTACTCCTAGTTATGAAGTTGCTTCTGCTTATTTGATTCACATGTTAGAAGCTAGGTTTGCTAGCCTTAATCCTTTTATGCAATACATGTTTCTTAAGCTTCATGATATTGAGGATCCCGAAAAGAAAGCTTTTATCCTTGAAACTTTGCGCATAGAATTTAGAGATGTTGCCATTGAAGCTAGGAAAGTTCTTAAGCGCTTTAATAAACTCAGTTCACCTATAAAGGTTGTTAGTACAAACAATGAGGGAACTGAAATACCTATACCTAGCAAGCTCTTGGGATTGTATGATGCTTTTGAAAATAATTTTGATTGGATCTGTCCCAAATATATTTTTAGTGATTTGAGTGAACCAAAGCATGATCACAAAGGGTCTTCAAAAACTTATGTGGATGAAATACAATGCCTTATAGAAAAGACTTCTGCAGTTGATCTTAATAATTCTTTCAAAAATACTTGATTCGCATTTTCTGCGCCTAGCTCAAAGGCGTTAAAGAAAAGCACTCTTGGGAGATAACCTAATGTTTTTGCTTTCAGTTCTTTTTCTTTTATTTGAGTCTTGGAAGTTATTACTACTGTAATAACCGCTCCTTATCATTTTTATTTCGTTTTTGTGCTAAGAGAAGCCTCTAATTTGAGTGAGGTAAGATTTGGGGATGTTGCTGTCCTGAAACTGTTTTCGGTGCTGCACCGTAAAAATTTGTGAAAATGCTCTGTATATCTTTTGGAGCTGCGATTTCTTGTGCATATGACCGAGGTTATGTACAAACTTTCATTAGTTGAACACTTTTTGATTTGAGCAACAGAAAACCCTCTAAAAATTCGACCTTTGTTAGCTGTTCTGTTTTGACAGATTTCTGCCAATATTTGTGTTTGCCGCTTTATCGCTTTCTTTTTGAGTTCTTTTGATCACGGAACTTTTGGGGAAGTTGATACAGTAGTATATGCTTTATATGTGGTGGTTTTGAGTTGAAACCTGAAGCAAAAAGGGGTTGATTCAATGTTATGCTTACACTAATATTGCTAATAGATTTGTGTTTAGTTTTGTATGAAGGAAGTTTTCAAGTGTAGGGATTAGAGAATGATGGGATGAGTTGAATAATGGACAAAAGCTCAATCTTGAGGATGCCCATGTCACCCCAACAAATATCCAAGAGGTACAAGCGTCAAAGCTTGGGGATGCCCCCGAGGCACCCCTTCTTCATCGGCAAAAATCAGGTCACCTTTCAAAACACTATATTTTTATTGCTTCATGCATTATGCGTTTTTCTTGGAGCGTCAGTTGTTTTAGTTTTCAGTTTTGTTTTGTTTTGTTTGCTGCAATAAATGGTTGGACCCCAACAAATTCCTTTTGGAGAAGTTGCATTGCTTTTCATTTGCCAAGAACACTCCGTTTTTCACTCCTATCGTTTCAACGAGTGTTCTTCTTTTTCTAGAACTGCGTTTAGCTTTCATTTTTCGCCTTAATTTTTGTTCAGATCTTATTATATCTTTATATCAAGGTATCTTTTGACCTTCTGGTCCATGTTGGTTTTCATCAAAAAAGTTCGAATGGTGTTGGAAAAGAGAAAAAGCTTTATGCAACAAGTGGTACAAGAAGGAGCTTGTGTAGACTGCGGCCTAGGCTTTTGCATGTCGTGCTTGATGTCTTTTTGATAGTATGCTTAGTGGTTTTGCTGTAGCATGACTTGTCTCAAATGACTGAGATTGCTTAATGAGCCTTTGAAAAAAATCATGCGTTGTTTTAATTATTTGGAAGCATTATTTTGGTTTTCTCCTTTGATGCTTTATTTGGGTTGACTTGGCGCATGCTCACACATGTTAGACTCATACAAAGTCACCATTGCCTCTATGATCATTTAGTTTTTGACTTTTGATGCCATCTTATGCTACTTTTAATGTCGCTTTGTCGCTATGCATGATTATGGTCGTTATTGCTCTCTTAGTTGGTCGCTCCCAGTCTTTTGCTAGCCCTCATTTTGTACTGAGTATGAGCTCTACTCGTGCATCCAACTCCTAAAAACCAAGTTTGCCATTGTGTCCACTATAAATTCCTATGCATGGTATTTGTAAGCCATTCCAAGTAAATTTTCACGTGCTACCTTTCAAAACTTTCAACTACTTCTTATTTTGTGCCACTATTTTTAGCTCATGGGGACGTAGTGGTCGGAATTGCTATCTTCCATATTAAATTAAGTACCCCTCGACTAGGCAGCTTCATCTGCTCATCATTAATTTTGCATGAGAGCTAGTCAGACTATTACAATATAATTCTAAAAAAAGAAAAAAAGGCACTCCTCCATGGTATGTGAATGTTGGTGGGCACCCGATGGAATCGGTTAGCCATGGTTTGAGAAAGGAAAAAAGGTGGGGAGGAGTGCCAAAGCTTTATAAAAGAGCACCAATGTGCCAAATTTTCAAATAACTCGGAACCGCTCTCACTTGTTTATTATGGAAGATAGTAAGACCCCATTGCCAGTCGTTGACATGAAACAACCACCTCTCAAAACCCAAATTTTATCTCTGTTTTACAAATGAAAAGCTCTAGCACATGTTTAATCACTGCTTCCCTCCGCGAAGGGCCTTTCTTTTACTTTTATGTTGAGTCACCATCTTCTACCTTTATGCACCGTCTAAGAGAGCATAGTTGTCATTCTAAGTATAATGTGCATTGTCCCAAAGGTTTCATTGATTGATTCATATTGTTGGTTTCACTTGTTCTTAAATTACTTGTATCTAGTCGCCCTCTTAAACTTGAAGGTGTCCTATGCATTTATGTTTTGCTCTCTTATGAAGGACAAGCTGAAAACCATTTGTATGTTTTTCCTTATGATTTGAACACATGTTTGACTTTCATTGTTTCATTTTCATGATCTTTCATTTGTGTTCTTTTTCATGTTATCACATGGTTGCTAAGTTTCTTCTATCAAGATTAAATCTTTTGTGCCCATGTTTTAAGTTCTTTTGATCCCAGCGCACAACGCTTACATAGTTGGTCAAGATTGTGTAGGTGCATGTCACCTCAAAAATTATTTCTTTTGTTATCACTTACCTACTCAAGGATGAGCAGGAGTTAAGCTTGGGGATGCTGATACGTCTCCAACGTATCCATAATTTTTGATACTCCATGCTTATTTTTACACCATTTGCTCAGTGTTTTGTTACACTTCGTGGCATTTTTATGCATTTTCCGGAACTAACCTATTAACGAGA
This sequence comes from Dactylis glomerata, assembly GCA_007115705.1. Taxonomy (NCBI): domain Eukaryota; kingdom Viridiplantae; phylum Streptophyta; class Magnoliopsida; order Poales; family Poaceae; genus Dactylis; species Dactylis glomerata. Next base: position 9,521,860 of record QXEO01000625.1, on the reverse strand, counting down.
TGTGATACGTCTCAAACGTATCTATAATTTTTTATGCTCCATGCTTGTTTTTACACAATTTGCCTATTGTTTCGTTACACTTAGTGGCACTTTTATGCATTTTCCGGAACTAACCTATTAACGAGTTGCCACAGTGCCAGTTCCCTATTTTCTGCTGTTTTTGTGTTTCAGAATGATACATAGGAAATATTCTCGGAATTGGACGAAACCACATCCTGAAGTCTTATTTTACCCGGAAGCTTCCAAAGATCCAAAGAGGAGTAGGAGGGGGCCCACCAGGGCCCCACACGCAGGGGTGGTGCGGCCAGCCCCCTGGCCGCGCCGGGCCCGCGTGAGGGCACCTGGCCCTTCCTCTGACATCGCCCCTTCGCCTATAAAGACCCCCCGACGAGAAAAACCTAAGGGCCCGATCAGTTTTCCAGAACACATCGCGATCCGCCGCCGCCGTCGACCCGAAGATCGGGAGGGTCCAGAAGCTCTTCCCGGCACCCTGCCAGAGAGGGGAATCGCCACCGGAGGTCTTCTTCATCGCCATGCTTGCCTCCGGAGCGATGAGTGAGTAGTCTACCTTGGACTATGGGTCCATAGCAGTAGCTAGATGGTTGTCTTCTCCACCATGTGCTTCATGTTTAGATCTCATGAGCTGCCCTACATGATTGAGATCACCGTTATGTAATTCTACATGTTTGGTTTGTTGTTATCCGATGAATATTGGTGTTTATGATTAAGTTGCTGTACTGAATTATATCTTTTGTTATCTCTATGTTGTTTATGATCTTGCATGCTCTCCGTTGTTAGTAGCTATCTTGGCCGAGTAGTTGCTAGTGACTCCAAGAGGGGGTATTTATGCTCGATAGTGGGTTCATGCCTCTATTTCACCTGGGGGAGTGACAGAAACCTCTAAGGTGGTAGATGTGCTGTTGCTACTAGGGAGAAAACAACATTCATATGCTCAAGGGCATATGCTTTGTTTACATTACACACTTTGCTTAATGCAATTATCTGTTGTTCGCAACTTAATACTTCTAGGGTGTTCAGATTGATATCCCCGGGAGTGGATTATTAGTCATAGATGCAGTTGGATGGCGGTCTATGTATTTTGTTGTAATGCCCAGAGTAAATCTCATAGTGATCTTCTTGACATATCACGTTTATCTCTATTCTATCAATTGCCCAACTGTAATTCGTTTACCCAGCATGTGTTATTTTATCTATGGAGAGACACCACTAGTGAACTGTGGATCCCGGTCCTATTTACATCATATTGCTATCACCTGTTTACTTTACTCGCACTGTTTACTTTACTCGCATACTATATTGTTTTCCACTCGATACGCCCATAACCTTTGTTTCAAGCAAACCGGTGAGATTGACAACCTCATCGCAAGTTGGGAACAAAGTATTTGTTTGTGTGTGTGCAGGTTCCGCATCACCTTCAGTCGTCATTGTCTCTCCTCTCCTGACCGATATTAAACCTTGGTTTCTTAACTGAGGGAAAACTAGCTGCTATACTCATCATACCTTCCTCTTGGGGTTCCCAACGGGCTGGTTATTCACCACGCACAAGGACCGTCTGCTCCCACGTCAACCATACGCCAACAGCTTATTTTCTGGCGCCATCAACCGGTAGCAGCTCATTTTCTGGCGTCGTTGCCGGGGAGGAAGAGAAGACTTCTGCGAGGGGAGTTCTTCGCACACACATTCTTTACTTTGTTTTATTGTTTTGCTTTATTTTATTTTATTTTACCTGCATTGCTTTTATATCAAAAACCCAAAAAAATTAGAATCCTTGGTAGTTGTTTTTACTTGTTTACTTTCGTTTTGCTGAAATGGCCAATCCTGAAAACACCAAGTTGTGTGACTTTACTAGCACGAACAATAGTGATTTTATCTGCACTCCTATTGCACCACCTGCTACTGCTGCAAACTTTTATGAGATTAAGCCTGCTTTATTGAACCTTGTTATGAAAGAGCAATTTTCTGGTGCTAGTACTGAAGATGCTGCAGCTCATCTCAACAATTTTGTTGAGCTATGTGAGATGCAGAAATATAAGGATGTTGATATTGATATTATTAAGCTCAAGTTGTTTCCTTTTTCTTTGAGAGGAAAAGCTAAAGATTGGTTGCTGTCTTTGACTAAGAATAGTATTGATTCATGGGCTAAGTGTAAGGATGCTTTTATTGGTAGATACTATCCTCCTGCTAAGATTATATCGTTGCGTAGCAATATTATGAAGTTTACTCAGTTTGATAATGAACATGTTGCTCAGGCTTGGGAAAGAATGAAATCTATGATAAAGAATTGCCCCACTCATGGACTGACTACTTGGATGATTATCCAAACTTTTTATGCAGGACTGAATTTTTCTTCAAGGAACCTACTTGATTCAGCTGCTGGAGGCACTTTTATGTCCCTTACCTTGGGCGCCGCATCAAAGCTACTCGACAACATGATGGTAAATTATTCTGAATGGCACACCGAGAGAGCTCCACAAGGTAAGAAGGTAAATTATGTTGAGGAAACCTCTTCCTTGAATGATAAGATTGATACCATTATGGCTATGCTTGCTAATGATAGAACTCATGTTGATCCTAATAATGTTCCTTTGGCCTCTCTGGTTGCTCAAGAAGAGCATGTTGATGTGAATTTCATTAGAAACAATAATTTTAACAACAATGCTCATAGGAATAATTTTGCTAGTAACAATTATAGGCCGTATCCTTCTACCAATGGTAATGGTGATGGTAACTCTTATGGTAATTCCTACAACAACACTAGGGCCGTGCCCTCTGAGCTTGAGGTAATGCTCAAGGACTTCATCGGTAAGCAAACTGCTTTTAACAAGTCTGTTGAGGAAAAGTTAGGCAAAATTGATATTCTTGCTTCTAAAATTGATAGCCTTGCTCATGATGTTGAACTTCTGAAATTAAAAGTGTTTCCTAATAATGTGAAAGAGAGCAATGTTGTTGCTACCGCTAATGCTATCCAAGTTGGAATTGATAAAAATATTAGATTGTTAGCGGAATTGCATGCCAGGTGGGAAAGAGAAGATGAGATGGCTAGAGAGATGAAGGTATGTACTATAACTACCTCTAATGATGTTGCTCCTACTGCTAGCAATCCTCTTACTTTGATTGGTGTAGAGAAAACTCCCACTCCTTGTGTTAAAAAGCCTAAAACTGCCAAAACTTTTTTTCAAAAGAGTGCTGAAATTTTTCAGAGTGTGGGAGATGATAGCTCTATTTCTTTTAAAGATTTTGATGTTGATGGCTGCAATATATCTGAAGTAATTTTGTTCTTGCAAAAGCTTGCTTTGACTCCCAATGCTAGTTCTTTAAATATTGCTTTTACTAAGCATATTACCAATGCCCTCATAAAGATTAGGGATGAAAAGTTGAAGCAAAAAGCCTCTGTTCCCAAGAAGTTAGAAGATGGTTGGGAACCCATCATTGATATGCATGTTAATGGTTATGATTGCCATGCTTTATGTGATCTAGGTGCTAGTATTTCTATCATGCCTAGAAAGATTTATGACATGCTTGATTTACCACCGCTTGAAAAGTGTTATTTTGATGTTCCTATTGCTGATGTTGCTAAGAAGAAACCTTTGGGAAGAATTAATGATGTTCTTATTGTGGTTAACAATAACCTTGTTCCCGTTGATTTTCTTGTTATGGACGTTGAATGCCATGCTTCATGTCCTATTATTTTGGGAAGACCCTTTCTTCGAACTGTAGGTGCCATCATTGATATGAGGGAAGGCACTATCAAATATCAATTCCCACTAAAGAAAGGTATGGAACACTTCCCTAGGAAAAGAAAGAAATTGCTTTTTGACTCTATTCTTAGAGCAAATTATGAGCTTGATGCTTCATCTCTTGATGTTACTTGATTCGCAATTTTCTGCGCCTAGCTCAAAGGCGTTAAAGAAAAGCACTCTTAGGAGATAACCCAATGTTTTCTTTTCAGTACTTTTTCTTTTATTTGAGTCTTGGAAGTCATTACTACTGTAATGACCGCTCCTTATCTTGTTTATTTCGTTTTTGTGCCAAGAGAAGCCTCTAATTTGAGTGAGGTAAAGATTTGGGGATGTTGCTGTCCTGAAACTGTTTTTGGTGCTGCACCGTAAAAATTCGTGAACATTCTCTGTTTATCTTTTGGACCTGCGATTTCTTGTGCATATGCCCCAGGTTATATCCAAACTTTTCTTAGTTGAACACTTTTTGATTTTAGCAACAAAAAATCCCTCAAAAATTCGACCTTTGTCAGCTGTTCAGTTTTGACAGATTTCTGCCAATATTTGTGTTTGCCACTTTATCGCTTTCTTTTGAGTTCTTTTGATCATGGAACTTTTGGGGAGGTTGCTACAGTAGTATCTGCTATATATGTGGTGGTTTTGAGTTGAAACCTGAAGCAAATAGAGGATTGATTATATGTTATGCTTGCACTAATGTTGCTAATAGATTTGTGTTTAGTTTTGTATGAAGGAAGTTTTCAAGTGTAGGGATTGGAGAATGATGAGATGAGTTGAAGAATGGACAAAAGCTCAAGCTTGGGGATGCCCATGCATCACCCCAAGAAATATCCAAGAAGTACAAGCGTCAAAGCTTGGGGATGCCCCCGAGGCACCCCTTCTTCATCGGCAAAAATCAGGTCACCTTTCAAAACACTATATTTTTATTGCTTCATGCACTATGTGTTTTTCTTGGAGCGTCAGTTGTTTTAGGTTTCTTAGTTTGTTTAGTTTGTTTGTTTGCTGCAATAAATGGTTGGACCCCAACAAATTTTCTTTTGGAGGAGATGTACTCGTTTTCATTTGCCAAGAACACTCAGTTTTCACTCTTATCGGTTATCATATGTTCTTCTTTTCTGCTACTGCTTTTGGTTTTCATTTTTGCCTTGATTTGCGTTCAGATCTTGTCATATCTTTTCATCAAGGTGTATTTTTGCCTCTGATCTTTATTGGTTTTCATCAAAAGAGGTGTGTTTAAAAATTTCAAATGGTGTTGGAAAAGAGAAAAAGCTTTGTGCAAAATAGTGGTACAAGAAGGAGCTTGTGTAGACTGCGGCTTAGGATTTTTCATGTCATGCTTGATGTCTTTTTGATAGTATGCTTAGTGGTTTTGCTGTAGCCCCCTGGCCGCGCCGGGCCCGCGTGAGGGCACCTGGCCCCTCCTCTGACATCGCCCCTTCGCCTATAAAGACCCCCCGACGAGAAAAACCTAAGGGCCCGATCAGTTTTCCAGAACACATCGCGATCCGCCGCCGCCGTCGACCCGAAGATCGGGAGGGTCCAGAAGCTCTTCCCGGCACCCTGCCGGAGAGGGGAATCGCCACCGGAGGTCTTCTTCATCGCCATGCTTGCCTCCGGAGCGATGAGTGAGTAGTCTACCTTGGACTATGGGTCCATAGCAGTAGCTAGATGGTTTTCTTCTCCACCATGTGCTTCATGTTTAGATCTCATGAGCTGCCCTACATGATTGAGATCACCGTTATGTAATTCTACATGTTTGGTTTGTTGGGATCCGATGAATATTGGTGTTTATGATTAAGTTGCTGTACTGAATTATATCTTTTGTTATCTCTATGTTGTTTATGATCTTGCATGCTCTCCGTTGTTAGTAGCTATCTTGGCCGAGTAGTTGCTAGTGACTCCAAGAGGGGGTATTTATGCTCGATAGTGGGTTCATGCCTCTATTTCACCTGGGGGAGTGACAGAAACCTCTAAGGTGGAAGATGTGTTGTTGCTACTAGGGAGAAAACAACATTCATATGCTCAAGGGCATATGCTTTGTTTACATTACACACTTTGCTTAATGCAATTATCTGTTGTTCGCAACTTAATACTTCTAGGGGGTTCGGATTGATATCCCCGGGAGTGGATTATTAGTCATAGATGCAGTTGGATGGCGGTCTATGTATTTTGTTGTAATGCCCAGAGTAAATCTCATAGTGATCTTCTTGACATATCACGTTTATCTCTATTCTATCAATTGCCCAACTGTAATTCGTTTACCCAGCATGTGTTATTTTATCTATGGAGAGACACCACTAGTGAACTGTGGATCCCGGTCCTATTTACATCATATTGCTATCACCTGTTTACTTTACTCGCACTGTTTACTTTACTCGCATACTATATTGTTTTCCACTCGATACGCCCATAACCTTTGTTTCAAGCAAACCGGTGAGATTGACAACCTCATCGCAAGTTGGGAACAAAGTATTTGTTTGTGTGTGTGCAGGTTCCGCATCACCTTCAGTCATCATTGTCTCTCCTCTCCTGACCGACATTAAACCTTGGTTTCTTAACTGAGGGAAAACTAGCTGCTATACTCATCATACCTTCCTCTTGGGGTTCCCAACGGGCTGGTTATTCACCACGCACAAGGACCGTCTGCTCCCACGTCAACCATACGCCAACAGCTTATTTTCTGGTGCCATCAACCGGTAGCAAGATGCCACAGTGCCAGTTCCCTGTTTTCTGCTATTTTTGTGTTTCAGAAAAGTTACATAGGAAATATTCTCGGAATTGGACGAAACAAAAGCCAGACGTCCAGAAATTTACCGGAGCTTCCAGAGAACCAAAGAGGAGATGGAGAGGAGCCACTGGTGGGCCACACCACCAGGGGGCGCGGCCTAGGGCTGGCCCGCGCCCCCCTGTGGTGAGCCCCACTAGGACCACTTCTGACGCCGCCCCTTCGCCTATAAAGACCCCCCAACGGGAAAAACCTAAAGACCCGATCACTTTTCCAAAATACATCGCGATCCGCCGCCGCCAGCAACCCGAGATCGGGAGGGTCCAGAAGCTCTTCCCGGCACCCTGCCGGAGAGGGAAATCGCCACCGGAGGTCTTCTTCATCGCCATGCTTGCCTCCGGCGCGAAGAGTGAGTAGTCTACCTTGGAACTATGGGTCCATAGCAGTAGCTAGTTGGTTGTCTTCTCCACCATGTGCTTCATGTTTTGATCTCGTGAGCTGCTTTACATGATCGAGACTACCTTTATGTAATTCTACATGTTGTGTTTGTTGGGATCCGATGAATATTAGTGTTATGATTGAGTTGATGATGTGCTGAATATTATCTTATGTTATCTCTATGTTGTTTATGATCTTGCATGCTCTCCGTTGTTAGTAGCTATCCTAGCCGAGTAGTTGCTAGTGACTCCAAGAGGGGGTATTTATGCTCGATAGTGGGTTCATGCCTCTATTTAACCTGGGGGAGTGACAGAAACCTCTAAGGTTGTAGATGTGCTATTGCTACTAGGGAGAAAACAACATTCATATGCTCAAGGGCATATGGTTTGTTAACATTACACACTTTGCTTAATGCAGTTATCTGTTGTTCGCAACTTAATACTTGTGGAGTTCTCGGATTGATTCACCACAAGTGGATTATTAGTCATAGATGCAGTTTAATGGCGGTCTATGTATCTTGTTGTAATGCCCAGAGTAAATCTCATAGTGATCCTCTTGACATGCACGTTGTCTTTATTCTATCAATTGCCTAGCTATAATTTGTTTACCCAGCATGTGTTATTTTATCTTATGGACAGACACCACTAGTGAACTGTGGACCCCGGTCCTATTTCCATTATATTGCTATCACCTGTTTACTTTACTTGCACTATTTACTTTACTCGCATATTACTATTACTTTCCACTTGATACGCTCATACACTTTGTTTCAAGCAAATCGGTGAGATTGACAACCTCATCGTAAGTTGGAAGCAAAGTATTTGGTTGTGTTGTGTGTAGGTTCCGTGTTGCTACTGGTTGAAGATGAGTCAACAAGAATCGTTAACGGCGCCCTTGTTGGAGTGTTAGTAGGCTAGTCAGCATCACCTTCTGGAGTATTGACTTTTCCTGGACGACTAAACCTTGGTTTCTTTCTGAGGGAAAAACTTGGTCCTGTGCTCATCATACCTTCCTCTTGGGGTTCCCAACTGGACGATGAAAAACTATCAACACCGCGCTGCATCAGTTGCTGCTGGTGCAAAACTACACACTGGACAAGGCGCCATACATATATTGTCCGGAGCTGTCGCGAAGCTAGCAAGCATCAACCTTCGGAAGTTTGGTTCTTTCTCCTACTGGTTCGATAAACCTTGGTTTCATAATGAGGGAAGACTTGCTGCTGTGCTCATCACATCTTCTCTTGGGGTTTCCAACTGGGCGGTCATCTACAAAACTCCTACATCAACACCGCACCATCAACAAGATTTCTGGCGCCATTGTCGGGGAGAAAGAGGATTTCTGCAAGGGGAGTCTCTCGCTTCCAATCCTTTGATAGCTTGCATTCCGTTACTTTTACTTTTAGTTCATTATGTTGTTCCCTAAGTATGCTCTGGAGGACCTTACAATAGGTAGTGGTTCTATAATTGGGAAAGGTAATATCCAGGAGTTCTTTAATCATGTTAGTATGCATAAAGATGTTGAGGATAGATCTTTAGCTGAGTTTGCTCCTAGTTATGAAGTTGTTGCTGCTTATTTAGTTCACATGTTGGAGGCTAGGTTTGTTAACCTTAATCCTTTTATGCAACAAATATTTCTTAAGCTTCATGATATAGAAGACTCCGAAAAAAAAGACTTTATTTTGGAGACTTTGCGTATAGAATTTAGAGATGTTGTTATTGGAGCTAGGAAAGTTTTTGAGCTTTTTAATATGCTTGGCTCACGCATAAATGTTGTTGGTACAAACAAGGAAGAAATCAAAGTATCAATACCTTGCAAACTTGTAGGATTGCATGAAGCTTTGGAAAAGAATTTTGATTGGATTGTTCCTGAAAACAATTTTGATGAAAGTAGTGAACCCAAGAGTGTTCACAAGGGATCTTCAAAAACTCATTTGGATACAATACAATTTATTGTTGAAAAGACTTCTGCAATTGATCTTAATGCCTCATTTAAAAATACTTGATTTCCACTTTCTGCGCCTAGCTCAAAGGCGTTAAAGAAAAGCACTCTTGGGAGATAACCTAATGTTTTCTTTTCATTACTTTTTATTTTTGTTGAGTCTTGGAAGTTATTACTACTATAATGACCTCTCCTTATCATTTTTATTTTGATTTTGTGCCAAGAAGAACCTCTAATGGGAGGAAGGTAAGATTTAGGGAAGTTGCTGTCCTGAAACAGATTTCTACGCTGCACTGTAAAAATTCGTGAAAATTCTCAGGATATCGTTTTGATATGCAATTTCTTGTGCGCATGCCCCTGGTTATTTCCAAACTTTTATTAGTTTTGCACTTTTTGATTTGAGCAACAGAAGGTCCTAAAAAAAATCAATCTTTTCCAGCTGTTCTATTTTGACAGATTTCTGCCACTTTTTGTGTTTGCCTCTCGATCGCTTTCTTTTTGAGTTCTTTTGATCACGAAACTTTTGAGGAAGTTGCTACAGTATATTATGCTTTAATGGATGGTATATTTGAGTTTGAAACTGAACCAAAAGAGTAGATTTACTATCATGCTTACACTAATGTTGCTAATAGAACTGTGTGAAGTTTTGTATGAAGGAAGTTTTCAAGTGTAGGGAAAGGAGAGTGATGAGATGAGTTGAAGTATGGACAAAACCTCAAGCTTAGGGATGCCCATGTCACCCCAAGAAATATCCAAGAGGTACAAGCGTCAAAGCTTGGGGATGCCCCCAAGGCACCCCTTCTTCATCGGTAAAAATCAGGTCACCTTTCAAGACACTATATTTTTATTGCTTCGTATACTATGCATTTTTTTGGAGTGTCTTTACTTTTGCTTTCAGTTTTCTTTTGTTTTTTTTGCTGGAATAAATGGTTGGACCCCAACAAATTTCTTTTGGAGAAGACACACTCCGTTTTTCATTGCCAAGAACACTCTAGTTTTCACTCTTATCGTTTAGCGAGTGTTCTCTTTTTCTAGAACTGCATTTAGCTTTCATTTTTCGCATTGATTTTTATTCAGATCTTGTTATATATTTGTATCAAGGTGCATTTAGACCACTGTTCAATGTTGGTTTTTATCTTAAAGAGCTGGTTCAAAAAGGTTGAATGGTGTTGGAAAAGAGAAAAAAGTTTCATGCCTATAGTGGTACAAATGGGAGCTTGTTTAGACTGTGGCTTAGACTTTTGCATGTCATGCTTGATGTTATTTTGATAGTATGCTTAGTAGTTTTTGTTGTAGCATGACTTGTCTCAAATGACTGAGATTGCTAAATGTGCCTTTGAAAGAATCATGCGTTGTTTTTGTTATATGGGAGCATATTATTGTGATTTTCTCCTTTGATGCTTTATTTGGGTTGACTTGGCGCATGCTTACAACATGTTTGACTCTAACAAGTCGCCATAAGCCTCTATGATCATTTGGATTTTGACTTGTGATACCACTTTATGCTTCAGTTAATGATGTTTTGTCACTATGCATGATTATGGCCGTTATTGCTCTCTTAGTTGGTCGCTCCCAGTCTTTTGCTAGCCTTCATTTTGTACTGAGAGGGAATACTTCTCGTGCATCCATCTCCCAAAAACCAAGTTTTCCAATGTGTCTGCCATATCTACCTATTAGCAATTTGCTATTCCAAGCACATTCGTCTTGCTTTTATCTATCCTTCAAATTAAACTTTTTTGTGTTATATGAAAATTAGTCAGTAAAGCTCTCACGAACCTGATGGCACACTTTACTTTTCTTGCTTTTAATAAATTTGACATTGTGGCTCTTTTATGTTGATGTTATGCTTGCAAGTTGTAAGTTGGAAGTTAGCCCAGCCATGCCGTCATGGGGCAAGCTTTCAACATTGCACTTTCTCTCATTTAGTTGATATCGTGATCTTTTGTTTATGGATACCTGCGATGTGAAATAAGTTGGAAACTTGTGAGCTCATGGAGTTTGTATATGTGTTAGAGAAATGCCTAGGCCGCTAATCTAAGCCATGCATCATTCATGGTGGAAATTTATAGCATGCCCATTGTGGACATTCGACGACGCATCTCACAATAAAAAGCTATACCAATGGTAAATAAAAGAGATGTCGAGGTGTTCATTGTCTATTTGTCTTGTCATTTTGATATGTGCTTGTTCCATGTCATCGGTAAGAGGTACCCCGTTGGCGTTCTCGATGATACATGTATGCTTACAATGACAAGAACTTGCTTGGGACCTAAGTCGAGTAGCATGAGGTTTGGGTATTCGTACTTCACGGGACACGAGATTTTCAACTTATGAGTTGTTAAGCATATGCTTCGTAATTGTACTCGTATTAACCTTAACCATTCAAGATGCCTATGATGGGGGCAATGAGAGCTCAAAGCTAGTAAGTATCATAATTTTTGGAGGTTTATAAAACTTGCAATCACTGCTTCCCTCTGCGAAGGGCCTTTCTTTTACTTTTATGTTGAGTCTCCACCTTCTACCTTTATGCACCTTCTAAGATAGCATAGTTGCCATTCTGAGTTTAATGTGAGTAGTCCTATAATTTATTATTGATTGATTCATGATTATGGTTTTGCTTGTTCTTAAATTATTTGTATCTAGTCGCCCTCTTAAACTTGAAGGTGTCCTATGCATTTATGTTTTGCTATTCCATGAGGGACAAGCTGAAAATCACTTTGCTATGTTTTTCTATATGGTTGAAACACACACTTGACTTTCAATGCTTCATTACTCATGATCTTTTGTTTGTGTTACTTTTCATGTTATAACATGGTTGCTAAGTTTTATTATCAAGATTATGTCTTTTATGCCCATGTTTAGAGTACTTTGATCTCAGCACTCAATGCTTTACATCATTTGATCAAGATTGTGATGGTGCATTTCACCTCAAAAATTATTGTTTTGTTATCACTTACCTACTCGAGGACGAGCAGGAGTTAAGCTTGGGGATGCTTGATATGTCTCAAACGTATCTATAATTTTTTATGCTCCATGCTTGTTTATACAGCATTTGCTTTGTGTTTTGTTACACTTCGTGGCGTTTTTATGCATTTTTCAGAACTAACCTATTAACGAGATGCCACAGTGCCAGTTCCATGTTTCTGCTATTTTTGTGTTTCAGAAAAGCTACACAGGAAATATTCTTGGAATTGGACAAAACAAAAGCCGAAGTTCCTATTTTTCCCGGAGCATGACAGAGTCCAAAGCAGAGACGGAGGGGGGCCAGAGGGCGGCCAGACCACCCCATGGCACGGGCCACCCCCTGGCTACACCGGAGCCTGGTGTGGGCCCCAGTTCTACTTCCGGACACCGTCCTTCCGCCTATATATTCCCCTCGACGGGAAAACCTAAAAGCCTGATCAATTTTCCACGAAGCATACTGTAAGCCGCCGTCGTCGATGCGAGATCGGGAGGGTCCAGAAGCTCTTCCCGGCACCTTGCCGGAGAGGGGAATCACCGTTGGAAGCCTTCTTCATCACCATGCCTGCCTCCGGAGTGATGTGTGAGTAGTCTACCTTGGACTACGGGTCCAAAGCAGTAGCTAGATGGTTGTCATCTCCTCCATGTGCTTCATGTTTAGATCTTGTGAGCTGCCTCAAGATCATCGTTGTGTAATTCTACATGTTGTGTTTGTTGGGATCCGATGAATATTGGTACTTTGTCAAGTTGATCTATTGATTTATCATCTTTATGTTATCTCTATGTTGTTTATGATCTTGCATGCTCTCCGTTGCTAGTAGATATCTTGGCCGAGTAGATGCTAGTGACTCCAAGAGGGAGTATTTATGCTCGATAATGGGTTCATGCCTCTAGTAACTTGGGGGAGTGACAGAAACCTCTAAAGTTGTAGATGTGTTGTTGCTACTAGGGAGAAAACAACAATCTTGTGTTCAAGGACATTTGTATTGTTTACATTACGCACTTTGCTTAAGACGATAATCTATTGCTTGCAACTTAATACCCAATGGTTGCTCGGATGACATCCGGAGAGTGGATTATTAGTCATAGATGCAGTTGGATTACGGTCTATGTATTATGTTGTAATGCCCAAGTGAATCTCATAGTGATCCTCATGACATTTGTATGCTTGCTTTATTCTATCAACTGCCCAACTCTAATTTGTTTACCCAGCATGTTATTTATCTTATGGAGAGATACCACTAGTGAACTATGGACTAATACGTCTCTAACATATCCATAATTTTTGATGCTCCATGCTTGTTTTTACACCATTTGCCTTGTGTTTCGTTACACTTCGTGGCGTTTTTATGCGATTTCCGGAACTAACCTATTGACAAGATGCCACAGTGCCAGTTCCCTGTTTTCTGCTGTTTTTGTGTTTTAGAAAAGCTACATAGGAAATATTCTCGGAATTGGACGAAACAAGTTCCATAACTCCTATTTTTCCCGGACGAAGGACGAGGACCAAACGGGAGCCGGAGAGGGGCCAGAGCCTGCCCTCACACCAGGGTGGCGCGGCCCAGGCCCTGGCCGCGCCCCCTATGTGTGAGGAGACCCTGGCTGCCCCCTGACGACGCCCCTTCGCCTATATAAAGCCTCGAGACGGAAAACCCTAGGGGAGTCGGCAAAATTTCTAGAACAGTTATGTGGCTCCACCGCCACCGTCAATGAATTTCGGGGGACAGAAGTCTCTGTTCCGGCACCCTACCGGGACGGGGAAGTGCCCCCGGAGCCATCTCCATCGGTCTCTATCGCCGTCTCCGCCGTCTCCATCGACCTCACCGCCATCTCCATCAACCTTGCTGTCTCCTATGATGAGGAGGGAGTAGTTCTCCCCTGGGGCTGAGGGCTCTACCGGTAGCTATGGGGTTCACCTCTCTCTCCCATGATGTGATCTTTATGTGATCATGAGCTTTGTATCATGTTGAATAAGTAGATGTTACTCTTCTTCATTATGTGTACTCTAGTGTGTTATTAAAGTAATCTATTCCTCCTGCCATGGTGTAACGGTGACAGTGCGTGCATCATGGTGGTACTCGGTCTAGGCTACGATTGTGATCTCTTATGGATTATGAGAATAATTATCACTATGATAGTATTGAAGTGATCTATTCCTCCTTTCATGGTGTAATGTTGACAGTGTGTGCACCGTGTTAGTACTTGGTCTAAGTTGCAATGATATCTATCTTGAGTTGTGATTTGATTTGGATATCTCTATGAGTGGTGTTTGTCAAGTACTTGATGAACTTTGAGGAGTGCTTCGTAGCCCTACGCAATGATTAGTGTTATTCAATAGGAGAGTAATTCAGAGTACCATAGTGAAGAGAAGTTATTTATTTGTTCAATTATGTTATATTTGTTGAGAGTGTGTCCACTAGTGAAAGTATGATCCCTAGGCCTTGTTTCCAAGCTTTGCACACCGTTTACTTGCTGTTTTGTTACTTGTTTGCTTGCTGCCATTTTTATTCCAGATTGCATTGACTACTTATAATCATCCATACCACTTGTATTTCACTATCTCTTCGCTGAACTAGTGCACCTATACATCTGACAAGTGTATTGGGTGTGTTGGGGACACAAGAGACTTTCTGTATCGTAATTGCAGGGTTGTTTGAGAGGGATAGCTTTGACCTCTTCCTCTCTGAGTTCGATAAACCTTGGGTGATCCACTTAAGGGAAACTTGCTGCTGCTCTACAAACCTCTGCACTTGGAGGCCCAACACTGTCTACAAGAACAGAAGCGTGTGTAGACATCAAGCTCTTTTCTGGCGCCGTTGCCGGGGAGGTAAGGTAAAAGGTACTCGCATCCTCCTGTGTGAGTGCTCGGAGTTATTTCCTTTAGATTCTGCAATTACATCTTTTTGTTTCTTGTTTTTATTTTCACTAATTAGGCTTAATGGAAAATAAAGAGTTCTTTAGTCTTTTTTCTGAGTTTAGATTTGAAGAGAAAATTGAAAAACCTTTGGAGCTTATTTCGCATAGCAATGTTATTAGTACGAATGCTTTTAATCCCGTTTTTGCTAATGCTATGGAAAAGTCTAAGCTTGGGGAAGCTGGTTTTGTTAAGTATGATATTTTTAGTTCCCCAGCTTTAGTGGAGAAAGTTTGTTCTGATAATATTTTATCTCCCATATGTGATGTTTCTAATGATGCTTGTGCTCCTCATCCTTTTAAAATACCTACGAAGATTGTTGAACGTATCAGGGATAACTGCTATTTAGGAGATGGAACTGTCCATCCTGGTGATCATTTGCTTTTTATACATGAATTATGCGAATTGTTCCAGTGTGCAGGTATTTCAATGAACCAAGTCAAGAAGAAGCTATTCTCTTTTTCACTGAAAGGCAGAGCTGAGGAATGGTATAGAACACTAAAGGATGGTCCATCTATTGGCTGGGAGGAAATTGTACCTCTCTTTTATTCTAAATTCTATCCTCCAAGTGAGATTCATAAAGATCGCAATCAGATATATAATTTTTGGCCTCATGATGGAGAAAGCATTGCCCAAGCGTGGGGAAGATTGAAGTCACTAATGCTCAAATGTCCTATTCATGAGCTTCCCCATAATATTGTTATTAATAATTTTTATGCAAGGCTTTCAGGATATTACAAGGTCTATCTAGATGCATGCTTTGATGGGTCTTTCACAAGCAAGGATGTTGACACCAAGTGGGATCTGCTTGAAACAATTCAAAACAATATTGAAGGTTGGGATAGCGACAAAGGTAAAGGATCAGGTATGAATTACGAGTTTGATTGCATTAAGTCTTTTGCTGAAACTGCTAATTTTCAAGAGCTTAGTGCTAAATATGGTCTTGATCCTCAAATTATAGTTGATTGTTTTAAAGCCTTTGCTTCCCATATGAATGTTCCTAAAGGAAATGGGGACGTCTATCATGAACCTTTTAAAGACACTTGCATACAAAGTGATATTGTTATTGATGAATCCAATAAACATGCTCAAACTTCTAAAAGTCCTATTTCTTATAAGCATGTTAATTTTTGTGGAATACATAGACCTTGTGAATAGAGTTACAACAAGGAAGATTATTGCATCACCCACGCAAATGAAGAAACCAGTATGTGGTACAAGGATATAGGTGAGATCGGTAAAAAGGTTTGTGAGCTTTATCCTTTTCTTTGTAAACATTGCGATGACATAGGTCATTTTAATTTCCAATGCTCAAGCCCTAATAGTTACTCTTCTAGTACCTTAAGGTTGTATTGTGATGACAAGATTACTCTCAATCAGCATGATGAGCTCACTTTGTTCTTGGCGTGTGAAGAGATATCTAGAAAGATTGCTTTGATAGATATGAATGATGTTGATATTAATAGCACCCTTCGTGGTTGTCATCTCTATTGTGCTAAAGATTGCCTTGCAAATACTTACATACAAAATCTTATAAAACTTGATATTTTGCCAAGCTATGACAGGACTGATAGATGTTTTTATCTTATTAATAGAGAGGAGGAATCCTCCAAAGCTTCTTCTGTTGTTTCTGTCAGCAAACCAGATTATGTAGAGAAGATGCCTTTCCCTCCTAAAGAATATGTCGAGAAGATGCCCTTCAAGTCTCTCCCTCCTAAAGGAGAGAGTAAGAAGAGTATGAAGAAGAAGAAGAAGAAGAGGAGTAAGAGGCAAGAGGACACGGTATCTTCCCCTAAGCGTTATGATCCTGCTATAGATTATGATAATTCTGATTGGGATGATGTTCCTATGCCTGTTACCTATGTTAGTGACCATGATTGGGAAAAGCACTCTACTTTTGATACTGAAAATCTTTTTGGTACCAATTCTAAGGTTAATAATTGTTGTACCATTAGTACTATCCATGTTCCTTCTTATGATGATATGTTTGATGAATATGCTTTGAGAAATAGTTGTTCTTTAGCTTGTGATGATACTAAACCTCTAGTTTATGATGGCTATGATGATGAGTATAATGTTTTCAGTCCACCTACTTTTGAGGAGAAAATTAGTTATGATTACAATATGCCGCTTGTTTTTGATGATTATGGTGATGAGAATAATTATTCTGTTGAAACTGCTCCTACTACTATTGTTCATGTGGGGAGCATTAATTCTTTTATGCATGTGGCTCATGATAGGGATGCTTTATGTGATAGTTATATTGTTAATTCTATTCATGATGCTACTGAAAGTTATTATGAGAGAGGGAAACATGGTTTGAAGGATCTTAATAATATTGAGTTTCCCCTCTTTATGTTGCAATTCTTAAAGTTGTACTTGTTTTGCCTTCCTATGTTTTTCGCCTTGCGCTTTTATGACTTGTCTCTTTACAAGACTATTTTTCATAGGAAGTGGTTTAGATTTAAATATGTTCCATACTTGATTTTTGATGCTCTCTATTGCTTTAAGTTCCTATATGGCGCCTTTGCCTCAAGCTCTTGTATGGCGCCACCATGAGCATCTTTGCAAATTACTGCGCCTAGCTCAAAGGCGTTAAAGAAAAGCACTCTTGGGAGATAACCCATTGTTTTATTTTCAGTACTTTTTCTTTTATTTGAGTCTTGTAAGTTATTACTACTGTAATAACCACTCCTTATCCTTTTTATTTCGTTTTTGTGCCAAGAGAAGCCTCTAATTTGAGTGAGGTAAAGATTTGGGGATGTTGCTGTCCTGAAACTGTTTTCGGTGATGCACCGTAAAAATTCGTGAAAATTCTCTGTATATCTTTTGGACCTGCAATTTCTTTTGCATATGCCTCAGGTTATATCCAAACTTTCATTAGTTGAACACTTTTTGATTTGAGCAACATAAAACCCTCTAACAATTCGACCTTTGTCAGCTGTTCTGTTTTGACAGATTTCTGCCAATATTTGTGTTTGCCGCTTTATCGCTTTCTTTTTGAGTTCTTTTGATCATGGAACTTTTGGGGAAGTTGCTACAGTAGTATATGCTTAATATATGGTGGTTTTAGGTTGAAACCTGAAGCAAAAAGGGTCAATTCTATGTTATGCTTACACTAATGTTGCTAATAGATTTGTGTTTAGTTTTGTATGAAGGAAGTTTTCAAGTGTAGGGATTGGATAATGATGAGATGAGATGAAGAATGGACAAAAGCTCAAGCTTGGGGATGCCCATGCAACCCCCAAGAAATATCCAAGAGGTACAAGCGTCAAAGCTTGGGGATGCCCCCGAGGCACCCCTTCTTCATCGGCAAAAATCAGGTCACCTTTCAAGACACTATATTTTTATTGCTTCATGCACTATGCGTTTTTCTTGGAGCGTCAGTTGTTTTTGTTTTCAGTTTTCTTTTGCTTTTTTGCTGCAATAAATGTTTGGATCACATCATGTGTTTGGAGAGAGATATGCTCCGTTTTTCATTTGCCAAGAACACTTCGTTTTTCACTCTTATCGTTTCAACGAGTGTTCTCTTTTTTTTGCTACTGGGTTTAGCTTGCATTTTTCGCCTTGATTTGTGTTCAGATATTGTTATATATTTTCATCAAGGTGTATTTTTGCCTCTGGTCTTTATTGGTTTTCATCAAAAGGGGTGTTTATAAATTTTTTGAATGGTGTTGGAAAAGAGAAAAAGCTTTATGCAAAAAAGTGGTACAAGAAGGAGCTTGTGTAGACTACGGCCTAGGCTTTCGCATGTCATGCTTGATGTCTTTTTGATAGTATGCTTAGTGGTTTTGCTGTAGCATGACCTGTCTCAAATGACTGAGATTGCTTAATGAGCCTTTGAAAAAAATTATGCGTTGTTTTAATTATTTGGAAGCATTATTTTGGTTTTCTCTTGATGCTTTATTTGGGTTGACTTGGCGCATGCTCACACATGTTAGACTCTTACAAAGTCGTCAAAATCCTGTATGATCATTTAGTTTTTGACTTTTGATGCCATCTTATGCTTCTTTTAATGTTGCTTTGTCGCTTTGCATGATTATGGCCGTTATTGCTCTCTTAGTTGGTCGCTCCCAGTCTTTTGCTAGCCCTCGCCTTGTACTGAGTATGAGCTCTACTCGTGCATCCAACTCCCAAAAACCAAGTTTGCCATTGTGTCCACTATATATTCCTATGCATGGTATTTGCAAGCCATTCCAAGTAAATTTTCATGTGCTACCTTTCAAAAAATCTTCAAAATACTTCTCATTTTGTGACACTGTTTTCAGCTCATGGGGACGTAGTGGTCGGATTTGCTATCTTCCATATTGTCTTATTCCAAAAAGAAAAAAAGAGAAAAAAAGAAAGAAAAAAGGCACTCCTCCATGGTATGTGCATGTTGGTGGGCACCCGATGGAATCGGTTAGCCATGGTTTGAGAAAGGAAAAATAGGTGGGGAGGAGTGCTGATACGTCTCAAACGTATCTATAATTTTTGATGCTCCATGCTTGTTTTTACACCATTTGCCTATTGTTTCGTTACACTTAGTGGCACTTTTATGCATTTTCCGGAACTAACCTATTAACGAGTTGCCACAGTGCCAGTTCCTGTTTTCTGCTGTTTTTGTGTTTCAGAAGTGATACATAGGAAATATTCTCGGAATTGGACGAAACCACATCCTGAAGTCTTATTTTACCCGGAAGCTTCCAGAGATCCGAAGAGGAGTAGGAGGGGGGCCACCAGGGCCCCACATGCAAGGGTGGCGCGGCTAGCCCCCTGGCCGCGCCGGGCCCGCGTGAGGGCACCTGGCCCCTCCTCTGACATCGCCCTTTCGCCTATAAAGACCCCCCGACGAGAAAAACCTAAGGGCCCGATCAGATTTCCAGAACACATCGCGATCCGCCGCCGCCGTTGACCCGAAGATCGGGAGGGTCCAGAAGCTCTTCCCGGCACCCTGCCGGAGAGGGGAATCGCCACCGGAGGTCTTCTTCATCGCCATGCTTGCCTCCGGAGCGATGAGTGAGTAGTCTACCTTGGACTATGGGTCCATAGCAGTAGCTAGATGGTTGTCTTCTCCACCATGTGCTTCATGTTTAGATCTCATGAGCTGCCCTACATGATTGAGATCACCGTTATGTAATTCTACATGTTTGGTTTGTTGGGATCCGATGAATATTGGTGTTTATGATTAAGTTGCTGTACTGAATTATATCTTTTGTTATCTCTATGTTGTTTATGATCTTGCATGCTCTCCGTTGTTAGTAGCTATCTTGGCCGAGTAGTTGCTAGTGACTCCAAGAGGGGGTATTTATGCTCGATAGTGGGTTCATGCCTCTATTTCACCTGGGGGAGTGACAGAAACCTCTAAGGTGGTAGATGTGCTGTTGCTACTAGGGAGAAAACAACATTCATATGCTCAAGGGCATATGCTTTGTTTACATTACAAACTTTGTTTAATGCAATTATCTGTTGTTCGCAACTTAATACTTCTAGGGTGTTCGGATTGATATCCCCGGGAGTGGATTATTAGTCATAGATGCAGTTGGATGGCGGTCTATGTATTTTGTTGTAATGCCCAGAGTAAATCTCATAGTGATCTTCTTGACATATCATGTTTATCTCTATTATATCAATTGCCCAACTGTAATTCGTTTACCCAGCATGTGTTATTTTATCTATGGAGAGACACCACTAGTGAACTGTGGATCCCGGTCCTATTTACATCATATTGCTATCACCTGTTTACTTTATTCGCATTGTTTACTTTACTCGCACTATTTACTTTACTCGCATACTATATTGTTTTCCACTCGATACACTCATAACCTTTGTTTCAAGCAAACCGGTGAGATTGACAACCTCATCGCAAGTTGGGGACAAAGTATTTGTTTGTGTGTGTGCAGGTTCCGCATCACCTTCAGTCGTCATTGTCTCTCCTCTCCTGACCAACATTAAACCTTGGTTTCTTAACTGAGGGAAAACTAGCTGCTATACTCATCATACCTTCCTCTTGGGGTTCCCAACGGGCTGGTTATTCACCACGCACAAGGACCGTCTGCTCCCACGTCAACCATACGCCAACAGCTTATTTTCTGGCGCCATCAACCGGTAGCAGCTCATTTTCTAGCGCTGTTGCCGGGGAGGAAGAGAAGACTTCTGCGAGGGGAGTTCTTCGCACACACATTCTTTACTTTGTTTTATTGTTTTGCTTTACTTTATTTTATTTTACCTGCATTGCTTTTATATCAAAAACCCAAAAAATTTAGAATCCTTGGTAGTTGTTATTTCTTTACTTTAGTTTATTATGTCTAGTTCAGTTGCTACTACTATGTCTCCCGAGGACATGATTTTTACTTTTAAGCAGAAAGATGAGGAAAGCTTTAAAGAAGCTTGGTCTAGAATTTATGATTGGCATGGAAAAACTGAACCTAAAATGACTTTGAGTTTGCTTCTTAGTAGCTTTTACTTTGGACTTTCTCTTTGTTATAGATATGTTTTGGATGCTACTGCAGAAGGAGATTTCCTTCATTGTGATGGAGATCAAGCCTTCAATATTATAAAAAAGTTGATTACAATTTATAGCATGCCAACCTATTTTGATTCCTCTCTTGTGTGCATTTTTAATAGACTTAATACTCTTGAGACTCACACTGCTAGTTTGAATTCTTGCTACAATACTTTGCGCCAGCATTTTGATTATGTGCCAACAAATACTGAACCTTCGAGTTGGTATCCTACGATAAAAATCACCATTAGTGGTGAAACTTTTCATGCTCGTTGTGATATTATGTCTGAATTTTGTCTCATGCCAAAGGATGTTTATGAATCTTTGAGCCTTTAGAAGCTTTCTGAGGGAGGAGAAGGAATTTCTCTTACTAACAATGCCACTATATTTCCCCTTGGAATAGCTGAAGGAGTTTTTACAAAAATCCTAGGAAGAATGATATCTACTGATTATCTTGTTATTGAATGTGTAGGAAAAGGACAAATCACACTTGGAAGATCCATTCTGAAGCTCCTGGGCGCCGTCATCGATGTGGGAAAAGGCAATATAACATTTACCTCTCCACCTTGCAATAACCATGTCTTTCCTAGAGTCAAGAGCAAAGGTAAGAAAGGGAGACGTAAGGCATGTGCTGATCCTAGCACTTCATCACTTGATTCGCAATTTTCTACGCCTAGCTCAAAGGCGTTAAAGAAAAGCACTCTTGGGAGATAACCCAATGTTTTCTTTTCAGTACTTTTTCTTTTATTTGAGTCTTGGAAGTCATTACTACTGTAATGACCGCTCCTTATCTTGTTTATTTCGTTTTTGTGCCAAGAGAAGCCTCTAATTTGAGTGAGGTAAAGATTTGGGGATGTTGCTGTCCTGAAACTGTTTTCGGTGCTGCACCGTAAAAATTCGTGAAAATTCTCTGTTTATCTTTTGGACCTGCGATTTCTTGTGCATATGCCCCAGGTTATATCCAAACTTTTCTTAGTTTAACACTTTTTGATTTGAGCAACATAAAATCCCTCAAAAATTCGACCTTTGTCAGCTGTTCAGTTTTGACAGATTTCTGCCAATATTTGTGTTTGCCACTTTATCGCTTTCTTTTGAGTTCTTTTGATCACGGAACTTTTGGGGAGGTTGCTACAGTAGTATTTGCTATACATGTGGTGGTTTTGAGTTGAAACCTGAAGCAAATAGAGGATTGATTATATGTTATGCTTGCACTAATGTTGCTAATAGAATTGTGTTTAGTTTTGTATGAAGGAAGTTTTCAAGTGTAGGGATTGGAGAATGATGAGATGAGTTGAAGAATGGACAAAAGCTCAAGCTTGGGGATGCCCATGCATCACCCCAAGAAATATCCAATAAGTACAAGCGTCAAAGCTTGGGGATGCCCACGAGGCACCCCTTCTTCATCGGCAAAAATCAGGTCACCTTTCAAAACACTATATTTTTATTGCTTCATGCACTATGTGTTTTTCTTGGAGCGTCAGTTGTTTTAGTTTTCTTAGTTGTTTTAGTTTGTTTGTTTGCTGCAATAAATGGTTGGACCCCAACAAATTTTCTTTTGGAGGAGATGTACTCGTTTTCATTTGCCAAGAACACTCAGTTTTCACTCTTATCGGTTATCATGTGTTCTTCTTTTTCTGCTACTGCTTTTGGTTTTTGTTTTCGCCTTGATTTGCGTTCAGACCTTGTCATATCTTTTCATCAAGGTGTATTTTTGCCTCTGATCTTTATTGGTTTTCATCAAAAGAGGTGTTTATAAAAATTTCAAATGGTGTTGGAAAAGAGAAAAAGCTTTATGCAAAATAGTGGTACAAGAAGGAGCTTGTGTAGACTGCGGCTTAGGCTTTTTCATGTCATGCTTGATGTCTTTTTGATAGTATGCTTAGTGGTTTTGCTATAGCATGACTTGTCTCAAATAACTGAGATTGCTTAATGAGCCTTTGAAAAAATCATGCGTTGTTTTTATTGTATGGAAGCATTATTTTGGTTTTCTCCTTGATGCTTTATTTGGGTTGACTTGGCGCATGCTCACACATGTTAGACTCTTACAAAGTCACCAATAGCCTTCATGATCATTTAGTTTTTGACTTTTGATGCCATCTTATGCTTCTTTTAATGTCGTTTTGTCGCTTTGCATGATTATGGCCATTATTGCTCTCTTAGTTGGTCGCTCCCAGTCTTTTGCTAGCCCTCGCCTTGTACTGAGTATGAGCTCTACTCGTGCATCCAACTCCTAAAAGCCAAAGTTTTCCAAAGTGTCCACCATACATACCTACTAGCAATTTGCTATTCCAAGTAAATTTTACTTGCTTTTATTTTCTCTTCAAATTAAACTCTTACCAGTGTTATGCAAAATTCGGTCAGTAAAGCTCTCACGAACCGGAAGGCACACTTTACTTTTTCCTGTTCTTAAAAAATTGACATTGTGGTCTCTTATGTTGAGTTGTTATGCTTGCAAGTTGTAAGTTGGATTCTAGCCCATCCATGCTATCATGGGGCAAGCTTTCAACATTGCACTTCTTATTTGAGTTGATATCGTGATCTTTTGTTTATGGATGCCCGCGGTGTGAAATGAATTGGGAATCTTGTGGGGATCATGGAGTTTGTATATGTGTTAGGGAAATGCCGGGCCGCCAATCTAAGCCATGCATAATTCATGGTGGAAATTTGCAGCATACCCATGGTGAACATTCGACGACGCATCTCATAATAAAAAGCTAAACAAAAGGCAAATAAAAGAGATGTCGAGGTGTTCATTGTCTGCTTGTCCTGTCATTTTGGTGTGGGCTTGTTCCATGTCATCGGGCACGGAGGTACCCCATTGGCGGTTCTCAATGATATGCATATACTTACAATGACAAGAGCCTTGCTTGGGACTCTAAGTAAAGTAGCATGAGGTTTGGGTACTCGTATTCACGGGGCACGAGGTTTTCAACTTATGATTTGTCAAGCATATGCATCATAATTGTTCTCGCAATAACTTTAACCATTCAAGATGCTTATGATGGGGGCAATGAGAGCTCAAAGCCGGTAAGTACCATAATTTTTGAAGGTTATAAAACTTGCAATCACTGCTTCCCTCTGCGAAGGGCCTTTCTTTTACTCTTATGTTGAGTCACCACCTTCTTTCTTTATGCACCATTAAGAGAGCATAGTTGTTATTCTTAGTGTTATATGCATTGTCCCAAAGTTCATTGATTGATTCATATTGTTGGTTTCACTTGTTCTCAAATTATTTGTATCTAGTCGCCCTCTTAAACTTGAAGGTGTCCTATGCATTTATGTTTTGCTCTCTTTGAAGGACAAGCTGAAAACCATTTGTATGTTTTTCCTTATGATTTGAACACACGTTTGACTTTCATTGTTTCATTTTCATGATCTTTTGTTTGTGTTCATTTGCATGTTTACAACATGGTTGCTAAGTTCTTATTGTCATGATTATATCTTCATGCCCATGTTTTAAGTTCTTATGATCCCAGCTCACAAATGCTTACATATATAATCAAGATTGTGTAGGTGCATGTCACCTCAAAAATTATTCTTTTGTTATCACTTACCTACTCGAGGACGAGCAGGAGTTAAGCTTGGGGATGCTTGATACGTCTCAAACGCATCTATAATATTTGATGCTCCATGCTTGTTTTTACACCATTTGCCTATTGTTTCGTTACACTTAGTGGCACTTTTATGCATTTTCCGGAACTAACCTATTAACGAGTTGCCACAGTGCCAGTTCCTGTTTTCTGCTGTTTTTGTGTTTCAGAAGTGCTACACAGGAAATATTCTCGGAATTGGACGAAACCACATCCTGAAGTCTTATTTTACCCGGAAGCTTCCAGAGATCCGAAGAGGAGTAGGAGGGGGGCCACCAGGGCCCCACACGCAGGGGTGGCGCGGCCAGCCCCCGGGTCGCGCTGGGCCCGCGTGAGGGCACCTGGCCGCTCCTCTGACATCGCCCTTTCGCCTATAAAGACCCCCCGACAAGAAAAACCTAAGGGCCCGATCAGTTTTCCAGAACACATCGCGATCCGCCGCCGCCGTCGACCCGAAGATCGGGAGGGTCCAGAAGCTCTTCCCGGCACCCTGCCGGAGAGGGGAATTGCCACCGGAGGTCTTCTTCATCGCCATGCTTGCCTCTGGAGCGATGAGTGAGTAGTCTACCTTGGACTATGGGTCCATAGCAGTAGCTAGATGGTTGTCTTCTCCACCATGTGCTTCATGTTTAGATCTCATGAGCTGCCCTACATGATTGAGATCACCGTTATGTAATTCTACATGTTTGGTTTGTTGGGATCCGATGAATATTGGTGTTTATGATTAAGTTGCTGTACTGAATTATATCTTTTGTTATCTCTATGTTGTTTATGATCTTGGCCGAGTAGTTGCTAGTGACTCCAAGAGGGGGTATTTATGCTCGATAGTGGGTTCATGCCTCTATTTCACCTGGGGGAGTGACAAAAACCTCTAAGGTGGTAGATGTGCTGTTGCTACTAGGGAGAAAGCAACATTCATATGCTCAAGGGCATATGCTTTGTTTACATTACACACTTTGTTTAATGCAATTATCTGTTGTTCGCAACTTAATACTTCTAGGGTGTTCGGATTGATATCCCCGGGAGTGGATTATTAGTCATAGATGCAGTTGGATGGCGGTCTATGTATTTTGTTGTAATGCCCAGAGTAAATCTCATAGTGATCTTCTTGACATATCACGTTTATCTCTATTCTATCAATTGCCCAACTGTAATTCGTTTACCCAGCATGTGTTATTTTATCTATGGAGAGACACCACTAGTGAACTGTGGATCCCGGTCCTATTTACATCATATTGCTATCACCTGTTTACTTTATTCGCACTATTTACTTTACTCACACTGTTTACTTTACTCGCATACTATATTGTTTTCCACTCGATACACTCATAACCTTTGTTTCAAGCAAACCGGTGAGATTGACAACCTCATCGCAAGTTCGGGACAAAGTATTTGTTTGTGTGTGTGCAGGTTCCGCATCACCTTCAGTCATCATTGTCTCTCCTCTCCTGACCGACATTAAACCTTGGTTTCTTAACTGAGGGAAAACTAGCTGCTATACTCATCATACCTTCCTCTTGGGGTTCCCAACGGGCTGGTTATTCACCACGCACAAGGACCGTCTGCTCCCACGTCAACCATACGCCAACAGCTTATTTTCTGGCGCCATCAAC
Organism: Dactylis glomerata; assembly: GCA_007115705.1. Classification (NCBI taxonomy): domain Eukaryota; kingdom Viridiplantae; phylum Streptophyta; class Magnoliopsida; order Poales; family Poaceae; genus Dactylis; species Dactylis glomerata. The sequence goes on along the minus strand of QXEO01000625.1, from coordinate 9,495,442 downwards.
CGGTAGCAAGTGCCAAGCTTTATAAAAGAGCACAAAAGTGCCAATCTCTCTCAAAAAAAACTTGCTTCATTTTTGTATGGAAGATAGTAAGAACCCCATTGCCAGTCGTTGACAAAGACAACCACCTCTCAAAACCAATTTTTATCTTTCTGTTTTACAAATGAAAAGCTCTAGCACATGTTTAATCACTGCTTCCCTCTGCGAAGGGCCTTTCTTTTACTTTTATGTTGAGTCACCACCTTCTATCTTTATGCACCGTCTAAGAGAGCATAGTTGTCATTCTGAGTATAATGTGCATTGTCCCAAAGTTTATCATTGATTGATTCATGACTATGGTTTCATTTGTTCTTAAATTATTTGTATCTAGTCGCCCTCTTAAACTTGAAGGTGTCCTATGCATTTATGTTTTGCTATTCCATGAGGGACAAGCTGAAAACCATTTACTATGTTTTTCCTTATGATTTGAACACACGTTTGACTTTTATTGTTTCATTATTCATGATCTTTTGTTTGTGTTCATTTTCATGTTATAACATGGTTGCTAAGTTTCTATTGTCAAGATTATATCTTTCATGCCCATGTTTTAAGTTCTTTTGATCCCAGCTTACAAATGCTTACATATATGATCAAGATTGTGTAGGTGCATGTCACCTCAAAAATTATTTCTTTTGTTATCACTTACCTACTCGAGGACGAGCAGGAGTTAAGCTTGGGGATGCTGATACGTCTCTAACGTATCCATAATTTTTGATGCTCCATGCTTGTTTTTAAACCATTTGCCTTGTGTTTCGTTACACTTCGTGGCGTTTTTATGCGATTTCCGGAACTAACCTATTGACAAGATGCCACAGTGCCAGTTCCCTGTTTTCTGCTGTTTTTGTATTTCAGAAAAGCTACACATGAAATATTCTTGGAATTGGATGAAACAAGTTCCAGAACTCCTATTTTTCCCGGACGAAGGACGAGGACCAAACGAGAGCCGGAGAGGGGCCAGAGCCTGCCCTCACACCAGGGTGGCGCGGCCCAGGCCCTGGCCGTGCCCCCTATGTGTGAGGAGACCCTGGCTGCCCCCTGACGATGCCCCTTCGCCTATATAAAGCCTCGAGACGAAAAACCCTAGGGGAGTCGGCGAAATTTCCAGAACAGTTCTGTAGCTCCACCGCCGCCATCGACGAATTTCAGGGGACAGAAGTCTCTGTTCCGGCACCCTGCCGGGACGGGGAAGTGCCCCCGGAGCTATCTCCATCGGTCTCCATCGCCGTCTCCGCCGTCTCCATCGACCTCACCGCTATGTCCATCAACCTTGCTATCTCCTATGATGAGGAGGGAGTAGTTCTCCCCCGGGGCTGAGGGCTCTACCGGTAGCTATGTGGTTCACCTCTCTCTCCCATGATGTGATCTTTATGTGATCGTGAGCTTTGTATCATGTTGAATAAGTAGATGTTACTCTTCTTCATTATGTGTACTCTAGTGTGTTATTAAAGTAATCTATTCCTCCTGCCATGGTGTAACGGTGACAGTGCGTGCATCATGGTGGTACTCGGTCTAGGCTACGATTGTGATCTCTTATGGATTATGAGAATAATTATCACTATGATAGTATTGAAGTGATCTATTCCTCCTTTCATGGTGTAATGTTGACAGTGTGTGCACCGTGTTAGTACTTGGTCTAAGTTGCAATAATATCTATATTGAGTTGTGATTTGATTTGGATATCTCTATGAGTGGTGTTTGTCAAGTATTTGATGAACTTTGAGGAGTGCTTCGTAGCCCTACGCAATGATTAGTGTTATTCAATAGGAGAGTAATTCAGAGTACCATAGTGAAGAGAAGTTATTTATTTGTTCAATTATGTTATATTTGTTGAGAGTGTGTCCACTAGTGAAAGTATGATCCCTAGGCCTTGTTTCCAAGCTTTGCACACCGTTTACTTGCTGTTTTGTTACTTGTTTGCTTGCTGCCATTTTTATTCCAGATTGCATTTACTACTTATAATCATCCATACCACTTGTATTTCACTATCTCTTCGCTGAACTAGTGCACCTATACATCTGACAAGTGTATTGGGTGTGTTGGGGACACAAGAGACTTTCTGTATCGTAATTGCAGGGTTGTTTGAGAGGGATAGCTTTGACCTCTTCCTCTCTGAGTTCGATAAACCTTGGGTGATCCACTTAAGGGAAACTTGCTGTTGCTCTACAAACCTCTACACTTGGAGGCCCAACACTGTCTACAAGAACAGAAGCGTGTGTAGACATGATGGACCTCGGTCCATTATTTTACATTGCTATTACCGTTTACCATTTACTTGTTTTATTTACATTCTTGCAAACTACTATCTTTTACCACTCGATACGCTTAATCCTTTGTTTACAGCAAACCGGTGAGATTGACAACCTCACTGTAAGTTGGGACAAAGTACTTGGTTGTGTTGTGTGCAGGTTCCACGTTGCTGCTGGTGCAAAGCTACGCACTGGACAAGGCTCCATACATATATTGTCCGGAGCTGTCGCGAAGCTAGCAAGCATCAACCTTCAGAAGTTTGGTTCTTTCTCTTACTGGTTCGATAAACCTTGGTTTCATACTGAGGGAAGACTTGCTGATGTGCTCATCACACCTTCTCTTGGGGTTTTCCAACTGGGCGGTCATCTACAAAACTCCTACATCAACACCGCACTATCACCTCCCACCAAGATGGAAGACCCGATCACTATGGGACACTTGAGGGCGGTCTCTGAACCTATACAAAGCTTGGGGCAATCTCCACAACTCAATTGGAGGCTCCCAATAAATCGCCACTGAGGCACCACAAAGCTTGGGAAGATCTCCACAACTTAATTGGAGGTCCCCAAGAAATCGCCACCGAGGCACCACAAAGCTTGGGAAGATCTCCACAACTTAATCGGAGGTCCCCAAGTAATCCACTAAGCCACTAAGCCATCTAGGGTTCCACAAACCCAAGAGTAATAATCTCAACAAACTTTCACTACCGAATCTCTGAGGAGAACTCAACTGATGCAACCGATGCAATGGCATGAACACAAGTGCTCAAATCCTTAACTCTCAATTTCAACCAAAGCAACAAATGCTATGGAAGAATATGAGAGAAAGAACAAGGAGGAAATCACAAAGAACTCCAAGATCTAAATCCATAAGAGGTTCCCCTCACTAAGAGGAGATTTTGTTGGTGGAAAGATAGATCTAGATCTCCTCTCTCTTTTCCCTCAAAAAGATGCAAGAAATATGGGAGGAATGGAGAGGGAGAATACGCTACTCAAGGTCAACAATGGAGGATAGAGAGAGGGAGTAGCAACCATCCCAAGGTGGAAGAAGGGGGCCTGATGCGTGGTGAATGACCAGCCCGTTGGGAACCCCAAGAGGAAGGTATGATGAGTATAGTAGCTCGTTTTCCCTCAGTTAGAAACCAAGGTTTATCGTTCTTGGAGAGGAGAGACGGTGACGACTGAAGGTGATGCCTGCTAGTTTGCGACAGCAGCGGACAATTTGTATATGGCGCCTTGTCCAAGCTTTGCTTGCTAGCTGCAACGTGGAACCTGCACACAGTCAAACAAATACTTTGCTCCCAACTTACGATGAGGTTGTCAATCTCACCGGTTTGCTTGAAACAAAGGTTATGAGTGTATCGAGTGGAAAACAGTAGAGAATGCAATAAAATAAACAGTGCGAGAAAGTAAACAGGTGATAGCAATATGATGGAAATAGGACTGGGGTCCACAGTTCACTAGTGGTGTCTCTCCATAGATAAAACATGCTGGGTAAACAAATTACAGTTGGGCAATTGATAGAATAAAGATAAACGTGATATGTCAAGAAGATCACTATGAGATTTACTCTGGGCATTACAACAAAATACATAGACCGCCATCCAACTGCATCTATGACTAATAATCCACTCCCGGGGATATCATCCGAACACCCTAGAAGTATTAAGTTGCGAACAACAGATAATTGCATTAAGCAGAGTGTGTAATGTAAAGAAAGCATATGCCCTTGATCATATGAATGTTGTTTTCTCCCTAGTAGCAACAGCACATCTACCACCTTAGAGGTTTCTGTCACTCCCCCAGGTGAAATAGAGACATGAACCCACTATTGAGCATAAATACCCCCTCTTGGAGTCACTAGCAACTACTCGGCCAAGATAGCTACTAACAACGGAGAGCATGCAAGATCATAAACAACATAGAGATAACAAAAGATAATATTCAGTACAGCAACTTAATCATAAACACCAATATTCATCGGATCCCAACAAACCAACATCATAGAATTACATAACGGTGATCTCAATCATGTAGGGTAGCTCATGAGATCTAAACATGAAGCACATGGTGGAGAAGACAACCATCTAGCTACTGCTATGGACCCATAGTCCAAGGTAGACTACTCACTCATCGCTCCGGAGGCAAGCATGGCGATGAAGAAGACCTCCGGTGGTGATTCCCCTCTCCGGCAGGGTGCCGGGAAGAGCTTCTGGACCCTCCCGATCTTCGGGTCGACGGCGGCGGCGGATCGCGATGTGTTCTGGAAATCTGATCGGGTACTTCGGTTTTTTCCGACGAGGGGTCTTTATAGGCGAAGGGACGATGTCAGAGGAGGGGCCAGACGCCCTCACACGGGGCCCGCGCGGCCAGGGGCCTGGCCGCGCCGCCCCTGTGTGTGGGGCCCTGGTGGCCCCCCTCCTACTTCTCTTCAGATCTCTGGAAGCTTCCGGGTAAAATAAGACTTCGGGAACTTGTTTCGTCCAATTCCGAGAATATTTCCTGTGTATCACTTCTGAAACACAAAAACAGCAGAAAACAGGAAACTGGCACTGTGGCGCTTGTTAATAGGTTAGTTCCGGAAAATGCATAAAAGTGCCACTAAGTGTAACGAAACAATAGGCAAATGGTGTAAAAACAAGCATGGAGCATCAAAAATTATAGATACGTTTGAGACGTATCAGGGCCTTTTATAGCCCCCCACGAAATATGGCAGTTGTAGGATTTTTTAGGCCAGATTATCTGTCCCCCAGGGCAAAAATCCGCCCCCTTACTGGGAGCCACACCCAAAAGTCCTTAGCAGAAATTTGAGGGCCGGATCATTCAAATAATCCGCCCCCATCCAGCCCGGATTATCCGGCCTGGAAGAGAACATCAATACGAAAACTATAATAACTTTTGCATCCAGACTCTGTTTTTGATGATCTTGGGCTCGTAGGGATCACAACGATGAGCTCTACAACTTCATGCAGAGAAACATCATAGTCAAACCTTGTAGATAAAACCAAATGATGAAAGGTTTGACCTCTCTAAAAGGATAAACCGTAAACCTTCAACACCAAAAATGCAGTAAGGTTTTTATACGAAATCCGTTTTTGATGAGCTTGAGATTACCATGAAGATAACCACAAGATCTAAAACCTCACAAAGAGAAAAGCAAAAAATGAACCAAGAAAGATGATGCCAAGTATACAAAGGTTTGAGCTCTCTCCTAACGATACCATTAAGTTACTCACTCAAAAGCCCCTCTTGATAGTACGGCTACCAATCCTAAAACCTGGTCTCCCAAACACTATGAGACCGGTAAGAAAGAAAACCTATCAAGATCATACATTTGCCTTGCGCATTCCACTTGATCTAGATGATGACGGTCTTGTCTCCCTCAAGTTAGACCACCTTTCTTGGTTGCGCTTGCTCGGTGAAGTCTTGCAGATTGCTTCCCATACTCCACTATGGGAGATACTCTAGTAGAAATATCTTCATATGACCATTATCACCAAATGGAGACCGAGCTTCAAGCATATGATATCTTCTAGATGCCTATCTTGAAGTTGCACCTCGACTTGATCAATTCTCGAATTAATTCTTCTTTTTCTACAGTGATGGTGTCTTGAAGATACACATGAGATCACACTCAACCTTATTCTTCAAGACACACTCAATATAGGATCAACTCCATTATGACCAATCTTCATATTACTCCTTTAATAACACCTTGGTCATCACATAATCTGGTTTATTTCTATCTTCATACAACCTTGAAACCAAAAAATAGTTCAAGCATTGTCTATGGAGAAGTCCTACAAATATAACTCAATGCAACCATTAGTCCATACGGATTATCATTAATTACCAAAACCACACATGGGGCACATGCCCTTTCAAGAACCCGTATGAAGAATAACTATGGTCTATGGCAACTAGTGTCATGTTTTTTAATTGACACTACTTGAGACTTGTCTCAATTGGTCATGTTGTATGTGTTAATTAGTAGCTCATGACATATGTAGATGTCTTAAGTGACCATATTGTATTTGTTAATTTGTAGCTCGAAAACCATGTGAGACTTGAACTTGTATGTTAATTAATTAGGCCATGTCAAACTGTTATTGATTAGTGTCGCCTTTGGCAGACCACCATAGGCACACACACACGCATCTAAACAACACCGTCCAGTGCCATGTGCACACCTAGTTGTAAATATTGGTGCCTGGAAAATTGATAGTGGCATGTGCTTGGATTGCCGCGCCACGGCTGCGCCTGTTAATGGTGGTGTGGTGCCCACCATGCTGTAGGTTTGAGAGTTTTTGGTGGCAAGCCAGGCCACGCTACCATTAGGAATACTAGTGATGTCCTATTGGTGGTGTGGCGGTCCCGCGCAAGCAACGACGGGTTTACCTCGCCACCACTAAACATATGTAACAGTGGCTAGGGAGGGCATGTTCGGTGGTGGGCGGGTGGGGAAGAAAGGAAAAATGGGATTGTTTTAGTTCTCTTAGATATTTAATAATTGGGTTGACAAGTACATAGGGCCCACGCCCACCTGCGCAAATGACCTCGTGTTTTTGCTAGTTTAGCGTTGATAGGTGGGCCTTGTAGTTAAGTTTGGTGTCAATTCTGGATTAGTAGGTGGTACTATTCCGTACATTTGGCTACTAAAGTGGTAGTTTTATCATATTCACTCAAACAAAAACTACTAATAACAACATAAGAATATTTTTTGTATGTGATCATTTATGTTATTCAAAAGTTTTTGATCTAAAAGTAAATATTACTTGAACAGATGGAAGTACTAGTCCCTCCAATCATATTCGAAAAATCTCTGCACCCCCTACATATTTACCTGAATTTGTAGATACAATGGATTCCTCCCGCACCTTGCATGTTGTAACCACTCCCCAATTTAATCCTTTGTTGCTATTTACGTATTAAGTTGTACTAAATTACCAACAAGTAATATGAATCAAAGGGAGTACTAATATTTTTTCAACAACACAAATATTTTTTAACATAAAAGGGAAATAAAAAATAAAAATAAAAAGAAGAAAATAAATAATAAAATAAATAACAATCTAGGAAACAACAAAACTGTAGAAAAATGTCAAAAATAGGAATATTGACCAAAATTACCTCTACCAGGTTGGCCCAGTACAGATGGAAAGGATGCTCAATAGTGAGGGACAAATAGGATTTGCCTAGGAGTGCCCTGATGTCTACACACGCTTCTGTTCTTGTAGACAGTGTTGGGCCTCCAAGTGCAGAGGTTCGTAGAACAGCAGCAAGTTTCTCTTAAGTGGATCACCCAAGGTTTATCGAACTCAGGGAGGAGGAGGTCAAAGCTATCCCTCTCAAGCAACCCTGCAATTATGATACAGAAAGTCTGTTGTGTCTCCAACACACCCAATACACTTGTCAGATGTATAGGTGCACTAGTTCGGCAAAGAGATAGTGAAATACAAGTAGTAGTGATGATTATAAGTAGTAAATGTAATCTGAAATAAATATCGCTGCGAGCAAACATGTAACAAAACTGAAAGGAAACTATGTGCAATGCTTAGAAACAAGGCCTAGGGATCATACTTTCACTAGTGGACACACTCTCAATAAATATAATATAATTGAACTAATAGATACTAACATCAATATGCCACTCTAAACAATTCTCCAATAGAAAACGAACACTAATCATGTGTAGGGCTACGAAGCACTCCTCAAAGTCCGTATTTCCCCAAACTAGATTGTCCCATACTATCACCATGAACGCACTAGATGGTTCCAACAAACACCAACAATTCATAGAGACATTAACCAAAAAGACACACATAATGCGCACACTAGTCGCCTTCACATTATGATACAAGGTGTCTCCGGAGTTTACAATAATAAAGCACGGGAGTAGCATAATATCTGAATAATAGCATCTACCAATTCAACTCTTTACAAAGCTCACGATCACATAAAGATCACATCATGGGAGAGAGAGGTGAACCGCATAGCTACCGGTAGAGCCTTCAGCCCCGGGGGAGAACTACTCCCTCCTCATCATCGGAGGCAGCAACGGCGATGGAGATGGCGGTGAGGTCGATGGAGACGGCGGAGATGGCGATGGAGAATGATGGAGATGGCTCCGAGGGCACTTCCCTATCCCGGCAGGGTGCCAGAACAGAGACTTCCGTCCCCCGAAATTTGTCTTCGATGGCGGCAGCGCTGCGGAACTGTTTTGGGAAAAACGCCGATCGATTTAGGGTTTTCCGTCCCAAGGCTTCTTATAGGCGAAAAGGCAGCGTCAGAGGTGGGCCAGGGTGGCCTCACCATAGGTGGGCGCGGCTAGGGCCTGGGCCGCGCCCCCTGGTGGTGAGGGTGCCCTCTGGCCCCCCTCCGGCTCCCGTTTGGTCCTCGTTCTTCCTCCGGGAAAAATAGGAGTTTTGGTGTTCGTTTCGTCCAATTTCGAGAATATTTCCTGTGTAGCTTTTCTGAAACACAAAAAAACAGAAAACAGGGAACTGGCACTGTGTCATCTTGTCAATAGGTTAGTTCCGGAAATCGCATAAAAACGCCACGAAGTGTAAACAAAACATGAAGCAAATGGTGTAAAACAAGCATGGAGCATCAAAAATTATAGATACGTTTGAGACGTATCAAGCATCCCCAAGCTTAACTACTGCTCGTCCTCGAGTAGGTAAGTGATAACGAAAGAATAATTTTTGAGGTGACATGCACCATCACAATCTTGATCATCTATGTAAGCATTGAGTGCTGGGATCAAAGAACTTAAAACATGGGCATAAGAGGCATAATTTTGACAATAAAAACTTGGGATTTCTATTTTCGTGCCCTCGGGACCTTAGTTGTGCTCAGTTTTCCCCAGCCGCTTAGTTTTTCCTCAGTTTTGCCCAAGTGCTTGTCTGAATCCCTCACAAGGAGCTCGGACGAGAGGAATCCCGTTTAGTTGACCGTTTATTGGTGCTGGCAAGTGGGGCCGCTGTTGGTGCCCCGCAGTGGACACGTCTCCACTTATCCAGATCATCGTGGGACCCACAACTTGTCTATGTTAGCGCGCTGGACCCACAGCTTACCCAGGTGACCGTTGCAAAATGGGAGCCCGAGCCAGCCCCGCGCCCGTGCCCGTGCCATTGCTTCCCCTTTATTTCCCCGCGCCCCATTGTTCTTCTTCTCCGCCAGCGGCAGCCCTTCTCCGGCAGGGCGGGTGATGTCTAGTTTCTCTTCGACCTCCCGTTCTTCATGGCCGCAGTATGGACCCGTGCCTTTGACAAGATGCCCTGACTGCCCACGCCAGGAGCCTCTGAAGCGGTCGATCTGTAAGACGGACGACAACGGCAACCGTGGACGTGAGTTCCTTGCATGCGAGAGCTTGCCATATAGAGATGGGGATAAGGTTAGATCTCGCTCCAATTGCTCTGTTTTCTCTTGATTTTCTTGTTATTCCCTCAAATTTGGGATTTAGGGTTCACGTTGTTGTTTTCAGATCCTGAAGAAATGCAGGTATTTCGAGTGGATCGATGTGTACGTTCAGAGGCTTAAATTGCAGGAATCAATTGGCGCTATTGGGGAGCGCAATTTGGGAGGGGGGGACTTGCTGTAGAGAATGTGGCGGAGAGAGGAGCCGTTCCGATTATGCCTAATGCTCCCAATGCAGAACTGGTGGAAGTGAAGGGAGAACTGAAGAAAATGAACAAGCAGTTAAAGCAGCTGATCGAGTTGAAGAAGCAAGCTAATCTGATGGCTAGTTATTTTTTTATTGTATAATTGTGATCAGATTCTTATCATTGCTCATCAAGCGCTAGAAGTTGTTACAAGGGATCCCTTGTTACAAATCCATTAGTCAGTTACATGTACTTGTAGTTGTTTTCAAAGTTAGTGTGTGCATTCACTGAAATTACCAAAAAAAAAAGTGTTAGGGAATATAGGAATGCTAAAGATAGTTGATAATTGTTAGAGGGGTGACAAATAATGCATTCACCGAAATCCCACAAATATGTATGTCTCATGTTTATACCAAAATTATACCACTTTTGGGACGTTTCAAATAACCAAAACTATATCCCAAACTATATTCCCTAAAAGAAAAGGAATGCTAAAGAAAGTTGATAATTGTTAGAGGGGTGATAAATAATCCATTCACCGAAATCCCCCAAATATGCCAAATATGTATGTCTCATGTTTCTACCAAAATTATACCACTTTTGGGCCGTTTCAAATTGCCAAAACTATATTCCCTAAAAAAAGGAATGCTAAAGATAGTTGATAATTGTTAGAGGGGTGATAAATAATCCATTCACCGAAATCCCCCAAATATGCCAAATATGTATGTCTCATGTTTCTACAAAAATTATACCACTTTTGGGCCGTTTCAAATTTCAAATTGCCAAAACTATATTCCCTAAAAGAAAAGGAATGCTAAAGATAGTTGATAATTGTTAGAGGGGTGATAAATAATCCATTCATCGAAATCCCCCAAATATGCCAAATATGTATGTCTCATGTTTCTACCAAAATTATACCACTTTTGGGCCGTTTCAAATTACCAAATCTATATTCCCTAAAAGAAAAGGAATGCTAAAGATAGTTGATAATTGTTAGAGGGGTGATAAATAATCCATTCACCGAAATCCCCCAAATATGCCAAATATGTATGTCTCATGTTTCTACCAAAATTATACCACTTTTGGGCCGTTTCAAATTACTAAAACTATATTCCCTAAAAGAAAAGGAATGCTAAAGATAGTTGAAAATTGTTAGAGGGGTGATAAATAATCCATTCACCGAAATCCGCAAATATGTATGTCTCTTGTTTACACCAAAATTATACCACTTTTTAGTTTAACATTTTTAAATCATGGAAAATAATGCATAAATAGAGGGAATATAGTTATGTGGCAAAATAATCCATAAATGCATGTCTCTTGTCACACGGATCGACTCCACCAACCGTTGATCTACCGAAAGAGAGAGAGAGGGGTGGCCACGAAGAGACGGATAGGGGTATACTGCCCGTTAGATCAGTGGATCAACGGTTGGTGGAGTCGATCCGTGTGACAACAGCTTAACCAATCAGGATAAGTTTGGGCTTCTGTGAGCATTTGTGACAGTATTTGAGGGCAAAACTGAGTAGTACTAAGAAACCAAGGGCACGTAAATAGTAAATAGACTAAGGGATTCAAACAAAAGAATTACAAAATGAAAAATGCGTGTTTTGTACAATATAATTCATATTGGGCTACATCAAATTATTTGCAATTCAAATATACATGAGTGTGACAATTATGGCCTCATTTAGACAAACTATGTTTTGGGGAAGATGTTTTGCAAAGGGGTTTGAGTGGAAAACCATGCATCTTCATAGCTACTAGTGATTCTGAGAAGTGGCAATTTGTGGTAAAACTTGATTTATCTATGTTTGTTAAGGTTTCCTAGGTGGTAGGTTGCGTAGGAAGACTCCATGAGTAGGTGCCACTATGTTTTTATTTATTTTTGGATTTTTTTGCGCATGAAATGACTCAATTAGCTATGTTAATCTCATTTGTTGACTCTCTGTTGACCAGCTACTTGAGGGTAGAACTGAGTATATTGCACTTGCCAGTCTAAGTACTCGAGGGGAAAACTGAGTACAGATAAAATTTCTGTATAAGGCCCGAGGTTAGAACTGAGTACACCAAACGTCGAAAGGTTAGCGTCGTGTCGCGGTACACGCTGCAGCTGTGCATAGCGGACGCGTGTTGCGGTACACCAAATGCCACCTTCATCTTTATAGAGCCCCTCTTTCTCTCCCTCGACGCTCGCCCACTCTCTCATTCTCACTGTAACCGCCTCTCCTGTCCCATCATCTTCTCCACTTCGCGTCAAAAAAATCCCAAAGAAAAAACCCCGGCAATGGAGAAGAATGAGATACCCATTGTCGGCGCTTCTGACGTAGCCGCCGGCGCATCGGCCGCCGCCCCCATCCAGGACCCCGTCGCTGCTTTGAACGTAGTTGCCGGCGCATCGGCCGCCGCCCCCTGATACGTCTCCAACGTATCCATAATTTTTTTATGTTCCATGCTTGTTTTTACACCATTTGCCTAATATTTCGTTACACTTCGTGGCACTTTTATGCATTTTCCGGAACTAACCTATTAACAAGTCGCCACAGTGCCAGTTCCCTGTTTTCTGCTGTTTTTGTGTTTCAGAAAAGTTACACAGGAAATATTCTCAGAATTGGACGAAACCAAAGCCAGTCGTCCAGATATTTCACGGAGCTTCCAGAGAACCAAAGAGGAGACGGAGTGGGGCCACGAGGGGCCCTCACACCAGGGCGGCACGGCCTGGCCCCTGGCCGCGCCCCCTATGTGTGAGGCCACCTCGGTCCACTTCTGACGCTGCCCCTTCGCCTATAAAGACCCCCCGACGGGAAAAACCTAAGTGCCCGATCAATTTTCCAGAAACACATCGCGATCCGCTGCCATCGTCGACCCGAGATCGGGAGGGTCTAGAAGCTCTTCCCGGCACCCTGCCGGAGAGGGGAATCGCCATCGGAGGTCTTCTTCATCACCATGCTTGCCTCCGGAGCGATGAGTCAGTAGTCTACCTTGGACTATGGGTCCATAGCAGTAGCTAGATGGTTGTCCTCTCCACCATGTCCTTAATGTTTAGATCTCATGAGCTGCCCTACATGATTGAGATCACCGTTATGTAATTCTACATGTTTGGTTTGTTGGGATCCAATGAATATTGGTGTTATGATTGAGTTGCTATACTGAAATATATCTTATGTTATCTCTATGTTGTTTATGATCTTGCATGCTCTCCGTTGTTAGTAGCTATCTTGGCCGAGTAGTTGCTAGTGACTCCAAGAGGGGGTATTTATGATCGATAGTGGGTTCATGCCTCTATTTAATCTAGGAGAGTGACAGAAACCTCTAAGGTTGTAGATGTGATGTTGCCACTAGGGAGAAAACAACATTCATATGCTCGAGGGCATATGCTTTGTTTACATTACACACTTTGCTTAATGCAATTATCTGTTGTTCGCAACTTAATACTCATGGGGTGTACGGATGATATCCCCGTGAGTGGATTATTAGTCATAGATGCAGTTGCATGGCGGTCTATGTATTTGGTTGTAATGCCCAGAGTAAATCGCATAGTGATCTTCTTGACATATCACGTTATCTTTATTCTATCAATTGCCCAACTGTAATTTGTTTACCCAGCATGTGTTATTTATCTTATGGAGAGACACCACTAGTGAACTGTGGACCCCGGTCCTATTTCCATCATATTGCTATCACTATTTACTTTACTCGCACTGTTTACTTTACTCGCATATTTTTACTGTTTTCCACTCGATACGCTCATACCCTTTGTTTCAAGCAAACCGGTGAGATTGACAACCTCATCGCAAGTTGGGAACAAAGTACTTGGTTGTGTTGTATGCAGGTTCCACGTTGCTACTGGTTGAAGACGCGCTAACAAGTTATCGTTAACGACGCCCTTGTTAGAGCATCACGCAGCTAGTGGGCATCACCTTCAGTCGTATTGGCTTTTTCTTCTTCATATCGACAAACCTTGGTTTCTAACTGAGGGAAAATCTTGCTACTGTGCTCATCACACCTTCCGCTTGGGGTTCCCCAACTGCCTGGCAATAATCATCATCATCAACTACACGCCAGCCATCAAGCCCTTTTCTGGTGCCGTTGCCGGGGAAGAAAAAGAAGACCTCTGCAAGGGGAGTTTTTCGCACGCACATCCTTTACTTTGTTTTATTGTTTTGCTTTACTTTATTTATTTTTACTTGCATCGTTTTATATCAAAATCCCAAAAAAATTAGAATCCTTGGTAGTTGTTTTTACTTGTCTACTTTTAGTTTTGCTAAAATGGCTAATCCTGAAAACACCAAGTTGTGTGACTTTACTAGCATGAACAATAGTGATTTTATCTGCACTCATATTGCGCCACCTGCTCCTGCTGCAAACTTTTATGAGATTAAGCCTGCTTTATTGAACCTTGTTATGAAAGAGCAATTTTCTGGTGCCAGTACTGAAGATGCTGCAGCTCATCTCAACAACTTTGTTGAGCTATGTGAGATGCAGAAATATAAGTATGTAGAAAGTGATATTATTAAGCTCAAGTTGTTTCCTTTTTCATTGAGAGGAAAAGCTAAAGATTGGTTGCTATCTTTGACTAAGAATAGTATTGATTCATGGACTAAGTGTAAGGATGCTTTCATTGGTAGATATTATCCTCCTGCTAAAATTATATCTTTGCGTAGCAATATTATGAAGTTTAGTCAATTTGATAATGAACATGTTGCTCAAGCCTAGGAAAGAATGAAATCTATGATAAAGAATTGCCCCACTCATGGACTGACTACTTGGATGATTGTCCAAACTTTTTATGCAGGACTAAATTTTTCTTCGAGGAACCTATTGGATTCAGCTGCTGGAGGCACTTTTATGTCCCTTACCTTGGGCGCCACAACAAAGCTACTTGACAACATGATGGTAAATTACTCCGAATGGCACACCGAGAGAGTGTGGGGACCCCGGATTACCCATCCGGAATTCCCGTTATGCATACAACTCACGATCCCATGATCAGTATGTCGTGAGCCCACATAACCGAGCTGATATCAAAGTTACATCATCCATTACAGTACTGAATATAAAGTCTTACAATTGGTCACATGACCAAGACTGATAATGCCACGCAGGGCAAGTTTACAAATTAAGCAGCGGATACCAAACAGCGTTGATGACCCACATCATGCCTACTACCCTACAGGCAACTGACTGGGAGACGTTCCTAGTTCGCACAGGCGTCGTCGAACTCCTCACCATCGTCTTCAAAGTCTTCATAATCTGGCCAAGTTTATAGCCAGGGACAAAGCCGTGAGTACATTGAATTGTACTCGCAAACCATCTAAAGGGGAGAGAACAAAATATGCAGTTTGGCTGTAGCAAGGAGAAAGGCTCTAGTCTAGTTTTTCCTATCTAGTCAATTTCTCGTGTCGATATAGCATGTCATACGACATCTCTATATCCTTGTTAAAGAAGAATCTTTGTAAAGCATCTTTAGTAAAAGCTCTAGGGAAGGGGGAACTCATTTTCAAGAGAAGAGCCGGCGGGGGCCAATCAAACATGACCACCCCCCTTAATAATTCCGGTCAATCACACATGACCACTTTCCACCTTCGGCAGTACCCTCCAAGTACTCCGAAAACCAAGCACGTGCCACGGCAGTACCCTCCGAGTACTCCGCCCGACACTTTCTCCATTTCTTTCCGAAATCCACTTTTGAAAAACAAAACTGACATTGGGCTAGGCAACGGTCGTCCCAACCGTCCATGACCGA
Source organism: Dactylis glomerata (assembly GCA_007115705.1). Taxonomy (NCBI): domain Eukaryota; kingdom Viridiplantae; phylum Streptophyta; class Magnoliopsida; order Poales; family Poaceae; genus Dactylis; species Dactylis glomerata. The sequence continues at coordinate 9,479,810 of QXEO01000625.1, read as the reverse complement.
GGACTCGGCTATTCGAATAGAATTTCACTCTGCAGAGGTTGTACACTTTACCCACACCATCCGATAAATCCGCCGGGATACCACCACGGACCGTCATACACAAGTATGCGGGGTTCGGATAATCGATCATAGCCTTCCATCTATCCACTCTAATACGGGTGCCTACCCTGTGGAGTATACATCCCCGGCAAACCCTGGCCGTCTACCTCTGCCGAGCGTAGTTCCAGTGCCACGGCGGGAGAAACCCAAGTGTCTTCCGGCCGGATAAATCCCGATGGATCCCGATTTACTATTGCCCATAATTTGGCGGCAATCCGGATTCCGGGGTCCTCCAGACCCGTATATAGTATGAGGCTCCCCGCACTAAGGCAGATAAACTTCCGACTAAGCCCCATCCCATACCAGGGTAATGTGGTTGCACGGGTTAATTGTTCTGAGCGAACGCCTAGTGATCACCAATGTCATATTAAAAACCACCATCTCCTTGTCCTCCATTTTGACAAAAACCATTTTTGAAAACACTTCAGTGGGGTAGTTACTACCCCAAGGTTTTCGGAAACATTTTCGTAAACTTTCATTGAGTGTTCCCAGTCCTAGAGTTTTAGCTCCACTAGAAAGTTTATCAAAAGCATTGTTGCTAACCAACATGCCACTACTCCAGGGGTATTGGAATAGGTAGTAAAGGGGTCATCTCGATGGATGATGACCACTTGACTCGCGGAGCTTGAGTCAACAACTAATTGCTACAGGAACTATAGCAACATAAATCCATGCACTTTAATAAAATAGAAGGAGACATGCAAATGTGTAATTTGGGTTCAGATATGCATCAAGTTAGATGGCTTGCCTTGGTTGGCTTGTCCCTGATCTCCTTTCTCTTGATATACAAAGATTTCTCCCTCCTCGGTACGCTCCTCGTTCGATTCTATTGCCGGAAAAATAAAAGCACACAATAAGCATACATGCATACACAAGCCACAAGCATTTCAGCACTCATAACATCTTATCAAAGAGTATCAGAAGCAAACAAGTTTAGAAAACAAACCAAGTTTTAAAGGTTCTTAATTAGCAAATTAAGCCTACTAGAAACTAGGGTTTCATAAGTTGATGGGAACATCACCACTTAGCAACCAATTCAAGTATGCAGGCATCCAGTGAATCAAACAGCACCTCTATCAATCTTGCAGGTTGACAACAATCTTAAGAACCTAACAAAGTTGGTTTTACTGAAAATCAAAGTGTGGTTTATTTCCTATGAATTTAACTATAGGGAATAGCACTAGAGCACCAAAATATTCGTCAAATATTCTCTGAATCTCAGAAAAATATGAGGTAAAGTGCTCTGGAAAGCTCTTCCAAAGCATAATCCAACAAAGTTGGATTCAACACAAAATTCCCTTTCTACTGCAAGTGGTAATTTTTCTAAGAGTAAAAACACACAATGCCATTTTAATTACTACGGCAAGAATAAAAGTCCTAAAATAGCAAAACCAGTGATTCAAGCAAGATATAACACTAAGCTACTCCTAGAAATTGAATTCACTCATAAAGTCCTATTCTGCTGCAAGTGAGAAATTAAACTATACTAATTAAACTATTTGCCAAATTAAATACCACTGCAGATATATGTGTCCTAAAATACCAAACTTAGTTTGTCATGCAAGTAAACACCTAAGAGCATCTCTGAAAATTGGGGACACAGCATTTAAATATATAAAACTCTAGATTTGCAATTTTGACTAAAAGGGTGCTTATTTTACAAGATTTAATTTATGTAATTTTACATGGGCCAAGGATGTATGCATGCAATATTTCTAGATAGTTCACAACAAGAGGAACTCACAGGAATTTGAATCACTCAATTTGGACCTGTAAATATTTTTCTATAATTTTTGCAAACTAGCTGATCAATCAAAAAGTTTAAAATGAAAACTCTGAAAAAAAAACAATAGCTCGGGCCGGATCTGGCGGATCTGGGCCGTCTGGCGCAGGCCGGCCCAATTACGCAGGCGCCACGGGCGGGAAAGTGGCCGGCCGCACAGACAAGCCTGGCCCGCTGTCAGCGGCCGCGGCGGCCGAACCGGTATCGGGGGTCTGGGGCCGTCGGATCAAGTTAGGATCGACGGTCCCCAGCCATCTCCTTCCTCTGGCCCGGGCCGACGGGGAGGAAACCCTAGCGGGGTCTGGGAGCGGCGGCGGCTTACCTAGAGGCTTCCCCCGGCGATGGCGACTGGACGAGGCGGCGCGGCGCTCGACGGGGAGCTCAACGAGGTGCGAAACGGTCGAAAAGGAAGCAGGGCTGCAGATCTGCGCGACGGCCGTGGCGAGCTTCTCGCTGGGCTTGCAGGGACCTCGACTCCAGCGTCCCTGGGCCAAACAAAGGGTAGGGTTAAGTAGCTGATGATTAGGAGAGTCCATTCAGGAAGAAATAGAGGGAGGTGGGGGTCTGGATCGACGGCAGGGGCTTCCTCTTCCTCGCAGCACTCCGAGGAATAAATCCCTCCCCTCGGCCAGCAGAGAGGGAAGGGGCTCAGGCTGGGCTACTGGATGTCGATAGAGAGTGTGTGGGAGGGAAATGAGTGTCCAGTGGGAGGCTGTGGTGCTCGGATGCATAATAAACAGAGGGGAGATGGTGTAGGTCGGTTTGACATGGTGGGGCCCATGGGGAGGCTCTGGTTGGTCTAGGAGGACGGTGGAGAGAGTGAGAGAGTCCTAGTGGTTGCCCTGGTCGGCTGGAAACAGAGGGTGGGCTGCAGCACCATTTTTAATTGATGGGCAAAGTTTCTTGTTGACCTTTCTTCTCTCCTTCTCCCTCCAAACACTAGGGGACAAAAGAGAGGGACTGCTACAGTACACGTCGACCAGTGGGTGGTGGGTCTGCAGGGGTGGTTAGGGTAAGGGTTGGCTAATTGGAAAAGATTTAGAATGGTTTTGATGATGGAAAATGGTCTATAGGCAGAACATTGCATAGGGTTCAGAACACCAACATTTGAACAAGCCAGGTTGCTCCAAATTGAGAATGGTTTGTGGGGCTTAAAAGTACTGGTTTAGGTGCACAACAAAATGTAGTCCATGGCCAAGGGTGCAGGAGGGGTTGCTTAACACAAACTGCCAAAGTATCAACTTTTTAATAGTGCCAAAACAGATTCCTGTGGTGCTCACAAACCTTGCTTGAATTAGTGGTTAGATGGCTTCTAGAAGCTAGGGAAAAGGTAGGGTTAGTTAGTAGAGGTCATGTAGATGAGATTGGTACAAAAGTTTGGGCAAAAACTGAATTGTAGATACAAATGGTGAGGTTCCAAAGTCAGAACCTTTTAACAGAAATTGACTTGGCAGAAAACTCAGTTTTTTGCCAGATCTTGCTGTTATTAGCTAGACCTCAAAACAGCCTTGAACAAGCAAGCTAGGGGAAACCACTTTGATAAAACCTTGCTAGCACTAGGAGTAGAAGTCTTGAGGATCACGAACATGCCCTAATCTTGCCGAAACAACAATGGGATGTGGTTAAAAAGAATTGCAAAAAGTGCAATCTGATAACATTGCCCTATTCTACTTGAGACAAGATTTTGAAAATGTGGAGATGCACCACTAGGGTTCTTGAGTCCAAAGGGTCCTATAGGAATAAGAGAACATGGTAGGAGATTATAAAATGCTTGATGAGAAGAAAAAGAGGCATGAAATAACATAGCTACCAATCATATGCATTTTGTTAAGCAAGAAAGATGTAATAGGGAAATAGTTAGTCTTGATGGAGGAAAAGTGATATTTTGCAAGAATAACATTTCCAAATGCTAGAAGAGAGGAAATGAATTTATGAAGAGATTTTATGATGAGTGTTGATTAATTATCAAGAGGGTCAAGGAAAACTAGAAGGTGAAATTAGTTTTTGACTAGGGTCCAAAACCTAGTCATATAAATAGGAGACATACGTCAAGATGCACATGCAAGCGCACAGTTAGTTAGAGTAGATCAAGAGGAAGGGGAATAGGTCAAAGAATGGTCTCTGAACCATTTATTTCGAATTCTAGAAGTGTGAGCAAAAGTGCATATGATAATAGTCAAATGGTCAGTGGTTTGATTAGGGTCAGAAACAGGATTAGAACAAGTAGCAAATGACTTCAAATGACCAGGTGGCAATGGAATGAATGGAAGAACACATGCCAATTATGAGTTCTAGGAAGGTACATTGCCATGGATAGAATGGATGAGCTTAATATAGGTGTTGGATAATTGAATCTGTTAACAGACATGAAGATAGTCTGCACTCTAGGTGTTTGATGAAATGTCTGTAAGAGAGGATTTTTCTAGATTGGAGTGAAACCTTCTTATGGTTGGATGAAAATGATTCAAATAACACCATGGGTGCCTTCCTTGGGCTTGTTTGATTAGTTTTAAGATTTCTCTAAATGGTGCTCCTAATGTCTCATAATAAGACTGAGGTATTAGAGTTAGGGATTCAGGATTGAGACGAAAATAACCAGATAGGTTTGATTTGAAAGATAGAGTGGAAACAACTTACATGGGACAAAATATAAATTGATGAGATTTGAAAAGGTTAGGCCACAGGCCTATATGAGGAGTATATGCACACACAAGCAACCCATCAAAGTCAAATGGTCACACAAAGTCAACTCACCACACAAGGTCAATCAGTTGCAGCTAATCTAGCATTATCAGAAGCAATGATTGAACCAGTACTCAATGATCATGCCCAGGTCAAGTAGAGAAGAGTTTCAAATAAAGGAGTAAGACTTTGGTAGATAGTTTTAGAAACAAATGGAGACATAAATATCTCCTTTGTAAAATCTTCTCAAAGGTGTTTGAAATCCTTTTATAAATATCAACAAAATAAAAGTTTGTAAAGTAGTGGGACCACTCTACTTTGTAGGTCCAGATAATTTTGTAAACACTTAGTTTTGATAAAGGCTTTGTCTCAAAAATAAATCTTGGCGCTTATTTGGATAAATAAAGATAATTTGAATAAAAAGGAGAGTTTGCCAAGATAATGGTTTTGGAAAATAGCTAGAAGCATAAATAAGAGCATGATCACAAGGGCACAAGGGTGGTGTTGGTTCACAAAGGTGTTCAATAAGCAACTCAAGCAGACATCATTAACATAGCACCCAAGACAAACAAGCAAGAAGCAGCACTTCCAGAGGTTTGCTCAAAAAGTTTTTGTTGGCCCTCAATTTTGGCTCACTAAACACTACCTAAACAGGGTTACAAAAAGTGGGGTGTTACAGCTCTTCCCCCCTTAAACAGAATCTCGTCCCGAGATTCCTAAGTGTAGTAGTAAGAGGTGATGAGACTAAGTTAGAGCTAGACTTCGAAAGGTTGCGCTTCCAACTTTTGATGAAAGTTCGAGCTGTATCAAAGACTTGCTCTTGCCGAAGATGTAGATCGTCTTCACTTGCTGCAGTTGATGGCTGAAGAGTTGATGTTGCCAATTTATCCTGGCGATACCGTGCCGAGACACTTTTTATGGTTAGTGGGGGTCAAGCTATCTAGTATGTCAAAAAGGATCCTATGAGAGTTACAAGAGTTTCACTCGCGATTGAGGTCTTGAAGAGTTGAGGATTCTCGGGTAGCTCTTGCGGCTTTGGGGTTTTCACTTCCTTCATGTATATGGATAGAGTCTTCAAGTCTTGGTGTTGCATCTTGAAGCTTGATGTTGGTGTAGACCTTTAATCTTGAGCTTGAAGTCTTCTGAGGACGGTAGACAAGAGCAGTTACACTTTGGTCTTGATAGGCACGCCAAAACGGTCGACTTAGTCCTCTACGCTTCCTAATTACCAAGGCGCAGGTTAGTCCTAATAGAAACCGTTCTTTTTGGGTCATCTTGAGCTTGAGCTGAAAACGCTCCAGATGGCGGCGCACCATTAAGGGTGTGTCTTCCAGTAGTCAACGATTATTCCTTCTTGACTTCGGGTTGGTGGGGGCTATTGAAGACCTTCTTGCTTCTCCATCTTCTTGTAGCCTTGAGGATCCTGAGGTATATTGGGATACCTTGAGTTGACTTCATCTTCCGAGAAATTGTCAGGTGGATTTACTCCCGAGGCATAAGTCAGTTTTGGTCTCTAACCCGTCAAAATTAGAACAAGTTAGAGAGTTAGTTAGAAAAGTCTTCACTTCTTCTCGCTACTACCTTCATTGATGTCTCCTAAATGCAGAGTTGACATTGATGGCTTGATTTTGGAGAGCCTTCATCCTTTTATTTGATCAGTGGGGATCAAGCACGTGAGTCTTTGGGCTTCATGTAGCAATAACATCTTGAACTACAAAAGTTAGGCGTGTCTTTGATACTACAATGCTCAATGTTAGTCGGCTTGTTAGAAGTTTAGCAAGCGTTGGGGGTGCTAAGAGAGTATCATCAATGTTAGCAAAATCTAGAATTATGGTTAGACGATCCTGGTTAGTGATGTCTTTGTCTCCTAGAAGTCCTTTGTAGTACAGGCGGGTCTATCTTCTGCTTCCGTGTCGTTGTAGAGAGGTGTTGACGAAGCATGAAGCTCGTAGCAAAAATTTCCACATCGGATCTTGGATAAGTGTTGCAAGAGGATTTATACTCCACTCTTATCGAGTTTAGGGTTAGCGTTTTACTTTTAACTTATCTACGCTACTCGAGCTAACACAAATGGATGGGAGGGAAACACATTTTAGTGAGGTTTCCTAATTTAGGTTTTTACATGCCAGAGGGGTTTGAGAGGCTGAGAGGCCATGTCAATCATGAGCACATAGTACAACACACATTCAAGAAACACATAAGACAACTGCAAACACTATCAAGAATACACAAGGCAAACAACACACAACTGCAGAAATCACACGGGGTACTTCAAGTACCAACGATGCCTAAACGCGCGATATTTGGGGTGAGTCCTATTCATCCTAGGGTCATGGTTGGCCATAATTGTTGATGTCTTCACTCTCCTTGGCTCTCGCTTCAGCAGAAACTTGATGGTAGTTGGTGGTGAAGTTGTAGTGATGTTGAGCTGTTGATGTTGACTTGGGAAAGTGTAGTTTTGTAAGTCTTCTTGTATCACATTGAGGTGAGGTCTTCGGAAGGGTCATTGAAGTTCTCCATATGTGGCAATGTCTCTTGACAAACCTAAAAATTTCTAGTCAAGCAATTGAGTACTTGATCCTTGGCGACTGCAAAAGTGCGAGTCCAGGGAGGATCAAGGTTAGTATCTTGACAGAGCCATTGGTGTGAACCAAAGGCAAAATATTGACAAAATCCCTCTTCCTTCACAGCTGGGTATGTTTGAAGATGTCCTTCTGAATATTTGCTCCATCTGGTATTGCTAAGCTTCAGGTCTAGTTGGGGTATAACATCCATTATTTGAATTTGAAGTGGGAAAGGTAGGTGAGTAAAATCTTTAAAATCCTTGAATAATTAGAGAGGTAAGATTAGAAGTGTTGAAAAGGGCAAGTAGGGAATAAGCCATACTATTGGCTACCTAGGGAATATAAGTTTTGCAATTAGGTTTACCCAAAAAGTAGTTTCCTATCTAACGCCCATGCTAACTAAGGTCTCCTACAGTCAGGATGGCTCTGATACCAACTCTGTGGGGACCCCGGATTACCCATCCGGAATTCCCGTTATGCATACAACTCACGATCCCATGATCAGTATGTCGTGAGCCCACATAACCAAGCTGATATCAAAGTTACATCATCCATTACAGTACCGAATATAAAGTCTTACAATTGGTCACATGACCAAGACTGATAATGCCACGCAGGGCAAGTTTACAAATTAAGCAGCGGATACCAAACAGCGTTGATGACCCACATCATGCCTACTACCCTACAGGCAACTGACTGGGAGACGTTCCTAGTTCGCACAGGCATCGTCGAACTCCTCACCATCGTCTTCAAAGTCTTCATAATCTGGCCAAGTTTATAGCCAGGGACAAAGCCGTGAGTACATTGAATTGTACTCGCAAACCATCTAAAGGGGAGAGAACAAAATATGCAGTTTGGCTGTAGCAAGGAGAAAGGCTCTAGTCTAGTTTTTCCTATCTAGTCAATTTCTCGTGTCGATATAGCATGTCATACGACATCTCTATATCCTTGTTAAAGAAGAATCTTTGTAAAGCATCTTTAGTAAAAGCTCTAGGGAAGGGGGAACTCATTTTCAAGAGAAGAGCCGGCGGGGGCCAATCAAACATGACCACCCCCCTTAATAATTCCGGTCAATCACACATGACCACTTTCCACCTTCGGCAGTACCCTCCAAGTACTCCGAAAACCAAGCACGTGCCACGGCAGTACCCTCCGAGTACTCCGCCCGACACTTTCTCCATTTCTTTCCGAAATCCACTTTTGAAAAACAAAACTGACATTGGGCTAGGCAACGGTCGTCCCAACCGTCCATGACCGAGGACTCGGCTATTCGAATAGAATTTCACTCTGCAGAGGTTGTACACTTTACCCACACCATCCGATAAATCCGCCGGGATACCACCACGGACCGTCATACACAAGTATGCGGGGTTCGGATAATCGATCATAGCCTTCCATCTATCCACTCTAATACGGGTGCCTACCCTATGGAGTATACATCCCCGGCAAACCCTGGCCGTCTACCTCTGCCGAGCGTAGTTCCAGTGCCACGGCGGGAGAAACCCAAGTGTCTTCCGGCCGGATAAATCCCGATGGATCCCGATTTACTATTGCCCATAATTTGGCGGCAATCCGGATTCCGGGGTCCTCCAGACCCGTATATAGTATGAGGCTCCCCGCACTAAGGCAGATAAACTTCCGACTAAGCCCCGTCCCATACCAGGGTAATGTGGTTGCACGGGTTAATTGTTCTGAGCGAACGCCTAGTGATCACCAATGTCATATTAAAAACCACCATCTCCTTGTCCTCCATTTTGACAAAAACCATTTTTGAAAACACTTCAGTGGGGTAGTTACTACCCCAAGGTTTTCGGAAACATTTTCATAAACTTTCATTGAGTGTTCCCAGTCCTAGAGTTTTAGCTCCACTAGAAAGTTTATCAAAAGCATTGTTGCTAACCAACATGCCACTACTCCAGGGGTATTGGAATAGGTAGTAAAGGGGTCATCTCGATGGATGATGACCACTTGACTCGCGGAGCTTGAGTCAACAACTAATTGCTACAGGAACTATAGCAACATAAATCCATGCACTTTAATAAAATAGAAGGAGACATGCAAATGTGTGATTTGGGTTCAGATATGCATCAAGTTAGATGGCTTGCCTTGGTTGGCTTGTCCCTGATCTCCTTTCTCTTGATATACAAAGATTTCTCCCTCCTCGGTACGCTCCTCGTTCGATTCTATTGCCGGAAAAATAAAAGCACACAATAAGCATACATGCATACACAAGCCACAAGCATTTCAGCACTCATAACATCTTATCAAAGAGTATCAGAAGCAAACAAGTTTAGAAAACAAACCAAGTTTTAAAGGTTCTTAATTAGCAAATTAAGCCTACTAGAAACTAGGGTTTCATAAGTTGATGGGAACATCACCACTTAGCAACCAATTCAAGTATGCAGGCATCCAGTGAATCAAACAGCACCTCTATCAATCTTGCAGGTTGACAACAATCTTAAGAACCTAACAAAGTTGGTTTTACTGAAAATCAAAGTGTGGTTTATTTCCTATGAATTTAACTATAGGGAATAGCACTAGAGCACCAAAATATTCCTCAAATATTCTCTGAATCTCAGAAAAATATGAGGTAAAGTGCTCTGGAAAGCTCTTCCAAAGCATAATCCAACAAAGTTGGATTCAACACAAAATTCCCTTCCTACTGCAAGTGGTAATTTTTCTAAGAGTAAAAACACACAATGCCATTTTAATTACTACGGCAAGAATAAAAGTCCTAAAATAGCAAAACCAGTGATTCAAGCAAGATATAACACTAAGCTACTCCTAGAAATTGGATTCACTCATAAAGTCCTATTCTACTGCAAGTGAGAAATTAAACTATACTAATTAAACTATTTGCCAAATTAAATACCACTGCAGATATATGTGTCCTAAAATACCAAACTTAGTTTGTCATGCAAGTAAACACCTAAGAGCATCTCTGAAAATTGGGGACACGGCATTTAAATATATAAAACTCTAGATTTGCAATTTTGACTAAAAGGGTGCTTATTTTACAAGATTTAATTTAAGTAATTTTACATGGGCCAAGGATGTATGCATGCAATATTTCTAGATAGTTCACAACAAGAGGAACTCACAGGAATTTGAATCACTCAATTTGGACCTGTAAATATTTTTCTATAATTTTTGCAAACTAGCTGATCAATCAAAAAGTTTAAAATGAAAACTCTGAAAAAAAAACAATAGCTCGGGCCGGATCTGGCGGATCTGGGCCGTCTGGCGTAGGCCGGCCCAATTGCGCAGGCGCCACGGGCGGGAAAATGGCCGGCCGCGCAGACAAGCCTGGCCCGCTGTCAGCGGCCGTGGCGGCCGAACCGGTATCGGCGGTCTGGGGCCGTCGGATCAAGTTAGGATCGACGGTCCCCAGCCATCTCCTTCCTCTGGCCCGGGCCGACGGGGAGGAAACCCTAGCGGGGTCTGGGAGCGGCGGCGGCTTACCTAGAGGCTTCCCCCAGCGATGGCGACTGGACGAGGCGGCGCGGCGCTCGACGGGGAGCTCAACGAGGTGCGGAACGGTCGAAAAGGAAGCAGGGCTGCAGATCTGCGCGACGGCCGTGGCGAGCTTCTCGCTGGGCTTGCAGGGACCTCGACTCCGGCGTCCCTGGGCCAAACAAAGGGTAGGGTTAAGTAGCTGATGATTAGGAGAGTCCATTCAGGAAGAAATAGAGGGAGGTGGGGGTCTGGATCGACGGCAGGGGCTTCCTCTTCCTCGCAGCACTCCGAGGAAGAAATCCCTCCCCTCGGCCAGCAGAGAGGGAAGGGGCTCAGGCTGGGCTACTGGATGTCGATAGAGAGTGTGTGGGAGGGAAATGAGTGTCCAGTGGGAGGCTGTGGTGCTCGGATGCATAATAAATAGAGGGGAGATGGTGTAGGTCGGTTTGACATGGTGGGGCCCATGGGGAGGCTCTGGTTGGTCTAGGAGGACGGTGGAGAGAGTGAGAGAGTCCTAGTGGTTGCCCTGGTCGGCTGGAAACAGAGGGTGGGCTGCAGCACCATTTTTAATTGATGGGCAAAGTTTCTTGTTGACCTTTCTTCTCTCCTTCTCCCTCCAAACACTAGGGGACAAAAGAGAGGGACTGCTACAGTACATGTCGACCAGTGGGTGGTGGGTCTGCAGGGGTGGTTAGGGTAAGGGTTGGCTAATTGGAAAAGATTTAGAATGGTTTTGATGATGGAAAATGGTCTATAGGCAGAACATTGCATAGGGTTCAGAACACCAACATTTGAACAAGCCAGGTTGCTCCAAATTGAGAATGGTTTGTGGGGCTTAAAAGTACTGGTTTAGGTGCACAACAAAATGTAGTCCATGGCCAAGGGTGCAGGAGGGGTTGCTTAACACAAACTGCCAAAGTATCAACTTTTTAATAGTGCCAAAACAGATTCCTGTGGTGCTCACAAACCTTGCTTGAATTAGTGGTTAGATGGCTTCTAGAAGCTAGGGAAAAGGTAGGGTTAGTTAGTAGAGGTCATGTAGATGAGATTGGTACAAAAGTTTGGGCAAAAACTGAATTGTAGATACAAATGGTGAGGTTCCAAAGTCAGAACCTTTTAACAGAAATTGACTTGGCAGAAAACTCAGTTTTTTGCCAGATCTTGTTGTTATTAGCTAGACCTCAAAACAGCCTTGAACAAGCAAGCTAGGGGAAACCACTTTGATAAAACCTTGCTAGCACTAGGAGTAGAAGTCTTGAGGATCACGAACATGCCCTAATCTTGCCGAAACAACAATGGGATGTGGTTAAAAAGAATTGCAAAAAGTGCAATCTGATAACATTGCCCTATTCTACTTGAGACAAGATTTTGAAAATGTGGAGATGCACCACTAGGGTTCTTGAGTCCAAAGGGTCCTATAGGAATAAGAGAACATGGTAGGAGATTATAAAATGCTTGATGAGAAGAAAAAGAGGCATGAAATAACATAGCTACCAATCATATGCATTTTGTTAAGCAAGAAAGATGTAATAGGGAAATAGTTAGTCTTGATGGAGGAAAAGTGATATTTTGCAAGAATAACATTTCCAAATGCTAGAAGAGAGGAAATGAATTTATGAAGAGATTTTATGATGAGTGTTGATTAATTATCAAGAGGGTCAAGGAAAACTAGAAGGTGAAATTAGTTTTTGACTAGGGTCCAAAACCTAGTCATATAAATAGGAGACATACGTCAAGATGCACATGCAAGCGCACAGTTAGTTAGAGTAGATCAAGAGGAAGGGGAATAGGTCAAAGAATGGTCTCTGAACCATTTATTTCGAATTCTAGAAGTGTGAGCAAAAGTGCATATGATAATAGTCAAATGGTCAGTGGTTTGATTAGGGTCAGAAACAGGATTAGAACAAGTAGCAAATGACTTCAAATGACCAGGTGGCAATGGAATGAATGGAAGAACACATGCCAATTATGAGTTCTAGGAAGGTACATTGCCATGGATAGAATGGATGAGCTTAATATAGGTGTTGGATAATTGAATCTGTTAACAGACATGAAGATAGTCTGCACTCTAGGTGTTTGATGAAATGTCTGTAAGAGAGGATTTTTCTAGATTGGAGTGAAACCTTCTTATGGTTGGATGAAAATGATTCAAATAACACCATGGGTGCCTTCCTTGGGCTTGTTTGATTAGTTTTAAGATTTCTCTAAATGGTGCTCCTAATGTCTCATAATAAGACTGAGGTATTAGAGTTAGGGATTCAGGATTGAGACGAAAATAACCAGATAGGTTTGATTTGAAAGATAGAGTGGAAACAACTTACATGGGACAAAATATAAATTGATGAGATTTGAAAAGGTTAGGCCACAGGCCTATATGAGGAGTATATGCACACACAAGCAACCCATCAAAGTCAAATGGTCACACAAAGTCAACTCACCACACAAGGTCAATCAGTTGCAGCTAATCTAGCATTATCAGAAGCAATGATTGAACCAGTACTCAATGATCATGCCCAGGTCAAGTAGAGAAGAGTTTCAAATAAAGGAGTAAGACTTTGGTAGATAGTTTTAGAAACAAATGGAGACATAAATATCTCCTTTGTAAAATCTTCTCAAAGGTGTTTGAAATCCTTTTATAAATATCAACAAAATAAAAGTTTGTAAAGTAGTGGGACCACTCTACTTTGTAGGTCCAGATAATTTTGTAAACACTTAGTTTTGATAAAGGCTTTGTCTCAAAAATAAATCTTGGCGCTTATTTGGATAAATAAAGATAATTTGAATAAAAAGGAGAGTTTGCCAAGATAATGGTTTTGGAAAATAGCTAGAAGCATAAATAAGAGCATGATCACAAGGGCACAAGGGTGGTGTTGGTTCACAAAGGTGTTCAATAAGCAACTCAAGCAGACATCATTAACATAGCACCCAAGACAAACAAGCAAGAAGCAGCACTTCCAGAGGTTTGCTCAAAAAGTTTTTGTTGGCCCTCAATTTTGGCTCACTAAACACTACCTAAACAGGGTTACAAAAAGTGGGGTGTTACAGCTCTTCCCCCCTTAAACAGAATCTCGTCCCGAGATTCCTAAGTGTAGTAGTAAGAGGTGATGAGACTAAGTTAGAGATAGACTTCGAAAGGTTGCGCTTCCAACTTTTGATGAAAGTTCGAGCTGTATCAAAGACTTGCTCTTGCCGAAGATGTAGATCGTCTTCACTTGCTGCAGTTGATGGCTGAAGAGTTGATGTTGCCAATTTATCCTGGCGATACCGTGCCGAGACACTTTTTATGGTTAGTGGGGGTCAAGCTATCTAGTATGTCAAAAAGGATCCTATGAGAGTTAGAAGAGTTTCACTCGCGATTGAGGTCTTGAAGAGTTGAGGATTCTCGGGTAGCTCTTGCGGCTTTGGGGTTTTCACTTCCTTCATGTATATGGATAGAGTCTTCAAGTCTTGGTGTTGCATCTTGAAGCTTGATGTTGGTGTAGACCTTTAATCTTGAGCTTGAAGTCTTCTGAGGACGGTAGACAAGAGCAGTTACACTTTGGTCTTGATAGGCACGCCAAAACGGTCGACTTAGTCCTCTACGCTTCCTAATTACCAAGGCGCAGGTTAGTCCTAATAGAAACCGTTCTTTTTGGGTCATCTTGAGCTTGAGCTGAAAACGCTCCAGATGGCGGCGCACCATTAAGGGTGTGTCTTCCAGTAGTCAACGATTATTCCTTCTTGACTTCGGGTTGGTGGGGGCTATTGAAGACCTTCTTGCTTCTCCATCTTCTTGTAGCCTTGAGGATCCTGAGGTATATTGGGATACCTTGAGTTGACTTCATCTTCCGAGAAATTGTCAGGTGGATTTACTCCCGAGGCATAAGTCAGTTTTGGTCTCTAACCCGTCAAAATTAGAACAAGTTAGAGAGTTAGTTAGAAAAGTCTTCACTTCTTCTCGCTGCTACCTTCATTGATGTCTCCTAAATGCAGAGTTGACATTGATGGCTTGATTTTGGAGAGCCTTCATCCTTTTATTTGATCAGTGGGGATCAAGCACGTGAGTCTTTGGGCTTCATGTAGCAATAACATCTTGAACTACAAAAGTTAGGCGTGTCTTTGATACTACAATGCTCAATGTTAGTCGGCTTGTTAGAAGTTTAGCAAGCGTTGGGGGTGCTAAGAGAGTATCATCAATGTTAGCAAAATCTAGAATTATGGTTAGACGATCCTGGTTAGTGATGTCTTTGTCTCCTAGAAGTCCTTTGTAGTACAGGCGGGTCTATCTTCTGCTTCCGTGTCGTTGTAGAGAGGTGTTGACGAAGCATGAAGCTCGTAGCAAAAATTTCCACATCGGATCTTGGATAAGTGTTGCAAGAGGATTTATACTCCACTCTTATCGAGTTTAGGGTTAGCGTTTTACTTTTAACTTATCTACGCTACTCGAGCTAACACAAATGGATGGGAGGGAAACACATTTTAGTGAGGTTTCCTAATTTAGGTTTTTACATGCCAGAGGGGTTTGAGAGGCTGAGAGGCCATGTCAATCATGAGCACATAGTACAACACACATTCAAGAAACACATAAGACAACTGCAAACACTATCAAGAATACACAAGGAAAACAACACACAACTGCAGAAATCACACGGGGTACTTCAAGTACCAACGATGCCTAAACGCGCGATATTTGGGGTGAGTCCTATTCATCCTAGGGTCATGGTTGGCCATAATTGTTGATGTCTTCACTCTCCTTGGCTCTCGCTTCAGCAGAAACTTGATGGTAGTTGGTGGTGAAGTTGTAGTGATGTTGAGCTGTTGATGTTGACTTGGGAAAGTGTAGTTTTGTAAGTCTTCTTGTATCACATTGAGGTGAGGTCTTCGGAAGGGTCATTGAAGTTCTCCATATGTGGCAATGTCTCTTGACAAACCTAAAAATTTCTAGTCAAGCAATTGAGTACTTGATCCTTGGCGACTGCAAAAGTGCGAGTCCAGGGAGGATCAAGGTTAGTATCTTGACAGAGCCATTGGTGTGAACCAAAGGCAAAATATTGACAAAATCCCTCTTCCTTCACAGCTGGGTATGTTTGAAGACGTCCTTCTGAATATTTGCTCCATCTGGTATTGCTAAGCTTCAGGTCTAGTTGGGGTATAACATCCATTATTTGAATTTGAAGTGGGAAAGGTAGGTGAGTAAAATCTTTAAAATCCTTGAATAATTAGAGAGGTAAGATTAGAAGTGTTGAAAAGGGCAAGTAGGGAATAAGCCATACTATTGGCTACCTAGGGAATATAAGTTTTGCAATTAGGTTTACCCAAAAAGTAGTTTCCTATCTAACGCCCATGCTAACTAAGGTCTCCTACAGTCAGAATGGCTCTGATACCAACTCTGTGGGGACCCCGGATTACCCATCCGGAATTCCCGTTATGCATACAACTCACGATCCCATGATCAGTATGTCGTGAGCCCACATAACCGAGCTGATATCAAAGTTACATCATCCATTACAGTACCGAATATAAAGTCTTACAATTGGTCACATGACCAAGACTGATAATGCCACGCAGGGCAAGTTTACAAATTAAGCAGCGGATACCAAACAGCGTTGATGACCCACATCATGCCTACTACCCTACAGGCAACTGACTGGGAGACGTTCCTAGTTCGCACAGGCGTCGTCGAACTCCTCACCATCGTCTTCAAAGTCTTCATAATCTGGCCAAGTTTATAGCCAGGGACAAAGCCGTGAGTACATTGAATTGTACTCGCAAACCATCTAAAGGGGAGAGAACAAAATATGCAGTTTGGCTGTAGCAAGGAGAAAGGCTCTAGTCTAGTTTTTCCTATCTAGTCAATTTCTCGTGTCGATATAGCATGTCATACGACATCTCTATATCCTTGTTAAAGAAGAATCTTTGTAAAGCATCTTTAGTAAAAGCTCTAGGGAAGGGGGAACTCATTTTCAAGAGAAGAGCCGGCGGGGGCCAATCAAACATGACCACCCCCCTTAATAATTCCGGTCAATCACACATGACCACTTTCCACCTTCGGCAGTACCCTCCAAGTACTCCGAAAACCAAGCACGTGCCACGGCAGTACCCTCCGAGTACTCCGCCCGACACTTTCTCCATTTCTTTCCGAAATCCACTTTTGAAAAACAAAACTGACATTGGGCTAGGCAACGGTCGTCCCAACCGTCCATGACCGAGGACTCGGCTATTCGAATAGAATTTCACTCTACAGAGGTTGTACACTTTACCCACACCATCCGATAAATCCGCCGGGATACCACCACGGACCGTCATACACAAGTATGCGGGGTTCGGATAATCGATCATAGCCTTCCATCTATCCACTCTAATACGGGTGCCTACCCTGTGGAGTATACATCCCCGGCAAACCCTGGTCGTCTACCTCTGCCGAGCGTAGTTCCAGTGCCACGGCGGGAGAAACCCAAGTGTCTTCCGGCCGGATAAATCCCGATGGATCCCGATTTACTATTGCCCATAATTTGGCGGCAATCCGGATTCCGGGGTCCTCCAGACCCGTATATAGTATGAGGCTCCCCGCACTAAGGCAGATAAACTTCCGACTAAGCCCCGTCCCATACCAGGGTAATGTGGTTGCACGGGTTAATTGTTCTGAGCGAACGCCTAGTGATCACCAATGTCATATTAAAAACCACCATCTCCTTGTCCTCCATTTTGACAAAAACCATTTTTGAAAACACTTCAGTGGGGTAGTTACTACCCCAAGGTTTTCGGAAACATTTTCGTAAACTTTCATTGAGTGTTCCCAGTCCTAGAGTTTTAGCTCCACTAGAAAGTTTATCAAAAGCATTGTTGCTAACCAACATGCCACTACTCCAGGGGTATTGGAATAGGTAGTAAAGGGGTCATCTCGATGGATGATGACCACTTGACTCGCGGAGCTTGAGTCAACAACTAATTGCTACAGGAACTATAGCAACATAAATCCATGCACTTTAATAAAATAGAAGGAGACATGCAAATGTGTGATTTGGGTTCAGATATGCATCAAGTTAGATGGCTTGCCTTGGTTGGCTTGTCCCTGATCTCCTTTCTCTTGATATACAAAGATTTCTCCCTCCTCGGTACGCTCCTCGTTCGATTCTATTGCCGGAAAAATAAAAGCACACAATAAGCATACATGCATACACAAGCCACAAGCATTTCAGCACTCATAACATCTTATCAAAGAGTATCAGAAGCAAACAAGTTTAGAAAACAAACCAAGTTTTAAAGGTTCTTAATTAGCAAATTAAGCCTACTAGAAACTAGGGTTTCATAAGTTGATGGGAACATCACCACTTAGCAACCAATTCAAGTATGCAGGCATCCAGTGAATCAAACAGCACCTCTATCAATCTTGCAGGTTGACAACAATCTTAAGAACCTAACAAAGTTGGTTTTACTGAAAATCAAAGTGTGGTTTATTTCCTATGAATTTAACTATAGGGAATAGCACTAGAGCACCAAAATATTCCTCAAATATTCTCTGAATCTCAGAAAAATATGAGGTAAAGTGCTCTGGAAAGCTCTTCCAAAGCATAATCCAACAAAGTTGGATTCAACACAAAATTCCCTTTCTACTGCAAGTGGTAATTTTTCTAACAGTAAAAACACACAATGCCATTTTAATTACTACGGCAAGAATAAAAGTCCTAAAATAGCAAAACCAGTGATTCAAGCAAGATATAACACTAAGCTACTCCTAGAAATTGGATTCACTCATAAAGTCCTATTCTACTGCAAGTGAGAAATTAAACTATACTAATTAAACTATTTGCCAAATTAAATACCACTGCAGATATATGTGTCCTAAAATACCAAACTTAGTTTGTCATGCAAGTAAACACCTAAGAGCATCTCTGAAAATTGGGGACACGGCATTTAAATATATAAAACTCTAGATTTGCAATTTTGACTAAAAGGGTGCTTATTTTACAAGATTTAATTTAAGTAATTTTACATGGGCCAAGGATGTATGCATGCAATATTTCTAGATAGTTCACAACAAGAGGAACTCACCGGAATTTGAATCACTCAATTTGGACCTGTAAATATTTTTCTATAATTTTTGCAAACTAGCTGATCAATCAAAAAGTTTAAAATGAAAACTCTGAAAAAAAAACAATAGCTCGGGCCGGATCTGGCGGATCTGGGCCGTCTGGCGCAGGCCGGCCCAATTGCGCAGGCGCCACGGGCGGGAAAATGGCCGGCCGCGCAGACAAGCCTGGCCCGCTGTCAGCGGCCGTGGCGGCCGAACCGGTATCGGCGGTCTGGGGCCGTCGGATCAAGTTAGGATCGACGGTCCCCAGCCATCTCCTTCCTCTGGCCCGGGCCGACGAGGAGGAAACCCTAGCGGGGTCTGGGAGCGGCGGCGGCTTACCTAGAGGCTTCCCCCAGCGATGGCGACTGGACGAGGCGGCGCGGCGCTCGACGGGGAGCTCAACGAGGTGCGGAACGGTCGAAAAGGAAGCAGGGCTGCAGATCTGCGCGACGGCCGTGGCGAGCTTCTCGCTGGGCTTGCAGGGACCTCGACTCCGGCGTCCCTGGGCCAAACAAAGGGTAGGGTTAAGTAGCTGATGATTAGGAGAGTCCATTCAGGAAGAAATAGAGGGAGGTGGGGGTCTGGATCGACGGCAGGGGCTTCCTCTTCCTCGCAGCACTCCGAGGAAGAAATCCCTCCCCTCGGCCAGCAGAGAGGGAAGGGGCTCAGGCTGGGCTACTGGATGTCGATAGAGAGTGTGTGGGAGGGAAATGAGTGTCCAGTGGGAGGCTGTGGTGCTCGGATGCATAATAAATAGAGGGGAGATGGTGTAGGTCGGTTTGACATGGTGGGGCCCATGGGGAGGCTCTGGTTGGTCTAGGAGGACGGTGGAGAGAGTGAGAGAGTCCTAGTGGTTGCCCTGGTCGGCTGGAAACAGAGGGTGGGCTGCAGCACCATTTTTAATTGATGGGCAAAGTTTCTTGTTGACCTTTCTTCTCTCCTTCTCCCTCCAAACACTAGGGGACAAAAGAGAGGGACTGCTACAGTACATGTCGACCAGTGGGTGGTGGGTCTGCAGGGGTGGTTAGGGTAAGGGTTGGCTAATTGGAAAAGATTTAGAATGGTTTTGATGATGGAAAATGGTCTATAGGCAGAACATTGCATAGGGTTCAGAACACCAACATTTGAACAAGCCAGGTTGCTCCAAATTGAGAATGGTTTGTGGGGCTTAAAAGTACTGGTTTAGGTGCACAACAAAATGTAGTCCATGGCCAAGGGTGCAGGAGGGGTTGCTTAACACAAACTGCCAAAGTATCAACTTTTTAATAGTGCCAAAACAGATTCCTGTGGTGCTCACAAACCTTGCTTGAATTAGTGGTTAGATGGCTTCTAGAAGCTAGGGAAAAGGTAGGGTTAGTTAGTAGAGGTCATGTAGATGAGATTGGTACAAAAGTTTGGGCAAAAACTGAATTGTAGATACAAATGGTGAGGTTCCAAAGTCAGAACCTTTTAACAGAAATTGACTTGGCAGAAAACTCAGTTTTTTGCCAGATCTTGCTGTTATTAGCTAGACCTCAAAACAGCCTTGAACAAGCAAGCTAGGGGAAACCACTTTGATAAAACCTTGCTAGCACTAGGAGTAGAAGTCTTGAGGATCACGAACATGCCCTAATCTTGCCGAAACAACAATGGGATGTGGTTAAAAAGAATTGCAAAAAGTGCAATCTGATAACATTGCCCTATTCTACTTGAGACAAGATTTTGAAAATGTGGAGATGCACCACTAGGGTTCTTGAGTCCAAAGGGTCCTATAGGAATAAGAGAACATGGTAGGAGATTATAAAATGCTTGATGAGAAGAAAAAGAGGCATGAAATAACATAGCTACCAATCATATGCATTTTGTTAAGCAAGAAAGATGTAATAGGGAAATAGTTAGTCTTGATGGAGGAAAAGTGATATTTTGCAAGAATAACATTTCCAAATGCTAGAAGAGAGGAAATGAATTTATGAAGAGATTTTATGATGAGTGTTGATTAATTATCAAGAGGGTCAAGGAAAACTAGAAGGTGAAATTAGTTTTTGACTAGGGTCCAAAACCTAGTCATATAAATAGGAGACATACGTCAAGATGCACATGCAAGCGCACAGTTAGTTAGAGTAGATCAAGAGGAAGGGGAATAGGTCAAAGAATGGTCTCTGAACCATTTATTTCGAATTCTAGAAGTGTGAGCAAAAGTGCATATGATAATAGTCAAATGGTCAGTGGTTTGATTAGGGTCAGAAACAGGATTAGAACAAGTAGCAAATGACTTCAAATGACCAGGTGGCAATGGAATGAATGGAAGAACACATGCCAATTATGAGTTCTAGGAAGGTACATTGCCATGGATAGAATGGATGAGCTTAATATAGGTGTTGGATAATTGAATCTGTTAACAGACATGAAGATAGTCTGCACTCTAGGTGTTTGATGAAATGTCTGTAAGAGAGGATTTTTCTAGATTGGAGTGAAACCTTCTTATGGTTGGATGAAAATGATTCAAATAACACCATGGGTGCCTTCCTTGGGCTTGTTTGATTAGTTTTAAGATTTCTCTAAATGGTGCTCCTAATGTCTCATAATAAGACTGAGGTATTAGAGTTAGGGATTCAGGATTGAGACGAAAATAACCAGATAGGTTTGATTTGAAAGATAGAGTGGAAACAACTTACATGGGACAAAATATAAATTGATGAGATTTGAAAAGGTTAGGCCACAGGCCTATATGAGGAGTATATGCACACACAAGCAACCCATCAAAGTCAAATGGTCACACAAAGTCAACTCACCACACAAGGTCAATCAGTTGCAGCTAATCTAGCATTATCAGAAGCAATGATTGAACCAGTACTCAATGATCATGCCCAGGTCAAGTAGAGAAGAGTTTCAAATAAAGGAGTAAGACTTTGGTAGATAGTTTTAGAAACAAATGGAGACATAAATATCTCCTTTGTAAAATCTTCTCAAAGGTGTTTGAAATCCTTTTATAAATATCAACAAAATAAAAGTTTGTAAAGTAGTGGGACCACTCTACTTTGTAGGTCCAGATAATTTTGTAAACACTTAGTTTTGATAAAGGCTTTGTCTCAAAAATAAATCTTGGCGCTTATTTGGATAAATAAAGATAATTTGAATAAAAAGGAGAGTTTGCCAAGATAATGGTTTTGGAAAATAGCTAGAAGCATAAATAAGAGCATGATCACAAGGGCACAAGGGTGGTGTTGGTTCACAAAGGTGTTCAATAAGCAACTCAAGCAGACATCATTAACATAGCACCCAAGACAAACAAGCAAGAAGCAGCACTTCCAGAGGTTTGCTCAAAAAGTTTTTGTTGGCCCTCAATTTTGGCTCACTAAACACTACCTAAACAGGGTTACAAAAAGTGGGGTGTTACAGCTCTTCCCCCCTTAAACAGAATCTCGTCCCGAGATTCCTAAGTGTAGTAGTAAGAGGTGATGAGACTAAGTTAGAGCTAGACTTCGAAAGGTTGCGCTTCCAACTTTTGATGAAAGTTCGAGCTGTATCAAAGACTTGCTCTTGCCGAAGATGTAGATCGTCTTCACTTGCTGCAGTTGATGGCTGAAGAGTTGATGTTGCCAATTTATCCTGGCGATACCGTGCCGAGACACTTTTTATGGTTAGTGGGGGTCAAGCTATCTAGTATGTCAAAAAGGATCCTATGAGAGTTAGAAGAGTTTCACTCGCGATTGAGGTCTTGAAGAGTTGAGGATTCTTGGGTAGCTCTTGCGGCTTTGGGGTTTTCACTTCCTTCATGTATATGGATAGAGTCTTCAAGTCTTGGTGTTGCATCTTGAAGCTTGATGTTGGTGTAGACCTTTAATCTTGAGCTTGAAGTCTTCTGAGGACGGTAGACAAGAGCAGTTACACTTTGGTCTTGATAGGCACGCCAAAACGGTCGACTTAGTCCTCTACGCTTCCTAATTACCAAGGCGCAGGTTAGTCCTAATAGAAACCGTTCTTTTTGGGTCATCTTGAGCTTGAGCTGAAAACGCTCCAGATGGCGGCGCACCATTAAGGGTGTGTCTTCCAGTAGTCAACGATTATTCCTTCTTGACTTCGGGTTGGTGGGGGCTATTGAAGACCTTCTTGCTTCTCCATCTTCTTGTAGCCTTGAGGATCCTGAGGTATATTGGGATACCTTGAGTTGACTTCATCTTCCGAGAAATTGTCAGGTGGATTTACTCCCGAGGCATAAGTCAGTTTTGGTCTCTAACCCGTCAAAATTAGAACAAGTTAGAGAGTTAGTTAGAAAAGTCTTCACTTCTTCTCGCTGCTACCTTCATTGATGTCTCCTAAATGCAGAGTTGACATTGATGGCTTGATTTTGGAGAGCCTTCATCCTTTTATTTGATCAGTGGGGATCAAGCACGTGAGTCTTTGGGCTTCATGTAGCAATAACATCTTGAACTACAAAAGTTAGGCGTGTCTTTGATACTACAATGCTCAATGTTAGTCGGCTTGTTAGAAGTTTAGCAAGCGTTGGGGGTTCTAAGAGAGTATCATCAATGTTAGCAAAATCTAGAATTATGGTTAGACGATCCTGGTTAGTGATGTCTTTGTCTCCTAGAAGTCCTTTGTAGTACAGGCGGGTCTATCTTCTGCTTCCGTGTCGTTGTAGAGAGGTGTTGACGAAGCATGAAGCTCGTAGCAAAAATTTCCACATCGGATCTTGGATAAGTGTTGCAAGAGGATTTATACTCCACTCTTATCGAGTTTAGGGTTAGCGTTTTACTTTTAACTTATCTACGCTACTCGAGCTAACACAAATGGATGGGAGGGAAACACATTTTAGTGAGGTTTCCTAATTTAGGTTTTTACATGCCAGAGGGGTTTGAGAGGCTGAGAGGCCATGTCAATCATGAGCACATAGTACAACACACATTCAAGAAACACATAAGACAACTGCAAACACTATCAAGAATACACAAGGAAAACAACACACAACTGCAGAAATCACACGGGGTACTTCAAGTACCAACGATGCCTAAACGCGCGATATTTGGGGTGAGTCCTATTCATCCTAGGGTCATGGTTGGCCATAATTGTTGATGTCTTCACTCTCCTTGGCTCTCGCTTCAGCAGAAACTTGATGGTAGTTGGTGGTGAAGTTGTAGTGATGTTGAGCTGTTGATGTTGACTTGGGAAAGTGTAGTTTTGTAAGTCTTCTTGTATCACATTGAGGTGAGGTCTTCGGAAGGGTCATTGAAGTTCTCCATATGTGGCAATGTCTCTTGACAAACCTAAAAATTTCTAGTCAAGCAATTGAGTACTTGATCCTTGGCGACTGCAAAAGTGCGAGTCCAGGGAGGATCAAGGTTAGTATCTTGACAGAGCCATTGGTGTGAACCAAAGGCAAAATATTGACAAAATCCCTCTTCCTTCACAGCTGGGTATGTTTGAAGACGTCCTTCTGAATATTTGCTCCATCTGGTATTGCTAAGCTTCAGGTCTAGTTGGGGTATAACATCCATTATTTGAATTTGAAGTGGGAAAGGTAGGTGAGTAAAATCTTTAAAATCCTTGAATAATTAGAGAGGTAAGATTAGAAGTGTTGAAAAGGGCAAGTAGGGAATAAGCCATACTATTGGCTACCTAGGGAATATAAGTTTTGCAATTAGGTTTACCCAAAAAGTAGTTTCCTATCTAACGCCCATGCTAACTAAGGTCTCCTACAGTCAGAATGGCTCTGATACCAACTCTGTGGGGACCCCAGATTACCCATCCGGAATTCCCGTTATGCATACAACTCACGATCCCATGATCAGTATGTCGTGAGCCCACATAACCGAGCTGATATCAAAGTTACATCATCCATTACAGTACCGAATATAAAGTCTTACAATTGGTCACATGACCAAGACTGATAATGCCACGCAGGGCAAGTTTACAAATTAAGCAGCGGATACCAAACAGCGTTGATGACCCACATCATGCCTACTACCCTACAGGCAACTGACTGGGAGACGTTCCTAGTTCGCACAGGCGTCGTCGAACTCCTCACCATCGTCTTCAAAGTCTTCATAATCTGGCCAAGTTTATAGCCAGGGACAAAGCCGTGAGTACATTGAATTGTACTCGCAAACCATCTAAAGGGGAGAGAACAAAATATGCAGTTTGGCTGTAGCAAGGAGAAAGGCTCTAGTCTAGTTTTTCCTATCTAGTCAATTTCTCGTGTCGATATAGCATGTCATACGACATCTCTATATCCTTGTTAAAGAAGAATCTTTGTAAAGCATCTTTAGTAAAAGCTCTAGGGAAGGGGGAACTCATTTTCAAGAGAAGAGCCGGCGGGGGCCAATCAAACATGACCACCCCCCTTAATAATTCCGGTCAATCACACATGACCACTTTCCACCTTCGGCAGTACCCTCCAAGTACTCCGAAAACCAAGCACGTGCCACGGCAGTACCCTCCGAGTACTCCGCCCGACACTTTCTCCATTTCTTTCCGAAATCCACTTTTGAAAAACAAAACTGACATTGGGCTAGGCAACGGTCGTCCCAACCGTCCATGACCGAGGACTCGGCTATTCGAATAGAATTTCACTCTGCAGAGGTTGTACACTTTACCCACACCATCCGATAAATCCGCCGGGATACCACCACGGACCGTCATACACAAGTATGCGGGGTTCGGATAATCGATCATAGCCTTCCATCTATCCACTCTAATACGGGTGCCTACCCTGTGGAGTATACATCCCCGGCAAACCCTGGCCGTCTACCTCTGCCGAGCGTAGTTCCAGTGCCACGGCGGGAGAAACCCAAGTGTCTTCCGGCCGGATAAATCCCGATGGATCCCGATTTACTATTGCCCATAATTTGGCGGCAATCCGGATTCCGGGGTCCTCTAGACCCGTATATAGTATGAGGCTCCCCGCACTAAGGCAGATAAACTTCCGACTAAGCCCCGTCCCATACCAGGGTAATGTGGTTGCACGGGTTAATTGTTCTGAGCGAACGCCTAGTGATCACCAATGTCATATTAAAAACCACCATCTCCTTGTCCTCCATTTTGACAAAAACCATTTTTGAAAACACTTCAGTGGGGTAGTTACTACCCCAAGGTTTTCGGAAACATTTTCGTAAACTTTCATTGAGTGTTCCCAGTCCTAGAGTTTTAGCTCCACTAGAAAGTTTATCAAAAGCATTGTTGCTAACCAACATGCCACTACTCCAGGGGTATTGGAATAGGTAGTAAAGGGGTCATCTCGATGGATGATGACCACTTGACTCGCGGAGCTTGAGTCAACAACTAATTGCTACAGGAACTATAGCAACATAAATCCATGCACTTTAATAAAATAGAAGGAGACATGCAAATGTGTGATTTGGGTTCAGATATGCATCAAGTTAGATGGCTTGCCTTGGTTGGCTTGTCCCTGATCTCCTTTCTCTTGATATACAAAGATTTCTCCCTCCTCGGTACGCTCCTCGTTCGATTCTATTGCCGGAAAAATAAAAGCACACAATAAGCATACATGCATACACAAGCCACAAGCATTTCAGCACTCATAACATCTTATCAAAGAGTATCAGAAGCAAACAAGTTTAGAAAACAAACCAAGTTTTAAAGGTTCTTAATTAGCAAATTAAGCCTACTAGAAACTAGGGTTTCATAAGTTGATGGGAACATCACCACTTAGCAACCAATTCAAGTATGCAGGCATCCAGTGAATCAAACAGCACCTCTATCAATCTTGCAGGTTGACAACAATCTTAAGAACCTAACAAAGTTGGTTTTACTGAAAATCAAAGTGTGGTTTATTTCCTATGAATTTAACTATAGGGAATAGCACTAGAGCACCAAAATATTCCTCAAATATTCTCTGAATCTCAGAAAAATATGAGGTAAAGTGCTCTGGAAAGCTCTTCCAAAGCATAATCCAACAAAGTTGGATTCAACACAAAATTCCCTTTCTACTGCAAGTGGTAATTTTTCTAACAGTAAAAACACACAATGCCATTTTAATTACTACGGCAAGAATAAAAGTCCTAAAATAGCAAAACCAGTGATTCAAGCAAGATATAACACTAAGCTACTCCTAGAAATTGGATTCACTCATAAAGTCCTATTCTACTGCAAGTGAGAAATTAAACTATACAAATTAAACTATTTGCCAAATTAAATACCACTGCAGATATATGTGTCCTAAAATACCAAACTTAGTTTGTCAT
Organism: Dactylis glomerata; assembly: GCA_007115705.1. NCBI lineage: Eukaryota > Viridiplantae > Streptophyta > Magnoliopsida > Poales > Poaceae > Dactylis > Dactylis glomerata. Next base: position 9,452,993 of record QXEO01000625.1, on the reverse strand, counting down.
GCAAGTAAACACCTAAGAGCATCTCTGAAAATTGGGGACACGGCATTTAAATATATAAAACTCTAGATTTGCAATTTTGACTAAAAGGGTGCTTATTTTACAAGATTTAATTTAAGTAATTTTACATGGGCCAAGGATGTATGCATGCAATATTTCTAGATAGTTCACAACAAGAGGAACTCACAGGAATTTGAATCATTCAATTTGGACCTGTAAATATTTTTCTATAATTTTTGCAAACTAGCTGATCAATCAAAAAGTTTAAAATGAAAAATCTGAAAAAAAAACAATAGCTCGGGCCGGATCTGGCGGATCTGGGCCGTCTGGCGCAGGCCGGCCCAATTGCGCAGGCGCCACGGGCGGGAAAATGGCCGGCCGCGCAGACAAGCCTGGCCCGCTGTCAGCGGCCGTGGCGGCCGAACCGGTATCGGCGGTCTGGGGCCGTCGGATCAAGTTAGGATCGACGGTCCCCAGCCATCTCCTTCCTCTGGCCGGGCCGACGGGGAGGAAACCCTAGCGGGGTCTGGGAGCGGCGGCGGCTTACCTAGAGGCTTCCCCCAGCGATGGCGACTGGACGAGGCGGCGCGGCGCTCGACGGGGAGCTCAACGAGGTGCGGAACGGTCGAAAAGGAAGCAGGGCTGCAGATCTGCGCGACGGCCGTGGCGAGCTTCTCGCTGGGCTTGCAGGGACCTCGACTCCGGCGTCCCTGGGCCAAACAAAGGGTAGGGTTAAGTAGCTGATGATTAGGAGAGTCCATTCAGGAAGAAATAGAGGGAGGTGGGGGTCTGGATCGACGGCAGGGGCTTCCTCTTCCTCGCAGCACTCCGAGGAAGAAATCCCTCCCCTCGGCCAGCAGAGAGGGAAGGGGCTCAGGCTGGGCTACTGGATGTCGATAGAGAGTGTGTGGGAGGGAAATGAGTGTCCAGTGGGAGGCTGTGGTGCTCGGATTAATAATAAATAGAGGGGAGATGGTGTAGGTCGGTTTGACATGGTGGGGCCCATGGGGAGGCTCTGGTTGGTCTAGGAGGACGGTGGAGAGAGTGAGAGAGTCCTAGTGGTTGCCCTGGTCGGCTGGAAACAGAGGGTGGGCTGCAGCACCATTTTTAATTGATGGGCAAAGTTTCTTGTTGACCTTTCTTCTCTCCTTCTCCCTCCAAACACTAGGGGACAAAAGAGAGGGACTGCTACAGTACATGTCGACCAGTGGGTGGTGGGTCTGCAGGGGTGGTTAGGGTAAGGGTTGGCTAATTGGAAAAGATTTAGAATGGTTTTGATGATGGAAAATGGTCTATAGGCAGAACATTGCATAGGGTTCAGAACACCAACATTTGAACAAGCCAGGTTGCTCCAAATTGAGAATGGTTTGTGGGGCTTAAAAGTACTGGTTTAGGTGCACAACAAAATGTAGTCCATGGCCAAGGGTGCAGGAGGGGTTGCTTAACACAAACTGCCAAAGTATCAACTTTTTAATAGTGCCAAAACAGATTCCTGTGGTGCTCACAAACCTTGCTTGAATTAGTGGTTAGATGGCTTCTAGAAGCTAGGGAAAAGGTAGGGTTAGTTAGTAGAGGTCATGTAGATGAGATTGGTACAAAAGTTTGGGCAAAAACTGAATTGTAGATACAAATGGTGAGGTTCCAAAGTCAGAACCTTTTAACAGAAATTGACTTGGCAGAAAACTCAGTTTTTTGCCAGATCTTGCTGTTATTAGCTAGACCTCAAAACAGCCTTGAACAAGCAAGCTAGGGGAAACCACTTTGATAAAACCTTGCTAGCACTAGGAGTAGAAGTCTTGAGGATCACGAACATGCCCTAATCTTGCCGAAACAACAATGGGATGTGGTTAAAAAGAATTGCAAAAAGTGCAATCTGATAACATTGCCCTATTCTACTTGAGACAAGATTTTGAAAATGTGGAGATGCACCACTAGGGTTCTTGAGTCCAAAGGGTCCTATAGGAATAAGAGAACATGGTAGGAGATTATAAAATGCTTGATGAGAAGAAAAAGAGGCATGAAATAACATAGCTACCAATCATATGCATTTTGTTAAGCAAGAAAGATGTAATAGGGAAATAGTTAGTCTTGATGGAGGAAAAGTGATATTTTGCAAGAATAACATTTCCAAATGCTAGAAGAGAGGAAATGAATTTATGAAGAGATTTTATGATGAGTGTTGATTAATTATCAAGAGGGTCAAGGAAAACTAGAAGGTGAAATTAGTTTTTGACTAGGGTCCAAAACCTAGTCATATAAATAGGAGACATACGTCAAGATGCACATGCAAGCGCACAGTTAGTTAGAGTAGATCAAGAGGAAGGGGAATAGGTCAAAGAATGGTCTCTGAACCATTTATTTCGAATTCTAGAAGTGTGAGCAAAAGTGCATATGATAATAGTCAAATGGTCAGTGGTTTGATTAGGGTCAGAAACAGGATTAGAACAAGTAGCAAATGACTTCAAATGACCAGGTGGCAATGGAATGAATGGAAGAACACATGCCAATTATGAGTTCTAGGAAGGTACATTGCCATGGATAGAATGGATGAGCTTAATATAGGTGTTGGATAATTGAATCTGTTAACAGACATGAAGATAGTCTGCACTCTAGGTGTTTGATGAAATGTCTGTAAGAGAGGATTTTTCTAGATTGGAGTGAAACCTTCTTATGGTTGGATGAAAATGATTCAAATAACACCATGGGTGCCTTCCTTGGGCTTGTTTGATTAGTTTTAAGATTTCTCTAAATGGTGCTCCTAATGTCTCATAATAAGACTGAGGTATTAGAGTTAGGGATTCAGGATTGAGACGAAAATAACCAGATAGGTTTGATTTGAAAGATAGAGTGGAAACAACTTACATGGGACAAAATATAAATTGATGAGATTTGAAAAGGTTAGGCCACAGGCCTATATGAGGAGTATATGCACACACAAGCAACCCATCAAAGTCAAATGGTCACACAAAGTCAACTCACCACACAAGGTCAATCAGTTGCAGCTAATCTAGCATTATCAGAAGCAATGATTGAACCAGTACTCAATGATCATGCCCAGGTCAAGTAGAGAAGAGTTTCAAATAAAGGAGTAAGACTTTGGTAGATAGTTTTAGAAACAAATGGAGACATAAATATCTCCTTTGTAAAATCTTCTCAAAGGTGTTTGAAATCCTTTTATAAATATCAACAAAATAAAAGTTTGTAAAGTAGTGGGACCACTCTACTTTGTAGGTCCAGATAATTTTGTAAACACTTAGTTTTGATAAAGGCTTTGTCTCAAAAATAAATCTTGGCGCTTATTTGGATAAATAAAGATAATTTGAATAAAAAGGAGAGTTTGCCAAGATAATGGTTTTGGAAAATAGCTAGAAGCATAAATAAGAGCATGATCACAAGGGCACAAGGGTGGTGTTGGTTCACAAAGGTGTTCAATAAGCAACTCAAGCAGACATCATTAACATAGCACCCAAGACAAACAAGCAAGAAGCAGCACTTCCAGAGGTTTGCTCAAAAAGTTTTTGTTGGCCCTCAATTTTGGCTCACTAAACACTACCTAAACAGGGTTACAAAAAGTGGGGTGTTACAGCTCTTCCCCCCTTAAACAGAATCTCGTCCCGAGATTCCTAAGTGTAGTAGTAAGAGGTGATGAGACTAAGTTAGAGCTAGACTTCGAAAGGTTGCGCTTCCAACTTTTGATGAAAGTTCGAGCTGTATCAAAGACTTGCTCTTGCCGAAGATGTAGATCATCTTCACTTGCTGCAGTTGATGGCTGAAGAGTTGATGTTGCCAATTTATCCTGGCGATACCGTGCCGAGACACTTTTTATGGTTAGTGGGGGTCAAGCTATCTAGTATGTCAAAAAGGATCCTATGAGAGTTAGAAGAGTTTCACTCGCGATTGAGGTCTTGAAGAGTTGAGGATTCTCGGGTAGCTCTTGCGGCTTTGGGGTTTTCACTTCCTTCATGTATATGGATAGAGTCTTCAAGTCTTGGTGTTGCATCTTGAAGCTTGATGTTGGTGTAGACCTTTAATCTTGAGCTTGAAGTCTTCTGAGGACGGTAGACAAGAGCAGTTACACTTTGGTCTTGATAGGCACGCCAAAACGGTCGACTTAGTCCTCTACGCTTCCTAATTACCAAGGCGCAGGTTAGTCCTAATAGAAACCGTTCTTTTTGGGTCATCTTGAGCTTGAGCTGAAAACGCTCCAGATGGCGGCGCACCATTAAGGGTGTGTCTTCCAGTAGTCAACGATTATTCCTTCTTGACTTCGGGTTGGTGGGGGCTATTGAAGACCTTCTTGCTTCTCCATCTTCTTGTAGCCTTGAGGATCCTGAGGTATATTGGGATACCTTGAGTTGACTTCATCTTTCGAGAAATTGTCAGGTGGATTTACTCCCGAGGCATAAGTCAGTTTTGGTCTCTAACCCGTCAAAATTAGAACAAGTTAGAGAGTTAGTTAGAAAAGTCTTCACTTCTTCTCGCTGCTACCTTCATTGATGTCTCCTAAATGCAGAGTTGACATTGATGGCTTGATTTTGGAGAGCCTTCATCCTTTTATTTGATCAGTGGGGATCAAGCACGTGAGTCTTTGGGCTTCATGTAGCAATAACATCTTGAACTACAAAAGTTAGGCGTGTCTTTGATACTACAATGCTCAATGTTAGTCGGCTTGTTAGAAGTTTAGCAAGCGTTGGGGGTGCTAAGAGAGTATCATCAATGTTAGCAAAATCTAGAATTATGGTTAGACGATCCTGGTTAGTGATGTCTTTGTCTCCTAGAAGTCCTTTGTAGTACAGGCGGGTCTATCTTCTGCTTCCGTGTCGTTGTAGAGAGGTGTTGACGAAGCATGAAGCTCGTAGCAACAGAACACCCCTTAAAAAATCGGCCTTTATCAGCTGTTCTGTTTGGACAGATTTCTGCCACTATTCATTTTTGCCGCTTTATCGCTTTATTTTGAGTTCTTTTGATCACGGAACTTTTGGGGAAGTTGATACAGTAGCATATACTTTATATGTGGTGGTTTTGGGTTGAAACCTAAAGCAAAAGAGGTTGATTATATGTTATGCTTACACTAATGTTGCTAATAGATTTGTGTTTAGTTTTGTATGAAGGAAGTTTTCAAGTAACCCTCTAAAAATTCGACCTTTGTCAGCTGTTCTGTTTTGACAGATTTCTGCCAATATTTGTGTTTGCCGCTCGATCGCTTTCTTTTTGAGTTCTTTTGATCACGGAACTTTTGGGGAAGTTGCTACAGTAGTATATGCTATATATGTGGTGGTTTTGGGTTGAAACCTGAAGCAAAAAGGGTTGATTCATTACTATGCTTACACTAATGTTGCTAACAGATTTGTGTTTAGTTTTGTATGAAGGAAGTTTTCAAGTGTAGGGATTGGAGAATGATGAGATGAGTTGAAGAATGGACAAAAGCTCAAGCTTGGGGATGCCCATGCATCACCCCAAGAAATATCCAAGAAGTACAAGCGTCAAAGCTTGGGGATGCCCCCGAGGCACCCCCCTTCTTCATCGGCAAAACTCAGGTTACCTTTCAAAACACTATATTTTTATTGCTTCATGCACTATGTGTTTTTCTTGGAGCGTCAGTTGTTTTTGTTTTCAGTTTTCTTTTATTTTGTTTGCTGCAATAAATGGTTTGATCACATCATGTTTCTTTTGGAGGAGATGAACTCACTTTTCATTTGCCAAGAACGCTCTAGTTTTCATTCTTATCAAAAACCGAGTGTTCTTCTTTTTCTGCTACTGCTTTTGGTTTTCATTTTCGCCTTGATTTGCGTTCAGACCTTGTCATATCTTTTCATCAAGGTGCATTTTTGCCTCTGATCTTTATTAGTTTTCATCAAAAGAGGTGTCTTAAAAAGTTCAAATGGTGTTGGAAAAGAGAAAAAACTTTATGCAAAAAAGTGGTACAAGAAGAAGCTTGTGTAGACTGCGGCTTAGGCTTTTTCATGTCATGCTTGATGTCTTTTTGATAGTATGCTTAGTGGTTTTCCTGTAGCATGACTTGTCTCAAATAACTGAGATTGCTTAATGAGCCTTTGAAAAAATCATGCATTGTTTTTATTATATGGAAGCATTTATTTGGTTTTCTCCTTTGATGCTTTATTTGGGTTGACTTGGCACATGCTTACACCATGTTGACTACAAAATAAGTCGCCTATAGCCTCTATGATCATTTAGTTTTTGACTTTTGATGCCATCTTATGCTTCTTTTACTGTTGCTTTGTCGCTTTGCATGATTATGGCCGTTATTGCTCTCTTAGTTGGTCGCTCCCAGTCTTTTGCTAGCCCTCATTTTTTACTGAGTATGAGCTCTACTCGTGCATCCAACTCCTAAAACCCAAGTTTGCCATTGTGTCCACTATAAATTCCTATGAATGGTATTTGCAAGCCATTCCAAGTAAATTTTCATGTGCTACCTTTCAAAAAACCTTCAAAATACTTCTCGTTTTGTGACACTGTTTTCAGCTCATGGGGACATAGTGGTCGGATTTGCTATCTTCCATATTGTCTTATTCCAAAAAGAAAAAAAAAGAGAAAAAAGAAAGAAAAAAGGCACTCCTCCATGGAATGTGAATGTTGGTGGGCACCCGATGGAATCGGTTAGCCATGGTTTGTGAAAGGAAAAAAGGTGGGGAGGAGTGCCAAGCTTTATAAAAGAGCACAAAAGTGCCAATCTCTCTCTCAAAAACTTGCTTCATTTTTGTATGGAAGATAGTAAGAACCCCATTGCCAGTCATTGACAAAGACAACCACCTCTCAAAACCAATTTTTATCTCTCTGTTTTACAAATGAAAAGCTCTAGCACATGTTTAATCACTGCTTCCCTCTGCGAAGGGCCTTTCTTTTACTTTTATGTTGAGTCACCACCTTCTATCTTTATGCACCATTAAGAGAGCATAGTTGTCATTCTTAGTATAATGTGCATTGTCCCAAAGTTTTCATTGATTGATTCATGATCATGGTTTCACTTGTTCTTAAATTATTTGTATCTAGTCGCCCTCTTAAACTTGAAGGTGTCCTATGCATTTATGTTTTGCTACTCCATGAGGGACAAGCTGAAAACCATTTGTATGTTTTTCCATATGATTTGAACACACGTTTGACTTTCATTGTTTCATTATTCATGATCTTTTGTTTGTGTTTCTTTTCATGTTATAACATGGTTGCTAAGTTCTTATTGTCAAGATTATATCTTTCATGCCCATGTTTTAAGTTCTTATGATCCCAGCTCACAATGCTTACATATATGATCAAGATTGTGTAGGTGCATGTCACCTCAAAAATTATTTCTTTTGTTATCACTTACCTACTCGAGGACGAGTAGGAGTTAAGCTTGGGGATGCTGATACGTCTCCAACGTATCTATAATTTTTGATGCTCCATGCTTGTTTTTACACCATTTACCCGATGTTTCGTTACACTTCGTGGCACTTTTATGCATTTTCCGGAACTAACCTATTAACAAGTCGCCACAGTGCCAGTTCCCTATTTTCTGCTGTTTTTGTGTTTTAGAAGTGATACACAGGAAATATTCTCGGAATTGGACAAAACAAAAGCCAGAAGTCTTATTTTTCCCGAAAGCTTCCCGAAGACCGAAAGAGAGCCGGAGGGGGGCCAGAGGCCGCCCTCACACATAGGTGGCGCGGCCCAGGCCCTGGCCACGCCACCCTGGTGTGAGGAGCCCCTGGCTGTCCCCTGACGATGCCCCTTTGCCTATATAAAGCCTCGGGACGGAAAACCCTAAGGGAGTCAGCGAAATTTCCAGAACAGTTCCGCAACGCCACCGCCGTCGAAGCCAAATTTTGGGGGACAGAAGTCTCTGTTCCGGCACCCTGCCGGGACGGGGAAGTGCCCCCGGAGCCATCTCCATCGGTCTCCATCGCCGTCTTCGCCATCTCCATCGACCTCACCGCCATCTCCATCAACCTTGCTGTCTCCTATGATGAGGAGGGAGTAGTTCACCCCCGAGGCTGAGGGCTCTACCGGTAGCTATATGGTTCACCTCTCTCTCCCATGATGTGATCTTTATGTGATCGTGAGCTTTGTATCATGTTGAACAAGTAGATGTTATTATTCAGATATTATGTGTACTCTAGTGATGTTATTAAAGCAATCTATTCCTCCTGCCATGGTGTAACGGTGACAGTGCGTGCATCATGGTGCTACTTGGTCTAGGCTACGATTGTGATCTTTTATGGATTATGAGAATAATTATCACTATGATAGTATTGAAGTGATCTATTCCTCCTTTCATGGTGTAATGTTGACAGTGTGTGCACCGTGTTAGTACTTGGTCTAAGTTGCAATAATATCTATCTTGAGTTGTGATCTGATTTGAATATCTCTATGAGTGGTGTTTGTCAAGTACTTGATGAACTTTAAGGAGTGCTTCGTAGCCCTACGCAATGATTAGTGTTGTTCAATAGGAGAGTAATTCAGAGTACCATAGTGAAGAGAAGTTATTTATTTGTTCAATTATGTTATATTGTTGGGAGTGTGTCCACTAGTGAAAGTATGATCCCTAGGCCTTGTTTCCAAGCATTGCACACCGTTTACTTGCTGTTTTGTTACATGTTTGCTCGCAGCGATACTTATTTCATATCACAGTTACTACTTATAATCATCACTACCGCTTGTATTTCACTATCTCTTCGCCGAACTAGTGCACCTATACATCTGACAAGTGTATTGGGTGTGTTGGGGACACAAGAGACTTTCTGTATCGTAATTGCAGGGTTGTTTGAGAGGGATAGCTTTGACCTCTTCCTCCCTGAGTTCGATAAACCTTGGGTGATCCACTTAAGGGAAACTTGCTGCTGCTCTACAAACCTCTGCACTTGGAGGCCCAACACTGTCTACAAGAACAGAAGCGTGTGTAGACATCATGACTCCAAGAGGGGGTAAGTAATCCGAATACGTAGCCACTCTCATTCTAATGCTTATGCTCGATAGTGGGTTCATGCCTCTATTTAATCTGGGGGAGTGACAGAAACCTCTAAGGTTGTAGATGTGTTGTTGCCACTAGGGAGTAAACAACATTCATATGCTCGAGGGCATATGCTTTGTTTACATTACACACTTTGCTTAATGCAATTATCTGTTGTTTGCAACTTAATACTCATGGGGTGTTCGGATGATATCCCCGTGAGTGGATTATTAGTCATAGATGCAGTTGGATGGCGGTCTATGTATTTTGTTGTAATGCCCAGAGTAAATCGCATAGTGATCTTCTTGACATATCACGCTATCTTTATTCTATCAATTGCCCAACTGTAACTTGTTTACCCAGCATGTGTTATTTATCTTATGGAGAGACACCACTAGTGAACTGTGGACCCCGGTCCTATTTCCATCATATTGCTATCACTGTTTACTTTACTCGCACTGTTTACTTTACTCGCATACTTTTACTGTTTTCCACTCGATACGCTCATACCCTTTGTTTCAAGCAAACCGGTGAGATTGACAACCTCATCGCAAGTTGGGAACAAAGTACTTGGTTGTGTTGTGTGCTGGTTCCACGTTGCTACTGGTTGAAGATGCGCTAACAAGTTATCGTTAACGGCGCCCTTGTTAGAGCATCACGCAGCTAGTGGGCATCACCTTCAGTCGTATTGGCTTTTTCTTCTTCGTATCGATAAACCTTGGTTTCTAACTGAGGGAAAAGCTTGCTGCTGTGCTCATCACACCTTCCGCTTGGGGTTCCCCAACTGCCTGGCGATAATCATCATCATCAACTACACGCCAGCCATCACCCCCGTCTAGGACCCCGTAGCTGCTTCGAACATAGCCGCCGGTGCATCGGCCGCCGCCCCCGTCCAGGCCCACGTCGCTGCTTCCGACGTAGCCGCCGGCGCATCGCCCCCGCCCCCGTCCAGGCCCCCGTCCAGTTCCCCGTCGATTGGGACCCGTACGAACAAGAGCCATACATCGCCCCAGAGAATCCCTACGACACCAGCATCGTCGACGACGAGGAGGTAACCCTTTGTTCCCTTGTTCTTATCCCATTTCAATCCTTTTTGTGTTAGATCTTGCGTTATTAGGGGTTGTCTGTTCCTAGTTCTATCATTTTGTGTTAGATATTGCGTTATTAGGGTTCGTCTGTTCCTAGTTCAATCCTTTTGTGTTAGATCTTGCATCATTAGGGTTCGTCTGTTCCTAGTTCTAGATCTTGCGTGTTAGATCTTGCGTTATTAGGGTTCGTCTGTTCCTAGTTCTAGATCTTGCATTATTAGTATTTGTGATTTGCTTTTGTTTAAGATTCGGTTAACTTATGTGAGTAATCAATCCCATCCGGTTAATTTGTGCCGATGATGATGAATATTTGGGCACAAATTGATTCAGGGTTTGGTCAGTGAACAATTGGTGTGTACAAATTTGTTGTGCATGATCTTTGGTTCACTGACTCAAATCCTAGATATAAGTGTGTCCAATGTAACTGAGGCTACCTCTTTTTTTCATGCCCATATTATCATGCATGATCTTTTGTTCACTCTCTGTTCCATCATCACTACAATTGACTCTGTGTTTTTCGATCTTTGGTGCTACGTGATAGGTGCAGAGCAGCGACATCGACAGCGACGATGAGTCCTTCCACACCAAGACTCATCATGTCCTCAGGAGGCTGCAGTCCGGCCATTACAATCGCCACTTTGCTCGAGGCGTTTACAGGTGCCCCTTCTGCACCAGGAGGCTCCGCGCCACCGACTTCAACTGCCTGGTGAACCATGCCGAATCTATTGGCAGAGCCATTGGCGGCGCTAGAGTTGCAACGACCGTGAACGTGCATGCGTTCATGGCCAAACACAAAGCACTTGGGATTCACCTACGCAGCCTCCAAGCTTAATCCCATTCATGTAAATTGTAGCTTATGTTGGATCTCGGTCGGTAGTACTGTTATGGGTCCCTACTGTTATCTATGCTATGTTGGCTGCTGTATGCAGCTTATTGTATATTTTCTCTGGATTTGTGCCCTAGATTTCCTACTCCCTTCGATCCATATTACTCTTCGCTAATGTGGTTGTATCTAAACACATTTTAGTGGTTGATACATCTGTATTAGTGAAGAGTAATATGGATCGGAGGGAGTACCTGATTGGGTAAAAACGAAGGCATAAAGAAATGAATGGCGTTAAGAAACAGAAGGAGAAGCTGCTCTAGATTTCCTACCAATTTGGGCAATCAAGAATGAATGAGATCGAGCAAGAGAGAGGAAAAAGGTGCATTGAAAACTGCTAATCTGGGCGAAAGAGACAGAAACCACTCATGCCCATGTCCCGGACCCACACGGCTCCAGACGCTACGGCCCCACACGATACGGCCCCAGCTCTGCTCGTATGACCAAACATGGTCTTGTCCTGTCCCACGCGGTCCCTTTCTACCAGCCCCACACGACGCGGCCCCACTCGTCAGCACGGAACGGTCAACTGAACGGGATTCCTTCCGTCCGAGCTCCTTGTGAGGGTTTCAGACAAGGGCTTGGGCAAAACTGAGGAAAAACTAAGGAGCTGGGGAAAACTGAGTAAAACTAAGGACCCGAGGGCACGAAAATAGAAATCCCTAAAAACTTAGCAGCCATGTTATAACATGAAAAGAAACACAAACGAAAGATCATGAATAATGAAACAATGAAAGTCAAACATGTGTTCAAATCATATGGAAAAACATAGCAAATGGTTTTCAGCTTGTCCTTCATGGAATAGCAAAACATAAATGCATAGGACACCTTCAAGTTTAAAAGGGCGACTAGATACAAATAGTTTAAGAGCAAATGAAACCATAATCATAAATCAATCAATGATAAACTTTGGGACTATGCACATTAAACTTAGAATGGCAACTATGTTCTCTTAGACGGTGCATAAAGGTAGAAGGTGGAGACTCGACATAAAAGTAAAAGAAAGGCCCTTCGCAGAGGGAAGCAGTGATTGCAAGTTTTATAAACCTTCAAAAATTATGGTAATTACTAGCTTTGAGCTCTCATTGTACCCATCATAGGCATCTTGAATGGTTAAAGTAAATGCAAGAACGTTTATGAGCATATGCTTGACAAATCATAAGTTGAAAACCTCGTGTCCCGTGAAGTACGAATACCCAAACCTCATGCTACTCGACTTAGGATCCCAAGCAAGCTCTTGTCATTGTAAGTATACACGTATCATCGAGAACCGCCAACGGGGTACCTCCTTGCCCGATGACATGGAACAAGCCCACACCAAAATGACAGGACAAACAGACAATGAATACCTCGACATCTCTTTTATTTACCATTGGTATAGCTTTTTATTTTGAGATGCATCGTCGAATGTCCACTATGGTCATGTTGTAAATTTCCACCATGAATGATGCATGGCTTAGATTAGCGGCCCAGGAGTTTCTCTAACACGTATACAAACTCCATGATCCCGCAAGATTCCCAACTTATTTCACATCGCGAGTATCCATAAACAAAAGATCACGATATCAATTCAAATAAGAGAAGCGCAATGTTGAAAGCTTACCCCATGACGACATGGTTTGGCTAATTTCCAACTTACAACTTGCAAGCATAACGTCAACATAAAAGAGCTACAATGTCAAAATTTTAAAAGCGAGAAAAGTAAAGTGTGCCATCAGGTTCGTGAGAGCTTTACTAGACTAATTTTCGCATAACACCAAAAGAGTTTAATTCGAAGGATAGATAAAAGCAAGTCAAATGTACTTGGAATAGCAAATTGCTAATAGGTATGTATGGTGGACACATTGGAATAACTTGGTTTTTGGGAGTTGGATGCACGAGTAGAGCTCATACTCAGTACAAAATGAGGGCTAGCAAAAGACTGGGAGCGATCAACTAAGAGAGCAATAACGGCCATAATCATGCATAACGACAAAACATCATTAAGAGAAGCATAAAATGGCATCAAAAGTCAAAAATGAAATGATCATAGAGGCTTATGGCGACTTTGTAAGAGTCAAACATGTTGTAAGCATGCGCCAAGTCAAACCAAATAAAGCATCAAGGAGAAAACCAAATAAATGCTTCCATATAATAAAAACAACGCATGATTTTTTTCAAAGGCTCATTAAGCAATCTCAGTCATTTGAGACAAGTCATGCTACAACAAAAACTACTAAGTATACTATCAAAATGACATCAAGCATGGCATGAAAACGTCTAAGCCGCAGTCTAAACAAGCTCCTTTTTGTACCACTTTTTTTTGCATGAAACTTTTTCTCTTTTCCAACACCATTCAAACCTTTTTGAGACAACCCTTTTGATGAAAACCAACATAGACCAGAGGTCTAAATACACCTTGATACAAAGATATAACAAGATCTGAACAAAAATCAAGGCGAAAAACAAAAGCCAAACGCAGTTCGAGAAAAAGAGAACACTCATTGAACGATAAGACTGAAAACTAGAGTGTTCTTGGCAATGAAAAACAGAGCATAGCTCTCGGCAAAACAAACATGATGTGATCCAACCATTTATTGTAGCAATCAAAGCAAAATAAAACTGAAAGCAAAAGTAAAGACGCTCCAAGAAAAATGCATAGTGCATGAAGCAATAAAAATATAGTGTCTTGAAAGGTGACCTGATTTTTGCCGATGAAGAAGGGGTGCCTCGGGGCATCCCAAGCTTTGAAGCTTGTACTTCTTGGATATTTCTCGGGGTGACATGGGAATCCCCAAGCTTGAGCTTTTGTCCATACTTCATCTCATCTCATAATTCTCCAATCCCTACACTTGAAAACTTCCTTCATACAAAACTTCACACAATTCTATTAGCAACATTAGTGTAAGCATAATAATAAATCAACTCTTTTGGTTCAGATTTTAACTCAAGCACACCACATATTAAAGCATCTAATACTGTAGTAACTTCCTCAAAAACTTCCCGGATCAAAAGAACTAAAAAAGAAAGCGATTGAGAGGCAAACACAAATAGTGGCAGAAATCTGTCAAAATAGAACAGCTGACAAAGATCAATTTTTCAGAGGGTTTTATGTTGCTCAAATCGAAAAGTGCAAAACTAATAAAAGTTTGGAAATAACCTGGGGCATATGCACAAGAAATCGCAGGTCAAAAAGATATTCTGAGAATTTTCACGAATTTTTACGGTGCAGCACCGAAATCTGTTTCAGGACAGCAACTTTCCCAAATCTTACCTCCCTCAAATTAGAGGTTCTTCTTGGCACAACAACGAAATAAAAAGGATAAGGAGCAGTTATTACAGTAGTAATAACTTTCAAGACTCAAATAAAAGAAAAATTACTGAAAAGAAAACATTGGGTTATCTCCCAAGAGTGCTTTTCTTTAACGCCTTTGAGCTAAGCGCAGTAATTTGAAAAGATGCTCATGTAGGCGCCATAAAAGAGCTTAAGGCAAAGGCGCCATATAAAAACTTGAAGTAAGAGAGAGCATCAAAAAGCAAATGTGAAACACATCTAAATCTAAACCACTTCCTATGCATAGGAATCTTTTAAGAAAATAAATCAACTAAGCACATAGTAACAAACATGGATAGATAAAACAAGTGCAACTTCAAGACTTGCAACGTAAAGAGGGGAAACTTAATATTATTGAGATCCATCAAACCATGTTTCTCTCTCTCATAATAACTTTCAGTAGCATTATGAATAGAATTAACAATATAGCTATCACATAAAACATCCCTATCATGAGCCACATGCACTAAAGGATTAATACTCCCCACATGAACAATCATAGTAGGAGCAAATTCAATAAAATTATTCTCATCACCATAATCATCAAAAATGGGAGGCATATTGTAATCATACCTTGTTTCCTCCTCAATAGTAGGTGAACTGAAAATATTATACTCATCATTGTAATCATCATAAGCAATAGAATAGCTATCTTCCAAAGCGTATTCATCAAACATATCATCATAGGAAGGAACATGGATAGCACTAATGGTACAGCAATTATTAACCTCATAATTTTCAGAATTGGTACCAAAAAGATTTTTAATATCGAAAGTAGAGTACTTTTTCCAATCATGATCACTAACATAGGTAACAGGCATAAGAACATCATCAAGTTCAGAATCATCATAATCTATAAAAGTAGCAACATGCTTAGGGAAAGATACTGTTTCCTCTCGCCTTTTAATCCTCTTCTTCTTCTTCTTATTCTTCTTCTTACTCTCTTCTTTAGGAGGGAGAGGCTTGAAAGGCATCTTCTCCACATAATCTGATTTACTGACAGAAACAACAGAAGAAACTTTGGAGGATTCCTCCTCTCTATTAATAAGATGGAAGCATATATTAGTCCTATCATAGCTTGGCAAAACATCATGTTTTATAATATTTTGTATGTAAGTATTTGCACGAAAATCTTTAACACAATAAAGATGACAACCCTGCAGGATGCTAATATTTTTAAAAACGCTCATATCTACCAAAGAAGTTTTTCTAGATAACTCTTCACACCCCAAAAACAAAGTAAGCTCATCATGCTGATTGAGAGTGATCTTGTCATCACAATACAAACTTGCTGTACTCATTCGATTAGAAGGGTCACTATTATGGCCTGAGCATTGAAAATTAAAATGACCCTTGTCATGGCAAAGTTCACAAATAAAAGGATAAAGCTCACAAACCTTTTTACCAAGCTCATCTAGAGCCTTATCCCACATTCAGGTTTCTTCATTCCTGTGGTGGATACAATAATCTTCTTTGTTGTAACTCTGTTCATAAGGTCTAAGTACTCCACAAAAATTAACATGCTTATAAGAAGTAGTACTTTCAGAAGTTTGAGCATGTTTATTACAATCATCAATAACAATATCACTATCTATGCAAGTGTCTTTAAAAGGTTCATGATACACATCCCCATTTCCTTTAGGAACATTAATATGAGAAGCAAAGGCTTTAAAGCAATCAACCATAATTTGAGGATCAAGACCATATTTAGCACTAAGCTCTTGAAAATCAGCAGTTTCAACGAAAGACTTAATGCAATCATACTCATAATTTATACCTAGTCCTTTACCTTTGTCGCTATCCCAATCTTCAATATTGTTTTGAATTGTTTCAATTAGATCCCACTTGACGTCAACATCCTTGCTTGTGAAAGAGCCATCAAAGCATGCATCTAGATAGTCCTTGTAATATCTTGAAAGCCTTGCATAAAAATTATTAATAACAATATTACGGGGAAGATCATGAATAGGACATTTGAGCATTAGTGACTTCAATCTTCCCCACGCTTGGGCAATGCTTTCTCCATCATGAGGCCAAAAATTATATATATGATTACGATCTTTATGAACCTCATGAGAAGGATAGAATTTAGAATAAAAGAGAGGTACAATTTCCTCCCAGCCAATAGATGGACCATCCTTTAGCAGCCTATACCACTCTGCAGCTCTGCCCTTCAGTGATAAAGAAAATAGCTTCCTCTTAACTTTGTTCATCGAAATATCTGCACACTTAACAACTCACATAATTCATGTATAAAGAGCAAATGATCGTCGGGATGGACAGTTCCATCCCCTAGATAGCAGTTATTCATAGCATGGTCAACAATTTTCATAGGTATTTTAAAGGAACAAGGATCACAAACATCATTAGAAACATCACATATGGGAGATAAAATATCCTCAGAGCAAACTTTCTCCACTAAGGCTGGGGAACTAGAAATATCATGCTTATCAAAACTAGCTTCCCCAAGCTTAGACCTTTCTATAGCATTAGCAATAACGGTATTCAAAGAATTCATACAAATAACATTGCTATGCAAAATAAGCTCCAAAGGTTTTTCAAACACTTCAAATCTGAACTCAGGAAAGACAATATAAAACTCTTTATTTTCCATTAAGCCTAACTAGTGAAAATAAATACAAGAAACAAAAAGATATAATTGCAAAATATAAAGGAAATAACTTCGAGCACTCACCAGCAACTAAAAGACTTAGTAACCAAAGGATGTGAGTACCTTTTACCTTACCTCCCCGGCAACAGCGCCAGAAAAGAGCTTGATGTCTACGCACGCTTCTGTTCTTGTAGACAGTGTTGGGCCTCCAAGTGCAGAGGTTCGTAGAACAGCAGCAAGTTTCCCTTAAGTGGATCACCCAAGGTTTATCGAACTCAGGGAGGAGGAGGTCAAAGCTATCCCTCTCAAGCAACCCTGCAATTATGATACAGAAAGTCTCTTGTGTCCCCAACACACTCAATACACTTGTCAGATGTATAGGTGCACTAGTTCGGCGAAGAGATAGTGAAATACAAGTAGTAGTGATGATTATAAGTAGTAAATGTAATCTGAAATAAATATCGCTGAGAGCAAACATGTAACAAAACTGAAAGGAAACGGTGTGCAATGCTTGGAAACAAGGCCTAGGGATCATACTTTCACTAGTGGACACACTCTCAACAAATATAATATAATTGAACCAATAGATACTAACATCAATATGCCACTCTAAACAATTCTCCAATAGAAAACGAACACTAATCATGTGTAGGGCTACGAAGCACTCCTCAAAGTCCGTATTTCCCCAAACTAGATTGTCCCATACTATCACCATGAACGCACTAGATGGTTCCAACAAACACCAACAATTCATAGAGACATTAACCAAAAAGACACACATAATGCGCACACTAGTCACCTTCACATTACGATACAAGGTGTCTCCGGAGTTTACAATAATAAAGCACGGGAGTAGCATAATATCTGAATAATAGTATCTACCAATTCAACTAGATACAAAGCTCACGATCACATAAAGATCACATCATGGAGAGAGAGGTGAACCACATAGTTACCGGTAGAGCCCTCAGCCCTAGGGGAGAACTACTCCCTCCCCATCATCGGAGGCAGCAACTGCGATGGAGATGGCGGTGAGGTCGATGGAGATGGCAGAGACGGCGATGGAGACCGATGGAGACGGCTCCGGGGGCACTTCCCCGTCCCGGCAGGGTGCCAGAACATAGACTTCTGTCCCTCGATATTTGTCTTCGACGGCGGCGGTGCTGCGGAACTGTTCTGGGAAAAACGCCGATTGATTTAGGGTTTTCTGTCCCGAGGCTTCTTATAGACTAAAAGGTGGCGTCAGAGGTGGGCCAGGGCGGCCTCACCACAGGTGGGCGTGGCCAGGGCCTGGACCGCGCCCCCTGGTGGTGAGGGTGCCCTCTGGCCCCCCTCCAGCTCCCGTTTGGTCCTCGTCCTTCCTCCGGGCAAAATAGGAGTTTTGGTCTTCGTTTCGTCCAATGCCGAGAATATTTCCTGTGTAGCTTTTCTGAAACACAAAAACAACAGAAAATAGGGAACTGGCACTGTGGCATCTTGTCAATAGGTTAGTTCTGGAAATCGCATAAAAACGCCACGAAGTGTAAACAAAACATGAAGCAAATGGTGTAAAACAAGCATGGAGCATCAAAAATTATAGATACGTTTGAGACGTATCATGCCCTGAATTCCACTACAAGACCCACTACTAAGCCTTGGTAAGCTATTGCGTCACAAACTTGCTAATCAAACACAAGCCCGTCCTTGATCAGATTTCTCCTCTTTTCATTTGCCTACGGTGTAATATCAACTGTTTCTAGTTACTCCCCTTCCAAAGGCAGGCTCTTATGACTTACTCACTTGTCTACCACTAGAAACACCACTTCTTATTTGACTTGCATGTGTTAAGCATACCGCGACATTCATCCTTAGCCAGGATTAAACAATCCATAAGATTCAGAGTTGCATTAGCTATAACTTAAGAAAAATAAAAAATAAAAAGAAAATCCATAAAATAGCAATAAACCAAAGAAAAACATAAAAAGGAATAAACCAACCAAAAATAGGATTTGCCTAGGAGGAGCCACCCCCCACAATTCTAGGGCGCTCCTAGTTGATGCTTACATGTCGACAAAAGAACCGACGCCTGAAGAAACCACAAATGGGCCACGACCCACCATCCCCACCTTCTTTCTCAGGTCGGCTTCCTCTCCACCTTTTTCCCCGGGTCGTCTTCTTCCCCACATCCACTGATCACCTTTTCCATCCGCCGACCACCTTCTCCACCCTCCGTCCCTGCCGTCGGTCAAACCTCTTTATTCGGCGGCGCTATCGCGCCATCTCGTCGCCTCGGCATGCCCGAGCCACTACCTACCGACCCTGGCTCTAAACCTCTCCCATTATCCATCACCGACGAGGTTCCAGCACCACCATCCTCCATCGGAACTATATGTCCCTGCACCCCTTCCCTTAAGTTCCAGGCCTCACCTCCGTGAGCAACTTCACATCCAGCTGTGTCCCCAGTTCACGGCGGGGATGCCGCGGCCAGCCACGTCTTCTCCGTCTTCGGCGAGGTGGTCGTTGTCTTCTTCCTTCTCCCTGGTCACCTTATATTCCTCCTAATCACCATGTAGCAGGCCAGCCCACCTATCACGTCGTGAAAAAGGAGGGGTATGCGTAACGGTGATATCAGACGCATGGAGCGTCAAGTGTGTTGGGCTGAATGATCCTGCAGGCCTTTGCCACGCATAGGTACCACCTACTACGCACATCCACTGATCCACATGGGTGGGGAGTGACGGACGGAGTTCACAAAACTCTCTTCTTTCTTGTTCTTCCAAACCCAGCCGTAGCGGTCGCCGAATTGATAAGAGCAAGGAAGGAAGGTGGTTGTTGGAGGCGGCTGCGGCGGCGGAGACTTCGAGGAATCCGAGGAAGCAGTACCTAGTCGTCGTCGGAGATGAAGGCGACGGTGAAAGGCCGGTACGAAGGGGACAAGGCCACGGCGGCCGCCACGCTCGCGCTCTCCGCGGCCGGGGACCTCCGCATCCGCGCCTCCGCCACCGACGCCGCCTTCGCCGCCGGCCCCTCCCTCGACGGCCTCACCCTCACCCTCGAGAAGCCCGGCTCCTTCCTCGTCGACCTCAAGCCCAGTAACCAGGTAACCCACTTCCTTCCCCACCGTCGACCTCTGACTCTTCGATCTCACTCACCTCACCGCCGGACGGACCCAACTCGCCGTGCAGGATGTGCGCTTCCAGTTCATGAACTCGGCGGTGGTCCTCGACAAGCGGGTCAGCCTAACCTACACGCACTCCACCTCCCTCGCGCCCGTCGCCCCCAAGCCCGCCATCCCCGCCCCGGCCACCACCCCCTCCCCCGCCCCACCAAAGCCTGCCCCGCCTCCGAGCCGCACGGCGCTCGGCCTCGCCGTCGCCTTCGACCCCGCTAACAAGGTCAGCGTCTCCCACGCGCTCGGCTCGGGCGGCTGCCGAGTCAAGTACACCTACGCCCACGGCGCCGGCCGGCTCACCACCGTCGATTCCACCTTCGATACGGCCAAGAACGCCTGGGAGTTCGCCGTCGCCAGGAGGTTCGACGGCGGGGACGCTGTGAGGGGCACCTACCAGGCCTCCACGAAGCAGCTCGGGCTCGAGTGGACAAGGAGCTCCAGCGTCGGGGGATCCTTCAAGGTATGTTGAATTGGTTGTGAGATCCGTCCATTGTCTTGCTTTTATCTGTGTCACTATATGCTTATTCGAAGATATAACGGAACTAATTTGCATGTGGTTCAGTAGAATTCCATGTATATAACTCAATTCGTAGATTGCCTTGCTTTTGTCTGTGTTAGTATGCATAGAAGATACTACACCTCTATTCCGTTCTAATCGATGCATGAGCTGGGATACAGAGAGTACAAGGGTGCGTCGATTAAATGGGAGCGGAGGGAGTATAACGGAAATAATTTGAATGTGATTTTGGTATGATAAAAACGATTACGTATGTAACTGAGGGCATGCAACTGTGCCATGGCCACTGCATGTAGTGAATCGAATGCGGATTCTCAATTGTTTGTGGTAAGTTCACATGCACTACATTCCTCAGGTCAAGCCACCGTATTTTTCAGTGGAACATCCGCAAGTGATGTAGTCCAACCTTTGTATTACTAAATAATAGTACTGCGGAATATCGTACTTGTGTATGGAGCCCAAATAGTTCTTGTGGGTCGGGGCCTCGGGGGTATAGGGCTATGGTGGTGTTGAAGTTGGGGAACTACAGTAGAGACGGAAGGTCGGTGGGGTAAAACTATTTGTTATACATGCTTCATTAATACTCAAATAATTTCAGATACATAAGTAGCCCAACACATGGTCCTAAATTAGTTTCATCCATCTTTATGAACTTTCGTTACACAGCTTCAGTATAATTTCAACGAGGACTTCAGTAGAATTCCATGTATATAACTTATTTTTTACTGAAAAAAGTTCATATCAAGCAATATCAGGGTTTACATTGTACAGTGTTTAGTGTTGATATTTTTTATGCTGCTCTGTGGATATGACAACGCATGATATGGCAACGCATGATAATGGTTTTCTGTAGTATTGGATGAGAGCAATGTAGACTCCCAGCAGCACACTGTCTTATGAGCCCCAGCAAGTCAACAGCAACAGAAAGCCCTTTGTAGCTAATTCCCGTGTTTCAGTATTTTACATCGCTTGTGTTATTGGGGATACTTCATAGTACTTTGGAGTGGCTGTGCACAAAATACTTATATGGTTGGCTCTAAGTCGTGTGTTAATACCATTATGTAAAGAACTAAAGATCATGTTTCTCTTTTTTGTTTCTATGAAAATGAGGACTGAAACCGTAACTCATCCTTCCGCAAAAGCCAAGCACACAACAGAATGAATAAGCATTAGGTTGTCTAGTTAAGCAGCCGTTTTCTCTTAGTTATGCGTTTCCTGGCAACAATATTTCTTAAATTTGTTTCGCCTGCCTATGCATTGGTAAGTCCAAGTAGGATTTAGACTTAAACAATTTAGATACATAGCTAGCCCCATCCAAAATTAGTTTAGTCAATCTTTCTGCACTCACTATACACAGCCATAATATCATTTTGATGGGGACTTAGGTAGAATTTCATGTGCATAACTCTATTTTCAATCGTTTAGTATCCACGAGAAATTCATCGCAAGGAATATATGGTTTACATTATACATTTTGGTTTTAATTAATATCTTATGCTAGTCTGTGGATATGAAAAAAATAAAACCATATATGCGCCATGGAGGATAATGGTTTCCTTTAGTATTGATTGAGATATATGTAGACTCCAAGTAGCAGCACCCTGACTTACGATCCCACAGCAAGTCACCTATCATCACAAAATCATTTATAGTGAATTCTTGTGTTTCATTTTTTTACATGAATGTATGTAACTGGAGATACTTCCAAGTATTTTGGAGTGTCTGTGTGCAAAATACTGTGACTTGGATGGTTCTCAGGGGTGTCTTAAGACCATGGTGTAAAGTCGTTTGGTTCTACAAAAATGAGGACTTGAAGGTGTAACTCTTCCTTTCTGAAAAGCTAAGCAGACAAAAAATATTCCCTCCGAACTAAAATACTTGTTGTGAAATGAGTGAACCTATACACTGAAACACGTCTGGCTACATGCATTTTAAGACAATTATTTTAGACCGGAGGGAGTAAATAAATTCAGTGTTGCTCAGCAAATAAGCCTTTGGTCGTCTAGTTATGCTGCTGTTATCTTTTCTGTATGAGTTTTTTGGCAACAATAATTCTCACGTTTGTTTCGACTGCTTAAGCATCGGTAAGTCCAAGTAGCATCTAGACTTAAGGATGGAAAGAGACACTCATGGACAGATGAAATGATAGGATGCGAGATGTGGGTGGGTTGTTGAGGAAGATGGAGTTTATGTTGGTACTACAAGGATGTATGTGGGCCTGGGTGTACTGAGCTCATAATCCCCAAATATCACCTAGAATTATACTTATTAAGTGTTAAAGAAACTGTATCAAAACTGACCATTAAGCGATGTGGGCTATCTGAGCTATTTGTGCGTATTACGTAGGCATAATGATAACCCAACTCATACTTCCCGAGATAGATGAGATAGCCAGAAAGTTATGTGTAGAGGAATGAAATTTTTTCGCATAACGTATCCACTAAAATGGTGTTTTATTCTAAGGATGAGATGGCATGTCAAATATGTAATTGCATGGGGGCCAGCAGAAAGGCATGGATAGTGGATTCCTATGTTTCAGTTTTCTGATTGCCATATGTCTTTGGGGTTAAGCAATCATCAGAAAATAACAGCAAAGCATTGCAGAAGTTTCTTCCAGTTATCGCAATTGTAGTTAAGCGTAATGTTCTTATCATATGGAATCACTGAGGCAAGGCTAGTAAGAAAGATGTGTTCACAGGCTTCTACAAAATGTGATAAAATGGTTGCAATTTATATCTCTGAATAATGGCATAAAAAAGATTCAGATTTTAACTAGTAAAAGGACTGGGTGTATCATTAGTTTGAAAGCTAACAACGAAGCCAAAATTACATTCGCAACTACAAGTGTGAAAGAAAATATCTAATGCCTGATGCCAAGTTGATGGATATCAGATACTGTGGAACTCTGGATCTATCTGCGAAACCTAGAAGCTTCACACCTTTCTTTTGTTTGAACTTCACAGCCTCCCATTCAGCCGATGATATATGAACAACTTGAGGACCATAAAGATAGCCCGTGATTCTTTGATCTGGTGGAACTGTGTCCGGTTCTAGAATGCTTTTGTACTTATAATCCGATTTGACTTCATGTGAGGCATATTTATCACTTGGAGGTGCCTTTATCAGAATACTTCTTTAGTGTGGGGAATTTGAATTTCTCCTCAGATGTTTTCTTATAGACCCACACCTGTTTACAAGGCATCAAGCAGAAACATCGATTGCAAACTGAATCAATAATGTTGGGTTTGAAATGTGGTAAAATATGATGAAATGCAGAACACTAATATATGTAATGTACATTTAGTGTGTAAAAATATACAAGTCTGCATGTTTTAAGTGTGAATAACCTGCCTTACAGGATTTAATAGCAGCATATGTTTTAACTGTGTTTATTGTTTTTTAGTCTGGGAGGTCTATAATCCTGTATAACCAACACCATGATGAGAAATTAAAAGCTTTGTAGTTGATAGCAAAAAAGACTTGGGCCTTCTGAAATCTGAAGGGGCACAATATGTATTTGAGTGAACTTGGAAATGCTATTTACATCCTGGCATAGCGCCCAACCCAGATGACAATCAGTGCCAACAGAGGAGATTAAGCCATATACTTTATCATTAGTAATCTCTACCCTAGTCCCATGAGGGGGCAGACATTTCTACTCATCTTATAGAAAGATAACTCTGAGACAACCTGAATATTTAGCAAAATAACGCCGAGGCAAAGCAGATTGCACAGTGAAGGGAGGCTGTCTCAAACAGGTCAAGAAAGCAGGGTCTCTGCCCTTCTAGCTTTGCCGGTGGCAGCACGTCTGTAACCGATGCCTTAGGTCTTAAAATAGTATTCTCTTAGAAAGAACATCATCATACAATCTAATTCAGTTTTGAGACCCAGTGTGCAAACTCTTTGAAATAACTCTAGTGTTTGACTCTTGAACAGAGTGCCAACTTCATTATAGTGTATCTACAGGATTCCCTTCAGAGAAGTATCTGTCTTTCCCATGCTCAGTGTTGATTATTCTGCTGGGCATGATGGTTTGTTTCATTTAGATGGACCCTTTAACCAATAACAAGTACGTTTTAAATCCTGACTCTACTGTGTGTTGTATGTGCAGGTCGCAACTACGTTTGACTTGTCTGATCAGAGCAAAGCACCCAAGCTTGTAGCGGAGAGCACATGGAACTACGAAATCTGATGGCCTATTTAAAGGAGCACACTTGCCGTCATACTGTCTATTGTGTCTCATACAGCCAAACTATCCCTTTCTGGGTGCACACCATTATTCTGACTCCGCTATTGTTATCCATTTTTGCTTGTCATGTGACCAAGTCGATGTTATGACATTGGAAACGAGGTTGAACATGATGTCTTGTGTCAAAATTCCATGAGTTTTTTCTGTTTGTTTGGCGTGCTGTTTATTGTTATCTTCTTTCGGGGCCTTCGTACCACGGTCTTGACAGATGTTCTGGACATGAAGAGGTTGATGTTTATCATTACTTTGGACACCTATCACCTGGTCTCCATAAAACCAATATCGTCAGTACTAATCATACTAATCGGTAGGAATGTAGTCTTGCGATATGTTAGCTGCCAGCAATATCATTAGAACTAATCTGTATGTAGATTTGCCAAGCCTAATTGCACATGATAGCCTCAACTTTGGATAGCTAAAATCCAGTGTTATGTCATATATACTGCAGATCAAGGAATTATCTTCTTATCAGGAGCAATGTATGCTACTATTACATCTTTGGCTCCGTCCTCTATAGAACGCATCAGGTTCTGCATGACTTTACATTATGTAATTATATGTGACCATGGTTGATAGATTTGCTTACGTATGGCATGAATATATGGTTTGCTGGAACCTGTGCACACGCAAACATTCTCTTCCTCCAAAAGATGACCATGGATAATTGGCTGGTGTGCGAGAACACAAATGGTACGAAACATTGAAGGAGATATTTGCAGCCAAAAAAGGTTAACTTCTTGTTGCAAGCTCTAGTTAATTTGATATGCTTGTTCCAATCTCTAGCAGGTGCAGGGTGTGTCAGATTCTTCAGCGCAATAGCTGAATAATCTCACGTACTGCATAATACTCTTTCCATTCTAAAATATAAGATGTTTTAGTTTATCATTGTCATATATGTATCTAGACATTTTTAGTGTGTAGGTTAGAAACAAAAGGAGTCTATATACTAAAAAGCATCTAAATGCATGTATGTCAATGTTAAACTAAAACATCTTATATTTTAAAACGGAGGGAGTAGTATTTTGGGGGAATCTACATGTACATGGTCCTCCGAACAAATTTTTCTTGTTCCATGGATGATCTCTAGACAGTTAATTTTAACAGAAAAGGAAGCAAGTTTTCGAACCCTAAAAGGCAGGTAGTTGTCGTTTCATACATCTATTCCTCCTGCGTTTGCACAGATGTTGGGCATAAAGGCAGATTTGACAATGCTATAACCTAGTAACATAATTGCAATTATTTCTGCCTCGATGGATGGATGAGGAATGTGGAACCTACATGTGTCTACGTAGCACTTCGTAGGTGACATGGGCCATGCCACACCAAAGTTGAACAAGGTTGGCTAATTTATTTAGTTACCATGCTTTAGCTGGAATCTAATTCATTCTTGACAGTCCACTCGATCTGACGCATCTCTGTTTGTCGTTTTATCTTTTGGTAGTATACGGCATATATATACTATCTGTACGGCACCTTGTCCTCGGCATAAAACAGCGACCAGTAGTCTTGCTCCCTAATGCTAATCCTCGATCTCCTCCTAGATTTTGTTCCTGCAATTTGCAACTAGACGATTAACATATGACATACTCCTAGTATACATTATTGCCTTTTATTCTCAAAAAAGAACTATTGCCTTTTGCAATGCATTTGGTTCTAATTAATTGATTTCCTGGGAGTACAAATATGGAGCTTGCACTCGTTCGACCGTGTACAAGGACAGACACAGGTATACAGGCAAAGACAAAACTATTTAATTAGCTTGAAGCTGATCGTCGGTCATGGCGGCGGCGGTGGAGTGGAGCGAGAGCGAGAACGAGAGGTTCGAGAGCGCGCTGGCCACGCACGACCGCGACGAGCCGGGGCGCTGGGACCGCGTGGCGGCCGCCGTCGGAGGCGGCAAGACGGCCGACGACGTCAGGCGCCACTACGACCTGCTCGTCCGGGACCTCGGCAGCATGGAGGCCGGCGGTGGCCAATACCCCAATTCCAACCGCGGCGGAGCCGCCAGCACCAGCACCAACGGCCGGCGACCCCAGACATGATCTTGATATTCAGATCATGCATGCATGGTGCATGGTTGGTACAAGACATTGACGTGAGCTCTATCTCAATCTTGTGTGTGATGCCTATCATGTATGTACTGGTACTGTGTGTATTTATATGTATACGTGTCTACGTGGACACTTGTAAGTTGCATGCAAGTCATGTATTTCTCAGACACCTTTTTTGACTTCTAAATCATCTTGTCCCAGCTCACATCATGTATCGTGTATAAACTGAAATGCGCACTAAAATTGTTGTACATGTTCCTATAGTTAGTCAAGAAATTAAAATATCCATGTTGCTAAAAATTCATTATCTCGATGCTACAAATATGGGATAAAAAAAATGTGCATTTCAAGCGACCGAGATTCACAACCTTTTAAGTAATCGAGGATTAGCAAGTTATTTCAACTTATGTCTCATTTTTTGTGTGGCATTAGGACGGTAAAACCAGCTAAAAAAAGGTGAATTTTGGCCAATAAAGCAAAGGCACTAATGACTTGCATGAAGTCCTCCTTTAAAGAAGGAGGCTGTGAAGCAGTCCGAGCAAGGAGCCTTAATCAAAGAGGCATGTCTAGAATGGCACTCCTGATCAGAGAAAGACAATACTAGGTCGTCAAGGTCTTAAGTCATCGAGTTATAAGGATGGTCAATTTGAAGTCAAGAGTGACCCTAGCGTTTTGGTTACCGCTTGAGAAATCCGGTTACCGGCTATCCCAACCACCGCTGGGAATTGGGCTAACAAACACATTGGCTTTTTTAAAAAAAATGAAAATTTTGAACTTTAACCAGGACCCTCTATAAATGGTAATACCGAGGAATTTTGATTCAAGCGTGGTGGAGCTCCGGCGAGTCCTAGCACAGCGGCGGCGGCCTCCCATCGCGGCAGAGACGGCCTCCCAGCACACAGCTGCGGCGGCCTGATCCGGCGTGCAGCTGCGGCGAGCTAAGCGAGTGGTGTGGCGGCGCGCTAGACCTTGGGGTGTGCTGCGTTTGATGGCGCCCAGTTGACGAGGGAGATTATTCTTCTGTGTTCCCCGGCAACGGCGCCAGAAAATTAGCTGCTGGCGCTAGGTTGACGCGGGAGCAGACTATCCTTGTGCGTGGTGGATAACCAGCCCGTTGGGAACCCCAAGAGGAAGGTATGATGAGTATAGCAGCTAGTTTTCCCTCAGTTAAGAAACCAAGGTATGTCGATCTTGGAGAGGAGAGACAAACGACTGAAGGTGATGCGGAACCTGCACACACACAACCAAGTATGTTGTTCCCAACTTGCGATGAGGTTGTCAATCTCACCGGTTTGCTTGAAACAAAGATTATGAGCGTATCGAGTGAAAAACAGTAAAGTATGCGAGTAAAGTAAACAGTACGAGTAAAGTAAACAGGTGATAGCAATATGATGTAAATAGGACCGGGGTCCATAGTTCACTAGTGGTGTCTCTCCATAGATAAAATAACACATGCTGGGTAAACAAATTACAGTTGGGCAATTGATAGAATAAAGATAAACGTGATATGTCAAGAAGATCACTATGAGATTTACTCTGGGCATTACAACAAAATACATAGACCGCCATCCAACTGCATCTATGACTAATAATCCACTCCCGGGGATATCAATCCGAACACCCCAGTAGTATTAAGTTGCGAACAACAGATAATTGCATTAAGCAAAGTGTGTAATGTAAACAAAGCATATGCCCTTGAGCATATGAATGTTGTTTTCTCCCTAGTAGCAACAGCACATCTATGTTCTTGTAGACAGTGTTGGGCCTCCAAGTGCAGAGGTTTGTAGAGCAGCAGCAAGTTTCCCTTAAGTGGATCACCCAAGGTTTATCGAACTCAGGGAGGAAGAGGTCAAAGCTATCGCTCTCAAACAACCCTGCAATTACGATACAGAAAGTTTCTTGTGTCCCCAACACACCCAATACACTTGTCAGATGTATAGGTGCACTAGTTCGGCGAAGCGATAGTGAAATACAAGCGGTAGTGATGATTATAAGTAGTAAATACAATCTGGAATAAAAATCGCTGCGAGCAAACATGTAACAAAACAGCAAGTAAACGGTATGCAAAGCTTGGAAACAAGGCCTAGGGATCATACTTTCACTAGTGGACACACTCCCAACAATATAACATAATTGAACAAATAAACAACTTCTCTCCACTATGGTACTCTGAATTACTCTCCTATTGAATAACACTAATCATTGTGTAGTGGCTACAGAAGCACCCCTTAAAGTTCATCAAGTACTTGACAAACACCACTCATAGAGATATCCAAATCAAATCACAATTCAAGATAGATATTATTGCAACTTAGACCAAGTACTAACACGGTGCACACACTGTCAACATTACACCATGAAAGGAGGAATAGATCACTTCAATACTATCATAGTAATAATTATTCTTATAATCCACAAGAGATCACAATCATAGCCTAAACCAAGTACCACCATGATGCACGCACTGTCACCATTACACCATGGCAGGAGGAATAGATTACTTTAATAACATCACTAGAGTACACTATAACAATTAAGCATAGGAGTAGCATAATATCTGAATAATAACATCTACTTGTTCAACATGATACAAAGCTCACGATCACATAAAGATCACATCATGGGAGAGAGAGGTGAACCACATAGCTACCGGTAGAGCCCTCAGCCCCGGGGATGAACTACTCCCTCCTCATCATAGGAGACAGCAAGGTTGATGGAGATGGCGGTGAGGTCGATGGAGACGGCGGAGACGGCGATGGAGACCGATGGAGATGGCTCCGGGGGCACTTCCCCGTCCCGGCAGGGTGCCGGAACAGAGACTTCTATCCCCCGAAATTCGTCGGTGGCGGCGGCGGAACTACGGAACTCTTTCTGGAAAATTGCCGACTCCCCTAGGGTTTTCCGTCCCGAGGCTTTATATAGGCGAAGGGGCGATGTCAGAGGAGGGACCAGGCGTCCTCACACCATGGTGGCGCGGCCAGGGCCTGGGCCGCGCCACCCATGTGTGAGCCTGGCCTGTGGCCCCTCTCCTACTCCTCTTCGGATCTCTGGAAGCTTCCGGGCAAAATAAGACTTCAGGAACTTGTTTCGTCCAATTCCGAGAATATTTCCTGTGTATCACTTCTGAAACACAAAAACTGCAGAAAACAGGGAACTAGCACTGTGGCATCTTGTCAATAGGTTAGTTTCGGAAATCGCATAAAAGTGCCACGAAGTGTAACGAAACAGTAGGCAAATGGTGTAAAAACAAGCATGGAGCATAAAAAATTATAGATACGTTGGCGACGTATCAGGCAGCTCATGAGATCTAAACATGAAGCAGATGGTAGAGAAGACAACCATCTAGCTACTGCTATGGACCCATAGTCCAAGGTAGACTACTCACTCATCGCTCCGGAGGCAAGCATGGCGATGAAGAAGACCTCCGGTGGCGATTCCCCTCTCCGGCAGGGTGCCGGGAAGAGCTTCTGGACCCTCCCGATCTTCGGGTCGACGGCGGCGGCGGATCGCGATGTGTTCTGGAAATCTGATCGGGTACTTAGATTTTTTCCGTCGGGGGGTCTTTATAGGCGAAGGGGCGATGTCAGAGGAGGAGCCAGGCGCCCTCATGCGGGGCCCACGCGGCCAGGGGCCTGGCCGCGCCACCCCTGCGTGTGGGGCCCTGGTGGCCCCCCTCCTACTCTCCTTCGGATCTCTGGAAGCTTCCGGGTAAAATAAGACTTCAGGAACTTGTTTCGTCCAATTCCGAGAATATTTCCTGTGTATCACTTCTGAAACACAAAAACAGCAGAAAACAGGAAACTGGCACTGTGGCAACTCGTTAATAGGTTAGTTCCAGAAAATACATAAAAGTGCCACGAAGTGTAACGAAACAATAGGCAAATGGTGTAAAAACAAGCATGGAGCATCAAAAATTATAGATACGTTGGAGACGTATCAAGCATCCCCAAGCTTAACTCCTGCTCGTCCTCGAGTAGGTAAGTGATAACACAGAATAATTTTTGAGGTGACATGCACCTACACAATCTTGATCATATATGTAAGCATTTGTGAGCTGGGATCATAAGAACTTAAAACATGGGCATGAAGATATAATCATGACAATAAGAACTTAGCAACCATGTTGTAAACATGCAAATGAACACAAACAAAAGATCATGAAAATGAAACAATGAAAGTCAAACGTGTGTTCAAATCATAAGGAAAAACATACAAATGGTTTTCAGCTTGTCCTTCAAAGAGAGCAAAACATAAATGCATAGGACACCTTCAAGTTTAAGAGGGCGACTAGATACAAATAATTTGAGAACAAGTGAAACCAACATTATGAATCAATCAATGAACTTTGGGACAATGCATATCACACTAAGAATGACAACTATGCTCTCTTAATGGTGCATAAAGAAAGAAGGTGGTGACTCAACGTAAAAGTAAAAGAAAGGCCCTTCGCAGAGGGAAGTAGTGATTGCAAGTTTTATAACCTTCAAAAATTATGGTACTTACCGGCTTTGAGCTCTCATTGCCCCCATCATAAGCATCTTGAATGGTTAAAGTTTATGCGAGAACAATTATGATGCATATGCTTGACAAATCATAAGTTGAAGACCTCGTGCCCCGTGAATACGAGTACCCAAACCTCATGCTACTTTACTTAGAGTCCCAAGCAAGGCTCTTGTCATTGTAAGTATATATGTATAATTGAGAACCGCCAATGGGGTACCTCCGTGCCCGATGACATGGAACAAGCCCACACCAAAATGACAGGACAAGCAGACAATGAACACCTCGACATCTCTTTTATTTGCCTTTTGTTTAGCTTTTTATTGTGAGATGCGTCGTCGTATGTTCACCATGGGTATGCTGCAAATTTCCACCATGAATTATGCATGGCTTAGATTGGCGGCCCGGCGTTTCCCTAACACATATACAAACTCCATGATCCCCACAAGATTCCCAATTCATTTCACACCGCGGGCATCCATAAACAAAAGATCACGATATCAACTCAAATAAGAAGTGCAATGTTGAAAGCTTGCCCCATGACAGCATGGATGGGCTAGAATCCAACTTACAACTTGCAAGCATAACAACTCAACATAAGAGACCACAATGTCAAAAAATTTAAGAACAGGAAAAAGTAAAGTGTGCCTTCCGGTTCGTGAGAGCTTTACTGACCGAATTTCGCATAACACTGGTAAGAGTTTAATTTGAAGAGAAAATAAAAGCAAGTCAAATTTACTTGGAATAGAAAATTGCTAGTAGGTATGTATGGTGGACACTTTGGAAAACTTTGGCTTTTAGGAGTTGGATGCACGAGTAGAGCTCATACTCAGTACAAGGCGAGGGCTAGCAAAAGACTGGGAGCGACCAACTAAGAGAGCAATAATGGCCATAATCATGCAAAGCGACAAAGCAACATTAAAAGAAGCATAAGATGGCATCAAAAGTCAAAAACTAAATGATCATGAAGGCTATTGGCGACTTTGTAAGAGTCTAACATGTGTGAGCATGCGCCAAGTCAACCCAAATAAAGCATCAAGGAGAAAACCAAAATAATGCTTCCATACAATAAAAACAACGCATGATTTTTTCAAAGGCTCATTAAGCAATCTCAGTTATTTGAGACAAGTCATGCTACAGCAAAACCACTAAGCATACTATCAAAAATACATCAAGCATGACATAAAAAAGCCTAAGCCGCAGTCTACACAAGCTCCTACTTGTACCACTATTTTGCACAAAGCTTTTTCTCTTTTCCAACACCATTTGAAATTTTTATAAACACCTCTTTTGATGAAAACCAATAAAGATCAGAGGCAAAAATACACCTTGATGAAAAGATATGACAAGGTCTGAACGCAAATCAAGGCGAAAACAAAAACCAAAAGCAGTAGCAGAAAAAGAAGAACGCTTGATTTTTAATAAGAGTGAAAACTAGAGCGTTCTTTGCAAATGAAAACGAGTACATCTCCTCCAAAGGAAATTTGTTGGGGTCCAACCATTTATTGCTGCAAACAAACAAACTAAACAAACTAAGAAAACTAAAACAACTGACGCTCCAAGAAAAACACATAGTGCATGAAGCAATAAAAATATAGTGTTTTGAAAGGTGACCTGATTTTTGCCGATGAAGAAGGGGTGCCTAGGGGGCATCCCCAAGCTTTGACGCTTGTACTTATTGGATATTTCTTGGGGTGATGCGTGGGCATCCCCAAGCTTGAGCTTTTGTCCATTCTTCAACTCATCTCATCATTCTCTAATCCCTACACTTGAAAACTTCCTTCATACAAAACTAAACACAATTCTATTAGCAACATTAGTGTAAGCATAACATATAATCAACCTCTTTTTGCTTCAGGTTTTAACTCAAAACCACCACATATATAGCAAATACTACTGTAGCAACCTCCCAAAAAGTTCCGTGATCAAAAGAACTCAAAAGAAAGCGATAAAGTGGCAAACACAAATATTGGCAGAAATCTGTCAAAACTGAATAGCTGACAAAGGTCGAATTTTTTAGGGATTTTCTGTTGCTCAAATCAAAAAGTGTTAAACTAACAAAAGTTTGGATATAACCTGGGGCATATGCACAAGAAATCGCAGGTCCAAAAGATATACAGAGAATTTATACGAATTTTTACGGTGCAGCACCGAAAACAGTTTCAGGACAGCAACATCCCCAAATCTTTACCTCGCTCAAATTAGAGGCTTCTCTTGGCACAAAAACGAAATAAATAAGATAAGGAGCGGTCATTACAGTAGTAATGACTTCCAAGATTCAAATAAAAGAAAAAGTGCTGAAAAGAAAACATTGGGTTATCTCCCAAGAGTGCTTTTCTTTAACGCCTTTGAGCTAGGCGCAGAAAATTGCGAATCAAGTAACATCAAGTGATGAAGTGCTAGGATCAGCGCGTGCCTTACGTCTTCCTTTCTTACCTTTTCTCTTGACACTAGGAAAGACATGGTTATTGCAAGGTGGAGAGATAAATCTTATATTGCCTTTTCCCACATCGATGACGGCGCCCAGGAGCTTCAGAATGGATCTTCCAAGTGTGATTTGTCCTTTTCCTACACATTCAATAACAAGATAATCAGTAGATATCATTCTTCCTAGGACTTTTGTAAAAAACTCCTTCAGCTATTCCAAGGGGAAATATAGTGGCATTGTTAGTAAGAGAAATTCCTTCTCCTCCCTCAGAAAGCTTCCAAAGGCTCAAAGATTCATAAACATCCTTTGGCATGAGACAAAATTCAGACATAATATCACAACGAGCATGAAAAGTTTCACCACTAATGGTGATTTTTATCGTAGGATACCAACTCGAAGGTTCAGTATTTGTTGGCACATAATCAAAATGCTGGCGCAAAGTATTGTAGCAAGAATTCAAACTAGCAGTGCGAGTCTCAAGAGTATCAAGTCTATTAAAAATGCACACAAGAGAGGAATCAAAATAGGTTGGCATGCTATAAATTGTAATCAACTTCTTTTATAATATTGAAAGCTTGATCTCCATCACAATGAAGGAAATCTCCTTCAGCAGTAGCATCCAAAGCATATCTATAACGAAGAGAAAGTCCAAAGTAAAATCTACTAAGAAGCAAACTCAAAGTCATTTTAGGTTCAGTTTTTCCATGCCAATCATAAATTCTAGACCAAGCTTCTTTAAAGCTTTCCTCATCTTTCTGCTTGAAAGTAAAAATCATGTCCTCGGGCGACATAGTAGTAGCAACTGAACTAGACATAGTAAACTAAAGTAAAGAAATAACAACTACCAAGGATTCTTTTTTTTTGGGTTTTTGATATAAAGCAATGCAGGTAAAATAAATAAAGTAAAGCAAAACAATAACAAAGTAAAGGATGTGCGTGCGAAAACTCCCCTCGCAGAAGTCTTCTTCTTCCTCCCCGGCAACGGCGCCAGAAAATTAGCTGCTGCGTTTGATGGCGCCCAGTTGACGAGGGAGATTATTCTTCTGTGTTCCCCGGCAACGGCGCCAGAAAATTAGCTGCTGGCGCTAGGTTGACGCGGGAGCAGACTGTCCTTGTGCGTGGTGGATAACCAGCCCGTTGGGAACCCCAAGAGGAAGGTATGATGAGTATAGCAGCTAGTTTTCCCTCAGTTAAGAAACCAAGGTATGTCGATCTTGGAGAGGAGAGACAAACGACTGAAGGTGATGCGGAACCTGCACACACACAACCAAGTACTTTGTTCCCAACTTGCGATGAGGTTGTCAATCTCACTGGTTTGCTTGAAACAAAGATTATGAGCGTATCGAGTGGAAAACAGTAAAGTATGCGAGTAAAGTAAACAGTACGAGTAAAGTAAACAGGTGATAGCAATATGATGTAAATAGGACCGGGGTCCATAGTTCACTAGTGGTGTCTCTCCATAGATAAAATAACACATGCTGGGTAAACAAATTACAGTTGGGCAATTGATAGAATAAAGATAAACGTGATATGTCAAGAAGATCACTATGAGATTTACTCTGGGCATTACAACAAAATACATAGACCGCCATCTAACTGCATCTATGACTAATAATCCACTCCCGGGGATATCAATCCGAACACCCCAGTAGTATTAAGTTGCGAACAACAGATAATTGCATTAAGCAAAGTGTGTAATGTAAACAAAGCATATGCCCTTGAGCATATGAATGTTGTTTTCTCCCTAGTAGTAAGAGCACATCTACAACCTTAGAGGTTTCTGTCACTCCCCCAGGTTAAATAGAGGCATGAACCCACTATCGAGCATAAATACCCCCTCTTGGAGTCACTAGCAACTACTCGGCCAAGATAGCTACTAACAACGGAGAGCATGCAAGATCATAAACAACATAGAGATAACAAAAGATAATATTCAGTACAGCAACTTAATCATAAACACCAATATTCATCGGATCCTGATGTCTACGCACTTCTATTCTTGTAGACACTTGTTGGGCCTCCAAGTGCAGAGGTTTGTAGAACAGCAGCAAGTTTCCCTTAAGTGGATCACCCAAGGTTTATCGAACTCAGGGAGGAAGAGGTCAAAGCTATCCCTCTCAAACAACCCTGCAATTACGATACAGAAAGTCTCTTGTGTCCCCAACACACCCAATACACTTGTCAAATGTATAGGTGCACTAGTTCGGCGAAGAGATAGTGAAATACAAGTGGTATAGATGATTATAAGTAGTAAATACAATCTAGAATAAAAATCGCTGCGAGCAAACATGTAACAAAACAGCAAGTAAACGGTGTGCAAAGCTTGGAAACAAGGCCTAGGGATCATACTTTCACTAGTGGACACACTCCCAACAATATAACATGAATGAACAAATAAACAACTTCTCTCCACGATGGTACTCTAAATTACTCTCCTATTGAATAACACTAATCATTGCGTAGTGGCTACAGAAGCACCCCTTAAAGTTCATCAAGTACTTGACAAACACCACTCATAGAGACATCCAAATCAGATCACAATTCAAGATAGAAATCATTGCAACTTAGACCAAGTACTAACACGGTGCACACACTGTCAACATTACACCATGAAAGGAGGAATAGATCACTCAATACTATCATAGTAATAATTACTCTCATAATCCACAAGAGATCACGATCATAGCCTAAACCAAGTACCACCACGATGCACGCACTGTCACCGTTACACCATGGCAGGAGGAATAGATTACTTTAATAACATCACTAGAGTACACTATAACAATTAAGCATAGGAGTAGCATAATATCTGAATAATAACATCTACTTGTTCAACATGATACAAAGCTCACGATCACATAAAGATCACATCATGGGAGAGAGAGGTGAACCACATAGCTACCGGTAGAGCCCTCAGCCCCGGGGATGAACTACTCCCTCCTCAT
Source organism: Dactylis glomerata (assembly GCA_007115705.1). Classification (NCBI taxonomy): domain Eukaryota; kingdom Viridiplantae; phylum Streptophyta; class Magnoliopsida; order Poales; family Poaceae; genus Dactylis; species Dactylis glomerata. The sequence continues at coordinate 9,416,316 of QXEO01000625.1, read as the reverse complement.
CATAGGAGACAGCAAGGTTGATGGAGATGGCGGTGAGGTCGATGGAGACGGCGGAGACGGCGATGGAGACCGATGGAGATGGCTCCGGGGCACTTCCCCGTCCCGGCAGGGTGCCGGAACAGAGACTTATGTCCCCCGAAATTCGTCGATGGCGGCGGCGGAGCTGCGGAACTGTTTCTGGAAAATTGCCGAATCTCTTAGGGTTTTCCGTCCCGAGGCTTCTTATAGGCGAAGGGGCGATGTCAGAGGGCTGCCAGGGCCTCCTCACACAGGGGTGGCGCGGCCAGGGCCTGGGCCGCGCCAGCCCTGTGTGAGGGAGGCCTGTGGCCCCTCTCCTTCCTCTCTTCGGATGTCTGGATGCTCCCGGGAAAAATAAGACTTCTGGCTTTTGTTTCGTCCAATTCTGAGAATATTTCCTGTGTATCACTTCTGAAACACAAAAACAGCAGAAAACAGGGAACTGGCACTGTGACACTTGTTAATAGGTTAGTTCCGGAAATCGCATAAAAACGCCACAAAGTGTAACGAAACTCAAGGCAAATGGTGTAAAAACAAGCATGGAGCATCAAAAATTATAGATACGTTGGAGACGTATCAGCATCCCCAAGCTTAACTCCTGCTCGTCCTCGAGTAGGTAAGTGATAACAAAAGAATAATTTTTGAGGTGACATGCACCTACACAATCTTGATCATATATGTAAGCATTGGTGAGCTGGGATCAATAGAACTTAAAACATGGGCATGAAGATATAATCATGACAATAAGAACTTAGCAACCATGTTGTAAACATGCAAATGAACACAAACAAAAGATCATGAAAATGAAACAATGAAAGTCAAACGTGTGTTCAAATCATAAGGAAAAACATACAAATGGTTTTCAGCTTGTCCTTTATGGAGAGCAAAACATAAATGCATACGACACCTTCAAGTTTAAGAGGGCGACTAGATACAAGTAATTTAGGAACAAGTGAAACCAACAATATGAATCAATCAATGAAAACTTTGGGACAATGCACATTACACTCAGAATGACAACTATGCTCTCTTAATGGTGCATAAAGGTAGAAGGTGGTGACTCAACATAAAAGTAAAAGAAAGGCCCTTCGCAGAGGGAAGCAGAGATTAAACATGTGCTAGAGCTTTTCATTTGTAAAACAGAGAGATAAAAATTGGTTTTGAGAAGTGGTTGTCTTTGTCAACGACTGGCAATGGGGTTCTTACTATCTTCCATACAAAAATGAAGCAAGTTTTTGAGAGAGAGATTGGCACTTTTGTGCTCTTTTTATAAAGCTTGGCACTCCTCCCCACCTTTTTTTCTTTCTCAAACCATGGCTAACCGATTCCATCGGGTGCCCACCAACATTCACATTCCTTGGAGGAGTGCCTTTTTTCTTTTTTTTTTCTTTTTTTTTCTTTTTGGAATAAGCAATATGGAAGATAGCAAATCCGACCACTACGTCCCCATGAGCTGAAAACAGTGTCACAAAACGAGAAGTGTTTTGAAGGTTTTTGAAAGGTAGCACATGAAAATTTACTTTGGAATGGCTTACAAATACCATGCATAGGAGTTTATAGTGGACACAATGGCAAACTTGGTTTTTGGGAGTTGGATGCATGAGTAGAGCTCATACTCAGTACAAAATGAGGGCTAGCAAAAGACTGGGAGCGACCAACTAAGAGAGCAATAATGGCCATAATCATGCAAAGCGACAAAGCAACATTAAAAGAAGCATAAGATGGCATCAAAAGTCAAAAACTAAATGATCATAGAGGCTATTGGCGACTTATTTTTGTAGTCAACATGTGTAAGCATGTGCCAAGTCAACCCAAATAAAGCATCAATGGAGAAAACCAAATAAATGCTTCCGAATAATATAAACAACGCATGATTTTTCAAAGGCTCATTAAGCAATCTCAGTTATTTGAGACAAGTCATGCTACAGCAAAACCACTAAGCATACTATCAAAAAGACATCAAGCATGACATGCAAAAGCCTAGGCCGCAGTCTACACAAGCTCCTTCTTGTACCACTTTTTTGCATAAAGCTTTTTCTCTTTTCCAACACCATTCAAACCTTTTTGAGGAAACTCTTTTGAGGAAAACCAACATAGACCAGAGGTCCAAATACACCTTGATGCAAAGATAAAACAAGATCTGAACACAAATCAAGGCGAAAAATGCAAACTAAACCCAGTAGCAGAAAAAGAGAACACTCATTGAAATGATAAGAGTAAAAAAATGGAGTGTTCTTGGCAAATGAAAAGCGAGTTCATCTCCTCCAAAACAACATGATGTGATCAAACCGTTTATTGCAGCAAACAAAACAAAACTAATAATCAAAACTAAAACAACTGACGCTCCAAGAAAAACGCATAGTGCATGAAGCAATAAAAATATAGTGTTTTGAAAGGTGACCTAATTTTTGCCGATGAAGAAGGGGTGCCTCGGGGGCATCCCCAAGCTTTGACGCTTGTACTTCTTGGATATTTCTTAGGGTGCTGGGCATCCCCAAGCTTGAGCTTTTGTCCATTCTTCAACTCATCTCATCATTCTCCAATCCCTACACTTGAAAACTTACTTCATACAAAACTAAACACAATTCTATTAGCAATATTAGTGCAAGCATAACATATAATCAATCCTCCTTTTGCTTCAGGTTTCAACTCAAAACCACCACATATATAGCAAATACTACTGTAGCAACTTCTCCAAAAGTTCCGTGATCAAAAGAACTCAAAAGGAAGCGATAAACTGGCAAACACAAATATTGGCAGAAATTTGTCAAAACTGAACAGCTGACAAAGGTCGAATTTTTGAGGGGTTTTCTGTTGCTCAAATCAAAAAGTGTTCAACTAAAAAAAGTTTGGATATAACCTGGGGCATATGCACAAGAAATCGCAGGTCCAAAAGATATACATAGAATTTATACGAATTTTTACGGTGCAGCACCGAAAACTGTTCCAGGACAGCAACATCCCCAAATCTTACCTCACTCAAATTAGAGGCTTCTCTTGGCACAAAAACGAAATAAACAAGATAAGGAGAGGTCATTACAGTAGTAATGACTTCCAAGACTCAAATAAAAGAAAAAGTACTGGAAATAAAACATTGGGTTATCTCCCAAGAGTGCTTTTCTTTAACGCCTTTGAGCTAGGCGCAGTAATTTGCAAAGATGCTCATGTGGGCGCCATATAAGAGCTTGAGGCAAAGGTGCCATATAGGAACTTAAAGCAATAGAGAGCATCAAAAAGCAAATGTGAAAGACATTTATATCTAAACCACTTCCTATGCATAGGAATCTTGTAAGAAAATAAATCAACGAGGCACATAGTAGCAAGCATGGATAGATAAAACAAGTACCACTTCAAGATTTGCAACATAAAGAGGGGAAACTTAATATTGTTGAGATCCATCAAACCATGTTTCCCTCTCTCATAATAACTTTCAGTAGCATCATGAATAGAATTAACAATATAACTATCACATAAAGCATCCCTATCATGAGCCACATGCATAAAAGAATTAATACTCACCACAGGAACAATAGTAGTAGGAGCAGATTCGACAGAATAATTATTCTCATCACCATAATCATCATAAATAGGAGGCATATTGTAATCATAACTAATTTTATCCTCAATAGTAGGTGAACTGAAAATATTATACCCATCATCATAACCATCATAAACTAGAGGTTTAGTATCATCACAAGCTAAAGAACAGCTATTTCGCAAAGCATATTCTTCAAACATATCATCATAAGAAGGAACATCACATATGGGAGATAAAATATTATCAGAACAAACTTTCTCCACTAAAGCTGGGGGACTAAAAATACCATACTCAACAAAACTAGCTTCCCCAAGCTTAGGCTTTTCTATAGCATTAGCAATAACGGTATTCAAAGCATTCGTACTAATAACACTGCTATGCGAAATAAACTCCAAAGGATTTTCAATTTTCTCTTCAAATCTAAAATCAGGAAAAAGACTAAAGAACTCTTTATTTTCCATTAAGCCTAACTAGTGAAAATAAAAACAAGAAACAAAAAGATGTAATTGCAGAATCTAAAGGAAATAACTCCGAGTACTCACACAGGAGGATGCGAGTACCTTTTACCTTACCTCCCCGGCAACGGCGCCAGAAAAGAGCTTGATGTCTATGCACTTCTATTCTTGTAGACACTTGTTGGGCCTCCAAGTGCAGAGGTTTGTAGAACAGCAGCAAGTTTCCCTTAAGTGGATCACCCAAGGTTTATCGAACTCAGGGAGGAAGAGGTCAAAGCTATCCCTCTCAAACAACCCTGCAATTACGATACAGAAAGTCTCTTGTGTCCCCAACACACCCAATACACTTGTCAAATGTATAGGTGCACTAGTTCGGCGAAGAGATAGTGAAATCCAAGTGGTATAGATGATTATAAGTAGTGAATACAATCTAGAATAAAAATCGCTGCGAGCAAACATGTAACAAAACAGCAAGTAAACGGTGTGCAAAGCTTGGAAACAAGGCCTAGGGATCATACTTTCACTAGTGGACACACTCCCAACAATATAACATGAATGAACAAATAAACAACTTCTCTCCACGATGGTACTCTAAATTACTCTCCTATTGAATAACACTAATCATTGCGTAGTGGCTACAGAAGCACCCCTTAAAGTTCATCAAGTACTTGACAAACACCACTCATAGAGACATCCAAATCAGATCACAATTCAAGATAGAAATCATTGCAACTTAGACCAAGTACTAACACGGTGCACACACTGTCAACATTACACCATGAAAGGAGGAATAGATCACTCAATACTATCATAGTAATAATTACTCTCATAATCCACAAGAGATCACGATCATAGCCTAAACCAAGTACCACCACGATGCACGCACTGTCACCGTTACACCATGGCAGGAGGAATAGATTACTTTAATAACATCACTAGAGTACACTATAACAATTAAGCATAGGAGTAGCATAATATCTGAATAATAACATCTACTTGTTCAACATGATACAAAGCTCACGATCACATAAAGATCACATCATGGGAGAGAGAGGTGAACCACATAGCTACCGGTAGAGCCCTCAGCCCTGGGGATGAACTACTCCCTCCTCATCATAGGAGACAGCAAGGTTGATGGAGATGGCGGTGAGGTCGATGGAGACGGCGGAGACGGCGATGGAGACCGATGGAGATGGCTCCGGGGGCACTTCCCCGTCCCGGCAGGGTGCCGGAACAGAGACTTCTGTCCCCCGAAATTCGTCGATGGCGGCGGCAGAGCTGCGGAACTGTTTCTGGAAAATTGCCGAATCTCTTAGGGTTTTCCGTCCCGAGGCTTCTTATAGGCGAAGGGGCGATGTCAGAGGGCTGCCAGGGCCTCCTCACACAGGGGTGGCGCGGCCAGGGCCTGGGCCGCGCCAGCCCTGTGTGAGGGAGGCCTGTGGCCCCTCTCCTTCCTCTCTTCGGATGTCTGGATGCTCCCGGGAAAAATAAGACTTCTGGCTTTTGTTTCGTCCAATTCTGAGAATATTTCCTGTGTATCACTTCTGAAACACAAAAACAGCAGAAAACAGGGAACTGGCACTGTGGCACTTGTTAATAGGTTAGTTCCAGAAATCGCATAAAAACGCCACAAAGTGTAACGAAACTCAAGGCAAATGGTGTAAAAACAAGCATGGAGCATCAAAAATTATAGATACGTTGGAGACGTATTAGATCCCAACAAACCAAACATGTAGAATTACATAACGGTGATCTCAATCATGTAGGGCAGCTCATGAGATCTAAACATGAAGCACATGGTAGAGAAGACAACCATCTAGCTACTGCTATGGACCCATAGTCCAAGGTAGACTACTCACTCATCGCTCCAGAGGCAAGCATGGCGATGAAGAAGACCTCCGGTGGCGATTCCCCTCTCTGGCAGGGTGCCGGGAAGAGCTTCTGGACCCTCCCGATCTTTGGGTCGACGGCGGCGGCGGATCGCGATGTGTTCTGGAAATCTGATCGGGTACTTAGGTTTTTCCGTCGGGGGGTCTTTATAGGTGAAGGGGCGATGTCAGAGGAGGAGCCAGGCGCCCTCACGCGGGGCCCGCGCGGCCAGGGGCCTGGACGCGCCACCCCTGCATGTGGGGCCCTGGTGGCCCCCCTCCTACTCTCCTTCGGATCTCTGGAAGCTTCCGGGTAAAATAAGACTTCAGGAACTTGTTTCGTCCAATTCCGAGAATATTTCCTGTGTATCACTTCTGGAACACAAAAACAACAGAAAACAGGAAACTGGCACTGTGGCAACTCGTTAATAGGTTAGTTCCGGAAAATGCATAAAAGTGCCACGAAGTGTAACGAAACAATAGGCAAATGGTTTAAAAACAAGCATGGAGCATCAAAAATTATAGATACGTTGGAGACGTATCAGGGTGTTGGACGCCCAAGGCCAAGGACGCCCAAAGCGAGGCGGCAGTTGGAGGCGCTCGTGGTGGTGGTCACCGACGACGTGGGAGGAGGCGGATGGGGGGCCGGTGGTGGAGGAATTTCTTGCCGGCCATGGCACGGGGCGCCGCGTCAGATGCCCACCGGCGACCGGAGATGGGCCGGGGCGGTGGCGGTGGACTCGCCGGCGCGCAGGGAACGACCGGTTGGGCCTTCCCGCATTGCTTTGGCTGAGGTGGCATCTTACCTATATGTGGTGTGCTCTTACCCATATATTGGTAGGAGGTGCCAAATTTTGGGTGATCACCCAATATTTTTTGGTAGGAGACCACTTATAGGTAAGTTATTGGAGCAATGTTTTTGCTCCATCTTACCTAAGAAAGCGGGTGGTGGCTCTCTTACTCATATTTAGGTAAGCTGTTGGAGTTGCTCTAATGACTTGCATGAAGTCCTCCTTTAAAGAAGGAGGCTGTGAAGCAGTCCGAGCAAGGAGCCTTAATCAAATAGGCATGTCTAGAATGGCACTCCTAATCATAGAGAAAGGCAATACTAGGTCGTCAAGGTCTTAAGTCATCGAGTTATAAGGATGGTCAAATTGAAGTCAAGAGTGACACCAGCGTTTTGGTTACCGCCTGAGAAGTCTGGTTACCGGCTATCCCAACCACCGCCGGGAATTGGGCTAACAAACACATTGGCTTTTTTTAAAAAAAATGAAAATTTTGAACTTTAACCAGGACCCTCTATAAATGGTAATACCGAGGAATTTTGATTCAAGCGTGGTGGAGCTCCGGCGAGTCCTAGCACAGCGGCGGCGGCCTCCCATCGCGGCAGAGATGGCCTCCCAGCACACAGCTGCGGCGGCCTGATCCGGCGTGCAGCTGCGGCGAGCTAAGCGAGTGGTGTGGCGGCGCGCTAGACCTTGGGGTGTGCTGCGTTTGATGGCGCCCAGTTGACGAGGGAGATTATTCTTCTGTGTTCCCCGGCAACGGCGCCAGAAAATTAGCTGCTGGCGCTAGGTTGACGCGGGAGCAGACTATCCTTGTGCGTGGTGGATAACCAGCCCGTTGGGAACCCCAAGAGGAAGGTATGATGAGTATAGCAGCTAGTTTTCCCTCAGTTAAGAAACCAAGGTATGTCGATCTTGGAGAGGAGAGACAAACGACTGAAGGTGATGCGGAACCTGCACACACACAACCAAGTACGTTGTTCCCAACTTGCGATGAGGTTGTCAATCTCACCGGTTTGCTTGAAACAAAGATTATGAGCGTATCGAGTGAAAAACAGTAAAGTATGCGAGTAAAGTAAACAGTACGAGTAAAGTAAACAGGTGATAGCAATATGATGTAAATAGGACCGGGGTCCATAGTTCACTAGTGGTGTCTCTCCATAGATAAAATAACACATGCTGGGTAAACAAATTACAGTTGGGCAATTGATAGAATAAAGATAAACGTGATATGTCAAGAAGATCACTATGAGATTTACTCTGGGCATTACAACAAAATACATAGACCGCCATCCAACTGCATCTATGACTAATAATCCACTCCCGGGGATATCAATCCGAACACCCCAGTAGTATTAAGTTGCGAACAACAGATAATTGCATTAAGCAAAGTGTGTAATGTAAACAAAGCATATGCCCTTGAGCATATGAATGTTGTTTTCTCCCTAGTAGCAACAGCACATCTATGTTCTTGTAGACAGTGTTGGGCCTCCAAGTGCAGAGGTTTGTAGAGCAGCAGCAAGTTTCCCTTAAGTGGATCACCCAAGGTTTATCGAACTCAGGGAGGAAGAGGTCAAAGCTATCCCTCTCAAACAACCCTGCAATTATGATACAGAAAGTTTCTTGTGTCCCCAACACACCCAATACACTTGTCAGATGTATAGGTGCACTAGTTCGGCGAAGCGATAGTGAAATACAAGCGGTAGTGATGATTATAAGTAGTAAATACAATCTGGAATAAAAATCGCTGCGAGCAAACATGTAACAAAACAGCAAGTAAACGGTATGCAAAGCTTGGAAACAAGGCCTAGGGATCATACTTTCACTAGTGGACACACTCCCAACAATATAACATAATTGAACAAATAAACAACTTCTCTCCACTATGGTACTCTGAATTACTCTCCTATTGAATAACACTAATCATTGTGTAGTGGCTACAGAAGCACCCCTTAAAGTTCATCAAGTACTTGACAAACACCACTCATAGAGATATCCAAATCAAATCACAATTCAAGATAGATATTATTGCAACTTAGACCAAGTACTAACACGGTGCACACACTGTCAACATTACACCATGAAAGGAGGAATAGATCACTTCAATACTATCATAGTAATAATTATTCTTATAATCCACAAGAGATCACAATCATAGCCTAAACCAAGTACCACCATGATGCACGCACTGTCACCATTACACCATGGCAGGAGGAATAGATTACTTTAATAACATCACTAGAGTACACTATAACAATTAAGCATAGGAGTAGCATAATATCTGAATAATAACATCTACTTGTTCAACATGATACAAAGCTCACGATCACATAAAGATCACATCATGGGAGAGAGAGGTGAACCACATAGCTACCGGTAGAGCCCTCAGCCCCGGGGATGAACTACTCCCTCCTCATCATAGGAGACAGCAAGGTTGATGGAGATGGCGGTGAGGTCGATGGAGACGGCGGAGACGGCGATGGAGACCGATGGAGATGGCTCCGGGGGCACTTCCCCGTCCCGGCAGGGTGCCGGAACAGAGACTTCTATCCCCCGAAATTCGTCGGTGGCGGCGGCGGAACTACGGAACTCTTTCTGGAAAATTGCCGACTCCCCTAGGGTTTTCCGTCCCGAGGCTTTATATAGGCGAAGGGGCGATGTCAGAGGAGGGACCAGGCGTCCTCACACCATGGTGGCGCGGCCAGGGCCTGGGCCGCGCCACCCATGTGTGAGCCTGGCCTGTGGCCCCTCTCCTACTCCTCTTCGGATCTCTGGAAGCTTCCGGGCAAAATAAGACTTCAGGAACTTGTTTCGTCCAATTCCGAGAATATTTCCTGTGTATCACTTCTGAAACACAAAAACTGCAGAAAACAGGGAACTAGCACTGTGGCATCTTGTCAATAGGTTAGTTTCGGAAATCGCATAAAAGTGCCACGAAGTGTAACGAAACAGTAGGCAAATGGTGTAAAAACAAGCATGGAGCATAAAAAATTATAGATACGTTGGCGACGTATCAGGCAGCTCATGAGATCTAAACATGAAGCAGATGGTAGAGAAGACAACCATCTAGCTACTGCTATGGACCCATAGTCCAAGGTAGACTACTCACTCATCGCTCCGGAGGCAAGCATGGCGATGAAGAAGACCTCCGGTGGCGATTCCCCTCTCCGGCAGGGTGCCGGGAAGAGCTTCTGGACCCTCCCGATCTTCGGGTCGACGGCGGCGGCGGATCGCGATGTGTTCTGGAAATCTGATCGGGTACTTAGATTTTTTCCGTCGGGGGGTCTTTATAGGCGAAGGGGCGATGTCAGAGGAGGAGCCAGGCACCCTCATGCGGGGCCCACGCGGCCAGGGGCCTGGCCGCGCCACCCCTGCGTGTGGGGCCCTGGTGGCCCCCCTCCTACTCTCCTTCGGATCTCTGGAAGCTTCCGGGTAAAATAAGACTTCAGGAACTTGTTTCGTCCAATTCCGAGAATATTTCCTGTGTATCACTTCTGAAACACAAAAACAGCAGAAAACAGGAAACTGGCACTGTGGCAACTCGTTAATAGGTTAGTTCCAGAAAATACATAAAAGTGCCACGAAGTGTAACGAAACAATAGGCAAATGGTGTAAAAACAAGCATGGAGCATCAAAAATTATAGATACGTTGGAGACGTATCAAGCATCCCCAAGCTTAACTCCTGCTCGTCCTCGACTAGGTAAGTGATAACACAGAATAATTTTTGAGGTGACATGCACCTACACAATCTTGATCATATATGTAAGCATTTGTGAGCTGGGATCATAAGAACTTAAAACATGGGCATGAAGATATAATCATGACAATAAGAACTTAGCAACCATGTTGTAAACATGCAAATGAACACAAACAAAAGATCATGAAAATGAAACAATGAAAGTCAAACGTGTGTTCAAATCATAAGGAAAAACATACAAATGGTTTTCAGCTTGTCCTTCAAAGAGAGCAAAACATAAATGCATAGGACACCTTCAAGTTTAAGAGGGCGACTAGATACAAATAATTTGAGAACAAGTGAAACCAACATTATGAATCAATCAATGAACTTTGGGACAATGCATATCACACTAAGAATGACAACTATGCTCTCTTAATGGTGCATAAAGAAAGAAGGTGGTGACTCAACGTAAAAGTAAAAGAAAGGCCCTTCGCAGAGGGAAGTAGTGATTGCAAGTTTTATAACCTTCAAAAATTATGGTACTTACCGGCTTTGAGCTCTCATTGCCCCCATCATAAGCATCTTGAATGGTTAAAGTTTATGCGAGAACAATTATGATGCATATGCTTGACAAATCATAAGTTGAAGACCTCGTGCCCCGTGAATACGAGTACCCAAACCTCATGCTACTTTACTTAGAGTCCCAAGCAAGGCTCTTGTCATTGTAAGTATATATGTATAATTGAGAACCGCCAATGGGGTACCTCCGTGCCCGATGACATGGAACAAGCCCACACCAAAATGACAGGACAAGCAGACAATGAACACCTCGACATCTCTTTTATTTGCCTTTTGTTTAGCTTTTTATTGTGAGATGCGTCGTCGTATGTTCACCATGGGTATGCTGCAAATTTCCACCATGAATTATGCATGGCTTAGATTGGCGGCCCGGCGTTTCCCTAACACATATACAAACTCCATGATCCCCACAAGATTCCCAATTCATTTCACACCGCGGGCATCCATAAACAAAAGATCACGATATCAACTCAAATAAGAAGTGCAATGTTGAAAGCTTGCCCCATGACAGCATGGATGGGCTAGAATCCAACTTACAACTTGCAAGCATAACAACTCAACATAAGAGACCACAATGTCAAAAAATTTAAGAACAGGAAAAAGTAAAGTGTGCCTTCCGGTTCGTGAGAGCTTTACTGACCGAATTTCGCATAACACTGGTAAGAGTTTAATTTGAAGAGAAAATAAAAGCAAGTCAAATTTACTTGGAATAGAAAATTGCTAGTAGGTATGTATGGTGGACACTTTGGAAAACTTTGGCTTTTAGGAGTTGGATGCACGAGTAGAGCTCATACTCAGTACAAGGCGAGGGCTAGCAAAAGACTGGGAGCGACCAACTAAGAGAGCAATAATGGCCATAATCATGCAAAGCGACAAAGCAACATTAAAAGAAGCATAAGATGGCATCAAAAGTCAAAAACTAAATGATCATGAAGGCTATTGGCGACTTTGTAAGAGTCTAACATGTGTGAGCATGCGCCAAGTCAACCCAAATAAAGCATCAAGGAGAAAACCAAAATAATGCTTCCATACAATAAAAACAACGCATGATTTTTTCAAAGGCTCATTAAGCAATCTCAGTTATTTGAGACAAGTCATGCTACAGCAAAACCACTAAGCATACTATCAAAAATACATCAAGCATGACATAAAAAAGCCTAAGCCGCAGTCTACACAAGCTCCTACTTGTACCACTATTTTGCACAAAGCTTTTTCTCTTTTCCAACACCATTTGAAATTTTTATAAACACCTCTTTTGATGAAAACCAATAAAGATCAGAGGCAAAAATACACCTTGATGAAAAGATATGACAAGGTCTGAACGCAAATCAAGGCGAAAACAAAAACCAAAAGCAGTAGCAGAAAAAGAAGAACGCTTGATTTTTAATAAGAGTGAAAACTAGAGCGTTCTTTGCAAATGAAAACGAGTACATCTCCTCCAAAGGAAATTTGTTGGGGTCCAACCATTTATTGCTGCAAACAAACAAACTAAACAAACTAAAAAAACTAAAACAACTGACGCTCCAAGAAAAACACATAGTGCATGAAGCAATAAAAATATAGTGTTTTGAAAGGTGACCTGATTTTTGCCGATGAAGAAGGGGTGCCTAGGGGGCATCCCCAAGCTTTGACGCTTGTACTTATTGGATATTTCTTGGGGTGATGCGTGGGCATCCCCAAGCTTGAGCTTTTGTCCATTCTTCAACTCATCTCATCATTCTCTAATCCCTACACTTGAAAACTTCCTTCATACAAAACTAAACACAATTCTATTAGCAACATTAGTGTAAGCATAACATATAATCAACCTCTTTTTGCTTCAGGTTTTAACTCAAAACCACCACATATATAGCAAATACTACTGTAGCAACCTCCCAAAAAGTTCCGTGATCAAAAGAACTCAAAAGAAAGCGATAAAGTGGCAAACACAAATATTGGCAGAAATCTGTCAAAACTGAATAGCTGACAAAGGTCGAATTTTTTAGGGATTTTCTGTTGCTCAAATCAAAAAGTGTTAAACTAACAAAAGTTTGGATATAACCTGGGGCATATGCTCAAGAAATCGCAGGTCCAAAAGATATACAGAGAATTTATACGAATTTTTACGGTGCAGCACCGAAAACAGTTTCAGGACAGCAACATCCCCAAATCTTTACCTCGCTCAAATTAGAGGCTTCTCTTGGCACAAAAACAAAATAAATAAGATAAGGAGCGGTCATTACAGTAGTAATGACTTCCAAGATTCAAATAAAAGAAAAAGTGCTGAAAAGAAAACATTGGGTTATCTCCCAAGAGTGCTTTTCTTTAACGCCTTTGAGCTAGGCGCAGAAAATTGCGAATCAAGTAACATCAAGTGATGAAGTGCTACGATCAGCGCGTGCCTTACGTCTTCCTTTCTTACCTTTTCTCTTGACACTAGGAAAGACATGGTTATTGCAAGGTGGAGAGATAAATCTTATATTGCCTTTTCCCACATCGATGACGGCGCCCAGGAGCTTCAGAATGGATCTTCCAAGTGTGATTTGTCCTTTTCCTACACATTCAATAACAAGATAATCAGTAGATATCATTCTTCCTAGGACTTTTGTAAAAAACTCCTTCAGCTATTCCAAGGGGAAATATAGTGGCATTGTTAGTAAGAGAAATTCCTTCTCCTCCCTCAGAAAGCTTCCAAAGGCTCAAAGATTCATAAACATCCTTTGGCATGAGACAAAATTCAGACATAATATCACAACGAGCATGAAAAGTTTCACCACTAATGGTGATTTTTATCGTAGGATACCAACTCGAAGGTTCAGTATTTGTTGGCACATAATCAAAATGCTGGCGCAAAGTATTGTAGCAAGAATTCAAACTAGCAGTGCGAGTCTCAAGAGTATCAAGTCTATTAAAAATGCACACAAGAGAGGAATCAAAATAGGTTGGCATGCTATAAATTGTAATCAACTTCTTTTATAATATTGAAAGCTTGATCTCCATCACAATGAAGGAAATCTCCTTCAGCAGTAGCATCCAAAGCATATCTATAACGAAGAGAAAGTCCAAAGTAAAATCTACTAAGAAGCAAACTCAAAGTCATTTTAGGTTCAGTTTTTCCATGCCAATCATAAATTCTAGACCAAGCTTCTTTAAAGCTTTCCTCATCTTTCTGCTTGAAAGTAAAAATCATGTCCTCGGGCGACATAGTAGTAGCAACTGAACTAGACATAGTAAACTAAAGTAAAGAAATAACAACTACCAAGGATTCTTTTTTTGGGTTTTTGATATAAAGCAATGCAGGTAAAATAAATAAAGTAAAGCAAAACAATAACAAAGTAAAGGATGTGCGTGCGAAAACTCCCCTCGCAGAAGTCTTCTTCTTCCTCCCCGGCAACGGCGCCAGAAAATTAGCTGCTGCGTTTGATGGCGCCCAGTTGACGAGGGAGATTATTCTTCTGTGTTCCCCGGCAACGGCGCCAGAAAATTAGCTGCTGGCGCTAGGTTGACGCGGGAGCAGACTGTCCTTGTGCGTGGTGGATAACCAGCCCGTTGGGAACCCCAAGAGGAAGGTATGATGAGTATAGCAGCTAGTTTTCCCTCAGTTAAGAAACCAAGGTATGTCGATCTTGGAGAGGAGAGACAAACGACTGAAGGTGATGCGGAACCTGCACACACACAACCAAGTACTTTGTTCCCAACTTGCGATGAGGTTGTCAATCTCACTGGTTTGCTTGAAACAAAGATTATGAGCGTATCGAGTGGAAAACAGTAAAGTATGCGAGTAAAGTAAACAGTACGAGTAAAGTAAACAGGTGATAGCAATATGATGTAAATAGGACCGGGGTCCATAGTTCACTAGTGGTGTCTCTCCATAGATAAAATAACACATGCTGGGTAAACAAATTACAGTTGGGCAATTGATAGAATAAAGATAAACGTGATATGTCAAGAAGATCACTATGAGATTTACTCTGGGCATTACAACAAAATACATAGACCGCCATCTAACTGCATCTATGACTAATAATCCACTCCCGGGGATATCAATCCGAACACCCCAGTAGTATTAAGTTGCGAACAACAGATAATTGCATTAAGCAAAGTGTGTAATGTAAACAAAGCATATGCCCTTGAGCATATGAATGTTGTTTTCTCCCTAGTAGTAAGAGCACATCTACAACCTTAGAGGTTTCTGTCACTCCCCCAGGTTAAATAGAGGCATGAACCCACTATCGAGCATAAATACCCCCTCTTGGAGTCACTAGCAACTACTCGGCCAAGATAGCTACTAACAACGGAGAGCATGCAAGATCATAAACAACATAGAGATAACAAAAGATAATATTCAGTACAGCAACTTAATCATAAACACCAATATTCATCGGATCCTGATGTCTACGCACTTCTATTCTTGTAGACACTTGTTGGGCCTCCAAGTGCAGAGGTTTGTAGAACAGCAGCAAGTTTCCCTTAAGTGGATCACCCAAGGTTTATCGAACTCAGGGAGGAAGAGGTCAAAGCTATCCCTCTCAAACAACCCTGCAATTACGATACAGAAAGTCTCTTGTGTCCCCAACACACCCAATACACTTGTCAAATGTATAGGTGCACTAGTTCGGCGAAGAGATAGTGAAATACAAGTGGTATAGATGATTATAAGTAGTAAATACAATCTAGAATAAAAATCGCTGCGAGCAAACATGTAATAAAACAGCAAGTAAACGGTGTGCAAAGCTTGGAAACAAGGCCTAGGGATCATACTTTCACTAGTGGACACACTCCCAACAATATAACATGAATGAACAAATAAACAACTTCTCTCCACGATGGTACTCTAAATTACTCTCCTATTGAATAACACTAATCATTGCGTAGTGGCTACAGAAGCACCCCTTAAAGTTCATCAAGTACTTGACAAACACCACTCATAGAGACATCCAAATCAGATCACAATTCAAGATAGAAATCATTGCAACTTAGACCAAGTACTAACACGGTGCACACACTGTCAACATTACACCATGAAAGGAGGAATAGATCACTCAATACTATCATAGTAATAATTACTCTCATAATCCACAAGAGATCACGATCATAGCCTAAACCAAGTACCACCACGATGCACGCACTGTCACCGTTACACCATGGCAGGAGGAATAGATTACTTTAATAACATCACTAGAGTACACTATAACAATTAAGCATAGGAGTAGCATAATATCTGAATAATAACATCTACTTGTTCAACATGATACAAAGCTCACGATCACATAAAGATCACATCATGGGAGAGAGAGGTGAACCACATAGCTACCGGTAGAGCCCTCAGCCCCGGGGATGAACTACTCCCTCCTCATCATAGGAGACAGCAAGGTTGATGGAGATGGCGGTGAGGTCGATGGAGACGGCGGAGACGGCGATGGAGACCGATGGAGATGGATCCGGGGCACTTCCCCGTCCCGGCAGGGTGCCGGAACAGAGACTTATGTCCCCCGAAATTCGTCGATGGCGGCGGCGGAGCTGCGGAACTGTTTCTGGAAAATTGCCGAATCTCTTAGGGTTTTCCGTCCCGAGGCTTCTTATAGGCGAAGGGGCGATGTCAGAGGGCTGCCAGGGCCTCCTCACACAGGGGTGGCGCGGCCAGGGCCTGGGCCGCGCCAGCCCTGTGTGAGGGAGGCCTGTGGCCCCTCTCCTTCCTCTCTTCGGATGTCTGGATGCTCCCGGGAAAAATAAGACTTCTGGCTTTTGTTTCGTCCAATTCTGAGAATATTTCCTGTGTATCACTTCTGAAACACAAAAACAGCAGAAAACAGGGAACTGGCACTGTGACACTTGTTAATAGGTTAGTTCCGGAAATCGCATAAAAACGCCACAAAGTGTAATGAAACTCAAGGCAAATGGTGTAAAAACAAGCATGGAGCATCAAAAATTATAGATACGTTGGAGACGTATCAGCATCCCCAAGCTTAACTCCTGCTCGTCCTCGAGTAGGTAAGTGATAACAAAAGAATAATTTTTGAGGTGACATGCACCTACACAATCTTGATCATATATGTAAGCATTGGTGAGCTGGGATCAATAGAACTTAAAACATGGGCATGAAGATATAATCATGACAATAAGAACTTAGCAACCATGTTGTAAACATGCAAATGAACACAAACAAAAGATCATGAAAATGAAACAATGAAAGTCAAACGTGTGTTCAAATCATAAGGAAAAACATACAAATGGTTTTCAGCTTGTCCTTTATGGAGAGCAAAACATAAATGCATACGACACCTTCAAGTTTAAGAGGGCGACTAGATACAAGTAATTTAGGAACAAGTGAAACCAACAATATGAATCAATCAATGAAAACTTTGGGACAATGCACATTACACTCAGAATGACAACTATGCTCTCTTAATGGTGCATAAAGGTAGAAGGTGGTGACTCAACATAAAAGTAAAAGAAAGGCCCTTCGCAGAGGGAAGCAGAGATTAAACATGTGCTAGAGCTTTTCATTTGTAAAACAGAGAGATAAAAATTGGTTTTGAGAAGTGGTTGTCTTTGTCAACGACTGGCAATGGGGTTCTTACTATCTTCCATACAAAAATGAAGCAAGTTTTTGAGAGAGAGATTGGCACTTTTGTGCTCTTTTTATAAAGCTTGGCACTCCTCCCCACCTTTTTTTCTTTCTCAAACCATGGCTAACCGATTCCATCGGGTGCCCACCAACATTCACATTCCTTGGAGGAGTGCCTTTTTTCTTTTTTTTTCTTTTTGGAATAAGCAATATGGAAGATAGCAAATCCGACCACTACGTCCCCATGAGCTGAAAACAGTGTCACAAAACGAGAAGTGTTTTGAAGGTTTTTGAAAGGTAGCACATGAAAATTTACTTTGGAATGGCTTACAAATACCATGCATAGGAGTTTATAGTGGACACAATGGCAAACTTGGTTTTTGGGAGTTGGATGCATGAGTAGAGCTCATACTCAGTACAAAATGAGGGCTAGCAAAAGACTGGGAGCGACCAACTAAGAGAGCAATAATGGCCATAATCATGCAAAGCGACAAAGCAACATTAAAAGAAGCATAAGATGGCATCAAAAGTCAAAAACTAAATGATCATAGAGGCTATTGGCGACTTATTTTTGTAGTCAACATGTGTAAGCATGTGCCAAGTCAACCCAAATAAAGCATCAATGGAGAAAACCAAATAAATGCTTCCGAATAATATAAACAACGCATGATTTTTCAAAGGCTCATTAAGCAATCTCAGTTATTTGAGACAAGTCATGCTACAGCAAAACCACTAAGCATACTATCAAAAAGACATCAAGCATGACATGCAAAAGCCTAGGCCGCAGTCTACACAAGCTCCTTCTTGTACCACTTTTTTGCATAAAGCTTTTTCTCTTTTCCAACACCATTCAAACCTTTTTGAGGAAACTCTTTTGAGGAAAACCAACATAGACCAGAGGTCCAAATACACCTTGATGCAAAGATAAAACAAGATCTGAACACAAATCAAGGCGAAAAATGCAAACTAAACCCAGTAGCAGAAAAAGAGAACACTCATTGAAATGATAAGAGTAAAAAAATGGAGTGTTCTTGGCAAATGAAAAGCGAGTTCATCTCCTCCAAAACAACATGATGTGATCAAACCGTTTATTGCAGCAAACAAAACAAAACTAATAATCAAAACTAAAACAACTGACGCTCCAAGAAAAACGCATAGTGCATGAAGCAATAAAAATATAGTGTTTTGAAAGGTGACCTAATTTTTGCCGATGAAGAAGGGGTGCCTCGGGGGCATCCCCAAGCTTTGACGCTTGTACTTCTTGGATATTTCTTAGGGTGCTGGGCATCCCCAAGCTTGAGCTTTTGTCCATTCTTCAACTCATCTCATCATTCTCCAATCCCTACACTTGAAAACTTACTTCATACAAAACTAAACACAATTCTATTAGCAATATTAGTGCAAGCATAACATATAATCAATCCTCTTTTTGCTTCAGGTTTCAACTCAAAACCACCACATATATAGCAAATACTACTGTAGCAACTTCTCCAAAAGTTCCGTGATCAAAAGAACTCAAAAGGAAGCGATAAACTGGCAAACACAAATATTGGCAGAAATTTGTCAAAACTGAACAGCTGACAAAGGTCGAATTTTTGAGGGGTTTTCTGTTGCTCAAATCAAAAAGTGTTCAACTAAAAAAAGTTTGGATATAACCTGGGGCATATGCACAAGAAATCGCAGGTCCAAAAGATATACATAGAATTTATACGAATTTTTACGGTGCAGCACCGAAAACTGTTCCAGGACAGCAACATCCCCAAATCTTACCTCACTCAAATTAGAGGCTTCTCTTGGCACAAAAACGAAATAAACAAGATAAGGAGAGGTCATTACAGTAGTAATGACTTCCAAGACTCAAATAAAAGAAAAAGTACTGGAAATAAAACATTGGGTTATCTCCCAAGAGTGCTTTTCTTTAACGCCTTTGAGCTAGGCGCAGTAATTTGCAAAGATGCTCATGTGGGCGCCATATAAGAGCTTGAGGCAAAGGTGCCATATAGGAACTTAAAGCAATAGAGAGCATCAAAAAGCAAATGTGAAAGACATTTATATCTAAACCACTTCCTATGCATAGGAATCTTGTAAGAAAATAAATCAACGAGGCACATAGTAGCAAGCATGGATAGATAAAACAAGTACCACTTCAAGATTTGCAACATAAAGAGGGGAAACTTAATATTGTTGAGATCCATCAAACCATGTTTCCCTCTCTCATAATAACTTTCAGTAGCATCATGAATAGAATTAACAATATAACTATCACATAAAGCATCCCTATCATGAGCCACATGCATAAAAGAATTAATACTCACCACAGGAACAATAGTAGTAGGAGCAGATTCGACAGAATAATTATTCTCATCACCATAATCATCATAAATAGGAGGCATATTGTAATCATAACTAATTTTATCCTCAATAGTAGGTGAACTGAAAATATTATACCCATCATCATAACCATCATAAACTAGAGGTTTAGTATCATCACAAGCTAAAGAACAGCTATTTCGCAAAGCATATTCTTCAAACATATCATCATAAGAAGGAACATCACATATGGGAGATAAAATATTATCAGAACAAACTTTCTCCACTAAAGCTGGGGGACTAAAAATACCATACTCAACAAAACTAGCTTCCCCAAGCTTAGGCTTTTCTATAGCATTAGCAATAACGGTATTCAAAGCATTCGTACTAATAACACTGCTATGCGAAATAAACTCCAAAGGATTTTCAATTTTCTCTTCAAATCTAAAATCAGGAAAAAGACTAAAGAACTCTTTATTTTCCATTAAGCCTAACTAGTGAAAATAAAAACAAGAAACAAAAAGATGTAATTGCAGAATCTAAAGGAAATAACTCCGAGTACTCACACAGGAGGATGCGAGTACCTTTTACCTTACCTCCCCGGCAACGGCGCCAGAAAAGAGCTTGATGTCTATGCACTTCTATTCTTGTAGACACTTGTTGGGCCTCCAAGTGCAGAGGTTTGTAGAACAGCAGCAAGTTTCCCTTAAGTGGATCACCCAAGGTTTATCGAACTCAGGGAGGAAGAGGTCAAAGCTATCCCTCTCAAACAACCCTGCAATTACGATACAGAAAGTCTCTTGTGTCCCCAACACACCCAATACACTTGTCAAATGTATAGGTGCACTAGTTCGGCGAAGAGATAGTGAAATCCAAGTGGTATAGATGATTATAAGTAGTGAATACAATCTAGAATAAAAATCGCTGCGAGCAAACATGTAACAAAACAGCAAGTAAACGGTGTGCAAAGCTTGGAAACAAGGCCTAGGGATCATACTTTCACTAGTGGACACACTCCCAACAATATAACATGAATGAACAAATAAACAACTTCTCTCCACGATGGTACTCTAAATTACTCTCCTATTGAATAACACTAATCATTGCGTAGTGGCTACAGAAGCACCCCTTAAAGTTCATCAAGTACTTGACAAACACCACTCATAGAGACATCCAAATCAGATCACAATTCAAGATAGAAATCATTGCAACTTAGACCAAGTACTAACACGGTGCACACACTGTCAACATTACACCATGAAAGGAGGAATAGATCACTCAATACTATCATAGTAATAATTACTCTCATAATCCACAAGAGATCACGATCATAGCCTAAACCAAGTACCACCACGATGCACGCACTGTCACCGTTACACCATGGCAGGAGGAATAGATTACTTTAATAACATCACTAGAGTACACTATAACAATTAAGCATAGGAGTAGCATAATATCTGAATAATAACATCTACTTGTTCAACATGATACAAAGCTCACGATCACATAAAGATCACATCATGGGAGAGAGAGGTGAACCACATAGCTACCGGTAGAGCCCTCAGCCCCGGGGATGAACTACTCCCTCCTCATCATAGGAGACAACAAGGTTGATGGAGATGGCGGTGAGGTCGATGGAGACGGCGGAGACGGCGATGGAGACCGATGGAGATGGCTCCGGGGGCACTTCCCCGTCCCGGCAGGGTGCCGGAACAGAGACTTCTGTCCCCCGAAATTCGTCGATGGCGGCGGCGGAGCTGCGGAACTGTTTCTGGAAAATTGCCGAATCTCTTAGGGTTTTCCGTCCCGAGGCTTCTTATAGGCGAAGGGGCGATGTCAGAGGGCTGCCAGGGCCTCCTCACATAGGGGTGGCGCGGCCAGGGCCTGGGCTGCGCCAGCCCTGTGTGAGGGAGGCCTGTGGCCCCTCTCCTTCCTCTCTTCGGATGTCTGGATGCTCCCGGGAAAAATAAGACTTCTGGCTTTTGTTTCGTCCAATTCTAAGAATATTTCCTGTGTATCACTTCTGAAACACAAAAACAGCAGAAAACAGGGAACTGGCACTGTGGCACTTGTTAATAGGTTAGTTCCAGAAATCGCATAAAAACGCCACAAAGTGTAATGAAACTCAAGGCAAATGGTGTAAAAACAAGCATGGAGCATCAAAAATTATAGATACGTTGGAGACGTATTAGATCCCAACAAATCAAACATGTAGAATTACATAACGGTGATCTCAATCATGTAGGGCAGCTCATGAGATCTAAACATGAAGCACATGGTAGAGAAGACAACCATCTAGCTACTGCTATGGACCCATAGTCCAAGGTAGACTACTCACTCATCGCTCCAGAGGCAAGCATGGCGATGAAGAAGACCTCCGGTGGCGATTCCCCTCTCCGGCAGGGTGCCGGGAAGAGCTTCTGGACCCTCCCGATCTTTGGGTCGACGGCGGCGGCGGATCGCGATGTGTTCTGGAAATCTGATCGGGTACTTAGGTTTTTCCGTCGGGGGGTCTTTATAGGCGAAGGGGCGATGTCAGAGGAGGAGCCAGGCGCCCTCACGCGGGGCCCGCGCGGCCAGGGGCCTGGACGCGCCACCCCTGCATGTGGGGCCCTGGTGGCCCCCCTCCTACTCTCCTTCGGATCTCTGGAAGCTTCCGGGTAAAATAAGACTTCAGGAACTTGTTTCGTCCAATTCCGAGAATATTTCCTGTGTATCACTTCTGGAACACAAAAACATCAGAAAACAGGAAACTGGCACTGTGGCAACTCGTTAATAGGTTAGTTCCGGAAAATGCATAAAAGTGCCACGAAGTGTAACGAAACAATAGGCAAATGGTGTAAAAACAAGCATGGAGCATCAAAAATTATAGATACGTTGGAGACGTATCAGGGTGTTGGACGCCCAAGGCCAAGGACGCCCAAAGCGAGGCGGCAGTTGGAGGCGCTCGTGGTGGTGGTCACCGACGACGTGGGAGGAGGCGGATGGGGGGCCGGTGGTGGAGGAATTTCTTGCCGGCCATGGCACGGGGCGCCGCGTCAGATGCCCACCGGCGACCGGAGATGGGCCGGGGCGGTGGCGGTGGACTCGCCGGCGCGCAGGGAACGACCGGTTGGGCCTTCCCGCATTGCTTTGGCTGAGGTGGCATCTTACCTATATGTGGTGTGCTCTTACCCATATATTGGTAGGAGGTGCCAAATTTTGGGTGATCACCCAATATTTTTTGGTAGGAGACCACTTATAGGTAAGTTATTGGAGCAATGTTTTTGCTCCATCTTACCTAAGAAAGCGGGTGGTGGCTCTCTTACTCATATTTAGGTAAGCTGTTGGAGTTGCTCTAATGACTTGCATGAAGTCCTCCTTTAAAGAAGGAGGCTGTGAAGCAGTCCGAGCAAGGAGCCTTAATCAAATAGGCATGTCTAGAATGGCACTCCTAATCATAGAGAAAGGCAATACTAGGTCGTCAAGGTCTTAAGTCATCGAGTTATAAGGATGGTCAAATTGAAGTCAAGAGTGACACCAGCGTTTTGGTTACCGCCTGAGAAGTCTGGTTACCGGCTATCCCAACCACCGCCGGGAATTGGGCTAACAAACACATTGGCTTTTTTTAAAAAAAATGAAAATTTTGAACTTTAACCAGGACCATCTATAAATGGTCATACCGAGGAATTATGATTCAAAATTTGGGTGACAAATTCGTCTAGTAAACGGTCAGAATTTTTGGTAACCTCGGTAACGGAAATTCTGAGTCTCTGACCATCCTCAGGAATTTTTTCCAGCCAGGAACCAAAACCTTGAGTGACCTAGAACCCAAGAGAAGCAGTCGACATGTTTGGTCAACCAGTACCATGAGTCAACGATCAACCCATGACAAAAGTAGCAGCCGCATGCACGCCAACACCAAGTTTTTTTTTGGCAAAGCGCGACGGCCAAGTTTTTTTTGCAACATGGAAGATCCCTAAGGACCTAGATGCGTTGTTAATTCAGAGCAGTGGTGTTACATTTTACATGGAGAACCTTATGAAAAATACGAATTACAATCAAGGTCTCGCCTTTTGCACACGGGATCCTAGAATAAAAAAAGCGAATGCAATCAGTCCCTGGCCACCTTGCTCGCATCTTCTCATCTAGTCACAGCCAACATCTCAGTTGCCGGGAACGATACCACTTGGAACGGAGTAACCAAAGAACGCTGCGCTTCTGGAGTCAGAAGGCCTCCCCTTTAGTGCACCGACCAAGAGGTTGGTGCTAAGTTGACGTCGGCAAAAGATCCGAAGATCAGCCGAGGACACCAGAGCTCGGAGCGGCTGCCTTTCTTCCATAAGACGCGCGAGGGCCAAGTAGGAAGCCGCATGCAACACAAAGCACTAGATGCACGAATCTTGGAACATAACCCAATGGATTGCAAGGTGGCTAAGATTTAACTTATTTTCAAATGACTGGGAAGTAGCAAATCCAAAATAAATAATGTAACAAATGCATTTTATAAAAAAAAATGGCATAGATGTTCCATCCTTCAATCTGTAGTCCCCCTTTTGAAGACACCACTTTCGAAACAGTTGAAGGTTCTATTATTGCAGAAGCGAAATGGAATGGGATACATGTTGTTGAGTCAGACAACATTTCCTATGAAGTGTTCTATTACATGTGCAATGCATGC
Source organism: Dactylis glomerata (assembly GCA_007115705.1). Classification (NCBI taxonomy): domain Eukaryota; kingdom Viridiplantae; phylum Streptophyta; class Magnoliopsida; order Poales; family Poaceae; genus Dactylis; species Dactylis glomerata. The sequence goes on along the minus strand of QXEO01000625.1, from coordinate 9,391,876 downwards.
ATGTCTTGTCACATGCCTTACAGTAATTGAACCCATCTATATTCGCAACTCCTCGAACCTTAGCCGAAATATGAGAATAGCATGCTAATCACACATGCAAAACTTGCTTATCTGTTCCAAGATAAACATAGGATTCCACGGAAGGGTATGCCTTGAAGATGTTGTATATTTTCTGGCAAGCATCGTCATGGGTTGGTGTGAACATGTCTGACAGCCTCAAAATCATTCTTGTAAGCATTGGTGCACATCGAAAGAGTAGTTTCAAGAAATCAAGCTCATGATCTGCTCCTTTAATGCCGGCAATTTCCACCTCTTCAAGATGAGGCAAGGAGATATATTGGTTTCTCCAGCTCATTTCATCAACATGACAACGACAATATATAGGGTGTACTCCAGGTTCCTACATCAAGTGTGAAATATCTCAGCCGATCCTAGCTCGCAAGAGAATTTATGCTGATACTTAAGTATGTATATGTGTGAGATAATTATAAAGCATGAGCAGGCAATTACCAGGTCGACACTAAGCCTTCGTACAACACTGCGAACGCGATCTCTCTCAAGGAAATGCAACACGAATGCTCCAAAAACATGCCCCATCATCATGAGACGTAAGTTTAAGACAGAGATGTCAGCGACTAGATGTTTTTGTATCTCTTTGGGAAAGCTTTCTTTTGCATTATTAAAACTGACCAAGGAGGGGCCCTGCAAAAACATATTGGCAGGATTTATATCGTTTATCAAGCTATTAAAATTAGCCTCATTGTAGTATTTTCCTGAAATTTGTACTCCCTCCGATCGGAAATAACTGTCGGCAATTTTATACTAGCTTAGTACAAAGTTTGTACTAGTTATTTCCGATCGGAGGGAGTAGTAGTTAAATTAAGTAGAGAGAGAAGACTCACAAATTTTGCATGTATCTCAAGCGATGGGGCATGGACGGGGCTTGTTGCTATACTTAAGCTGAGTGTCCTCAGTCCCCAAAAGTCAATCCCATAGGGAGTGTACGGGTCATAGGAGCACTTGCATGAGAGCATCTCCACCACCGGTGCCAAGATGGAGAAACTGATGCCGGAGTGAGCACGGACGGCGGACGTGAATTGCTTAAGCACGGGGCCGACAATGTCGACGCTCAATGTCACGGCCCTCACGCTCTCCACGACAAGCTCCTCGAGGGACGGCGAGTGAACCTTGATTCTGGGGTTGTCGACGTTGCCGGGCATCTTGTACCGGAGCACGCGGAGACGCGGGCAGAGGGAGAGCATGGCGTGAAGGTCCTGGACGACGCAGCCAGCGAGGGAAAGCGTCTGGAGCGCAGAGAAGTGGCCCTCGCCGGCCGGCGGAGGCCTGACGCGGAGGAACGACGTGGCGTCAAGCCGGATCGAGCTGGCACGGGGGAAGCACGGCAGGTCGACGGTCAAGTAGCGATTGCCCATAAGCGGCGCGGGATCCTCCGGCGAGAGCCGCTCGGCGGCGCGCGGCAACGTATTGATGCGGAGGGCGCTCGGCCAGGAAAACTTGCGGGCGGGCCTGCGTCGCATGGCGACGCGGGACAGGGGCTTGTGGAACGCGACATCGCGGATGACGACCTCGGGGAGGCGGGCCGCGCCACCTCCGGGAGAGGAGGGCGAAGCGCGCGGCGGTGCGCGCGCAGCCGACGTCGACGAGCACCTGGAGGAGGAGGTCGTCGGGGAGTGCGCCGATGCGATCCGCTTAAGTATAGCAACAGGCCCCGTCGTCCATGCCCCATCGCTCGAGATACATGCAGATTTTGTGAGTTTTCTCTCTCTACTTAATTTAACTAGTACTTTTTTCAATAAAGGGCGCTTTATACTTAACTACCATAAATAAATAAATAAACTACAATGAGGCTAATTTTTATAACTTGATGAACGATATATATCCTGCCAATATGTTTTTGCAGAGCTCCTTGGCCAGTTTTAAAGATCCAAAACAAAGCTTTCCACAAGAGATACAAAAACATGTAGTCGTTGACATCTTTGTCTTGAACTTACGTCTCATGGCGAGGGGGCATGTTTTTGGAGCATTCCTGTTGCGTGTCCTTGAGAGAGATCGCATTCGCAGTGTTGTACGAAGGCTTAGAGCATGTCTAACAGACCCTCTATTTTTCTGCCCCGTAAAACGTGAGTAGATGGCCTTGTATTCACTTTCCATCGGCCGAAAACTCGTCCGTGCTAGCAGTCCCCGTATCCCCACCCCGTAATTTACGGGGTGGGGATACGGGGACTGCTAGCTCGGACGAGTTTCGAACCCCTCAAAACAGGGTTTTAGACAAATTGAATATTAAAACCAATACAACATCCACATTGAATAAAAGTTTTAAATCACACAATAATCATCATAATTATTACAATAATGTTTTTCGGAACTGCCAACAAATGTTCTAATGAAAGAATTAAACAAATAACAAATGTTCCCGCAATCAAACAATCAAGATAACTGTTTCACACATACAACAATAGGAAATGAATGTAAAAACTCATTGGCCATGCAACTGCTAGTGGTGATCAATCAGATCTTGGGTGAGCTGGTGATGAGTCTCCGCATTTTCAATGCTGCAATGAGCTGCAAGAAAACCTTCAAGCCGATCAGGGTTCCGCTGGGGCTGCACTCGGGTGCCAACATTGTCATAGAAACATGGCAAGTTCAACCCTCTCTCATCTTCAATGATCATGTTGTGAAGAATCACACAACATGTCATGATTTCAATAAGAGTTTTCTTGTCCCAAAACCTTGCAGGACCCCGGACAATGGCAAACCTTGCTTGCAAAACACCAAAAGCTCTCTCAATGTCCTTGCGGCATGCCTCTTGATTTTTGGTGAACCAAGCTTCTTTTCTTGTCAAAGGCCTGCCCTTTTTCTCTTTAATGGACTTGACAAGAGTTGCATAGTTAGGGTAAATACCATCTGTGAGATAGTACCCCATGGTGTATTCATTGTTCATAACTTTGTAGTTACAAGTTGGAGCTTCACCCTTAACTAGTCTTGCAAATAAAGGGGATCTATTCAAGATGTTGATGTCGTTGAGTGTCCCCGGCAGTCCAAAAAAAGCATGCCAAATCCATAAGTCTTGCGAGGCCACAGCTTCAAGAACAATGGTAGCATCACGGTTTTTGCCACAATACATTCCATGCCATGCTTTTGGACAATTTTTCCATGTCCAATGCATGCAATCCAAACTACCAAGCATCCCCGGCCACCCCCTCTTTTTATTGATCTCCATGAGTCTCTTTGTATCTTGCTCATCTGGAGCTCGGAGATACGTCTCACCATACAACTTGATCACCATCTTGGCAAACATACGCACGCAATCCATGGTTGTTTGTACACCAATGCGAAGGTACTCATCGGTATAGTCTGCTGGGATACCGTATGCAATCACCCTCATGGCGGCTGATATTTTCTGGTATGGGCTAAATCCCATGACATGGGCAGCGTTCCTCCTTTGCTTGAAGTAATCGCAATTTGCCTCGCAATTTAAGACGATTCTCTTGAACAAACTCCTATGCATTCGATACCTTCTACGGAAGAGGCGGGGAGGATAGGTCGGTACCTCAGTAAAATAGTCTTGCATCCGCTGTTCGTGGCCGAGTGCGCGGTTCCACGGAATGCACACACGCCCCATAGTGGATCCTTTTCTCTGATCCAGCAGCTTGGCGCGGTCCTCCATTTGCTTCATGCCGAACATGACCAGCATCACCTCCATGTAGTCGTCGTTCAGTACCTCGTCAAGGTCTGAATCGTCGGAATCCGACGAGGACCAATCGGTCGTCGAATCCACCAAATCCTCCATATGCACATCCTCCGAAGCCATCTACCACCGTGATGCATAGATCAACCTCCAAACACATCGATTGTACCGGCGAAAACGAAGAGGAACGTGGCGGGAGCACTCACCGAGGGCGCGCGGATCTCCGACGGCGGTGTGGCGGGCGTGGACGCAGCGCGGCGCGGCTCGGCGGGCGGCGGAGGGGCCCGGATCTGAAGGTTTCCGGCGGCGGCGCGCGGGTGGCTACGGCGGCGGCGAGGGGGAAAACGGATGCGAAATCTGAAATGTCCGCGCGTCCTAGCTGAAATGGGATGCAGGTTTCGCCCTCTATTCCCCTTCCCACCCCGCACAAGTAGGGGGCGAAGAGCCGCCCCGTAGCCAAAACTTCAAAAATTCGATACGAGGAGCTGATTTACGGGGTCTGCTAGACGGCTGGGTAGAGCTCTACCCCGTATATCGGCGGTTATTTTACGGGTTTGGGCCTTTTAGGGGGTCTGTTAGACATGCTCTTAGATATGAGGTAATTGTTTGCTCATGCTTTATAATTATCTCGCATACATACTTAAGTATCAGCATAAATTCTCTTGCGAGCTAGGATCCGCTGAGATATTTTACACTTGTTGTAGGGTCCTGGAGCACACAAATATTTTTGCAGTTGTCATGACGATGAAATGAGCTGGAGAAACAAAAATATCTCTTTGCCTCATCTTGAAGAGGTGGAAATTGACGGCATAAAAGGAGCAGATCATGAGCTTGATTTCTTGAAACTACTCTTTAGATGTGCACCAGTGCTTACAAGAATGACTGTGAGCCTGTCAAAGAAGTTCACACCAACCCATGATGCTTGCCAGAAAGTATACAACATCTTCAAGGCATATCCTTCTGTGGAATGCTATGTTTATGTTGGAACTGATAAGCAAGTGCTGCACGTGTGATTAGCATGCTATTTACATAATTTGGCAAAAGTTAGAGGACTTGCAAATGTAGACAGGTTTACTCACTGTAAGGCATCTGACAAAACATTAGGCATGCATTGCACATGGAATAGAATACTGACTCCTATGTCTTGTTCCATTTTGCTTATGTAGGGATAGAACCTTCAACTATTTCACAAGTGGTGTCCTCAAATGGGTGCAATAAAGATTGAAGGATAGAGCATCTATGCTAAAAAAATATATAATGCATTTGTTACATTATTTATTTTGGATTTGTTATATTAGGCCCACGTGTCAGGACACAGCCCATTTAAAAACTAAAACAAATGCCACTTCAGCCCAGTTAATAGAAAAAAGAAAAAATGGCAGGTCGTCTCCTCCCCCTGGAAACCACCCGCCACGAGCGCCGTCGCTCCCGATTGCTCGCCGGCGGGCACCGCCGCTCGGACTGCTCGCCGGAGAAAACCGCCGCTCCCGACTGCTCGCTGGCCTGCACCGTCGCTCTCCACTACTCGCCAGCGAGGACCGCCGCTACCCCTGCTCCAAACCCTCTCCCTGGCGGCGGCCGAATGGAAGATCTTGCTCTACAGGCTCGCTAGATTGGCGTAGGAGGCTCACGAAATCTTTATGTTTCTCCTCAGGTGGTCGGGGAGGCTTGTAAGGGCCTAATTCTACGGCGATTGCTCGCCGGAGCACGGATTTGTGCTCGCCGGCGCAAAAAATTTGGCCAAAAGATGCAGCGGCCATGGCGGTCAAGCAGGGTGGCGTCTCCACGCGCCTTCTTCTCCGGCGGTATAAAGGCTGCGTGCGCGCCTATGGACGCCAGCTGCTTGGGATCCCTCGACCTGGAGTCATGCTCACCAGCAGGGGTTTTGGGCGGTCTGGAACAGAGGACTAGGCGGTGGCCGCAGGGAGAGGGGGCGGGGCTAGGCGGCGGCCGCAAGGAGCAGGGTGCTGGGCGGCGGTGGGAGTGAGCAAGGTGTTGGTGGATGGGGTGCACGGCGGCGGTGGTTGGTGGTTGACCGGAGACCACAGGGATGGTCTTGGTGGACGAGGAAGAAGACATTCTTTATTTTTTAATATAAATTTTAATTTTTTATTAAGCTGACAAGTGGAAGTGTGGAACCCAGTCCATACCCTGTCATCAAGTTGCCACCTCAGCGCTGACTAGTGGGCCTTGCTGTCAGATTAGGTGTCAATTTATGTTTAGATAGTCATTCACGCGAATTGCAAAAAATCACCGTTGGATGGTAGATTTACGTTTCGAAAACGTAAAGTCCATTTCGTAAATTTCGCCTCAAATATAGTAGTTTTATACTATTCACTCGGACGCACCAGGTCATCATCAGCAAGCACCCTGGGATACAAAGCAAAGCTGCAAATTTCTCCTAATCATTCCACGCGCCTCCATCCACGCGCGGACGAGCTTATTCATGCATGCACTCATCTGGGCGGGCGTTCGAGTATCGGACGACCCCTAATTAATCGCCAGCACTTAGTACGTCCTAGTTGCCGCCGCCATTAGCGCCTGCCTGACGCGGCTCGCATAATGCTGGTTGATCCTCTACTATATATAAATCCCTTACTATAATGCTGGTTGATCCTCTCCTTTCTCAAGCTCTGAACTGTGAAGAAGGAGGAAAACACATCGATTCTACCACGACCGAGTATACATATGACGATCCCTAATTAATCGGCACAACTTAATGCAAATTGCGTCCTGCCTCCTGGCTGACGCGGCCGGCTGGCGCTAACACGCTTATTCACGGGATCCTCGTTGGCCGGAAGCAGCGGCGCTGATTCCGTAGATCGCCGGAGCTCGATATATATAAATCCCTTGGTATAATGCTGGTTGATCCTCTCCTTTCTCAAGCTCTGAATGAACTCTGAGAAGAAGAAGGAGGAAAACACCATTGACTCTACAGGTGAAGAACAAGGAGGAGGAGGGAAAACCCATCGATTCTACTGAAAGATGGGGAAGCCCGGAGCGTTGCTTACAGTGCTAGGTCTTGCCTTGGCGTTTGTTGATCTTGTGGCCGGCGGCAACTTCTACAAGGAGTGCGACGCGACGTGGAATCCCCAAAACTGCTGGGCTTCCGACAATGGCAACGCCGTCTCCCTCGCCCTCCTCAGCAACACCTCAGGTACACTATCTTTTTTTTTCTTTCTCGATTTCAATGCAGGCATTTTGGCCTCTCGATTTCAAGATTGATTATGTGGTTCGCCAGGCTCGCAGATCCGGTCCAAGAGGCAGTTCGTCTATGGGACCGTGTCGGTCATGATCCAGCTCGTCAAGGGCCACTCTGCCGGCACCATCACAACATTCTATGTAAATCCATTATATCTGCATTCTAGATCCATCTTTTTTTTTTCGTTAGTTCCATCAAGCACTGAGGCTAGTAGGCTAGGGATGACACTGATGCCAACTTCATGCATGCAGATATCGTCGGGAGGAGACTACCACGACGAGATCGACTTCGAGTTCCTGGGCAACGAGACCGGGCAGCCCTACACGATGCACACCAACGTCTACGCCGACGGCGTCGGCAAGAAGGAGATGCAGTTCCGCCCCTGGTTCGACCCCACCGACGGCTACCACAACTACACCATCTCCTGGACGCCATGCGCCGTCGTCTGGTACGTCGACGGCGTGCCCATCAGGACGTTCCGCAACTACCAGCAGAGCGACGGCGTCGCCTTCCCGGCGACCCAGCCCATGCACGCCTACGCCAGCATCTGGTCCGCCGAGGACTGGGCCACCGGCCACCCAGGGCGGCCGCGTCAAGACCGACTGGACCAAAGCGCCGTTCGTCGCCAACTACATGGACATCCAGCTCGACATCTGCGAGTGCTACGGCGGCGACTGCGTCTACCGCTGCGCCTGGCAGCAACAGCAGCACCACTATTGCGGTGGGCTCTCCGACGAGGAGAGGTGGAAGATGCAGTGGGTGCAGGACAAACAAAAGATCTACAACTACTGCGCCGACTACGAGGACGGCAAGGTGCCCGGCGTCGAGTGCAGCCTGCCCCAGTACTGAATACTACAACACGTACTGCTTCCTTGGACTTCATGCCGGGGATTTGCAAAGTGTGTATTCCTTGTTTTGCAAGGATTTACATATCAAATTAAAAAGAGCTCTTTTTCTACCAACATTTTACGGTACCAAATTTTGGAGGTGTACATTCTCGTACATTCTGCAATACCGGAACCTATGAATATCTCAGTAAAATGGAGGGCACTATCTACTTAATAAATGGAAAATAATTTGTATCACCACTACAGGAAAACAAGCCGCTGCCGTGTCCAGATGCTCTGCCGTGTGTCAGGATGAAGAGGGACACGGCAGAGGCTATGTCTGCCGTGATCAGAGCCAGCGTGGCACACGGCAGACCACCTAGCCACGGGGGAAGACACCTCGGACACACGGCAGACAATTGGCCACGGGGAAAGGGAAAAAGGACACACGGCAAACTGAGCGAGCACGGCAGAGACGGCAAAGACACACGGCAAACGAATTGCCACGGCACACTTCTGAGGACTTTGGCGCCACAACGTTCGGTTCCCGCCAGAACGTTGGCGCCAAAATACTACATATAAACACGGTAGTGTTATATCACATGCTATTTTAGCCCTTTTTGTGAACAATATGTCCCCGGAAAATTCCTGAATATATAATAATTTACTTTTTTCCTTCTAAACTGCATGCATTACTTTCCGTGGGAGGAAACGGGCGGGAAGAAGAGGGTGGAAAGAAAAGGCGGGAGGAAAAGGGCGGGAAGAAATGGGCGGGAGGAAAAGGGCGGGAAGAAATGGGCGGGAGGAAAAGGGCGGGAAAACAAGACACTCTGCCTATAAAAGGAGCATCGATACGCCGTGGCAAGCTGCTCAACAAGTCAAAGGACCACACTAGCCCCCCGGAATAACGCCGTCCGGAGAAATCTAGGGGGGTAGACCGCGCGTGGGCAGCGGGCTAGGGTTTCGCCGTAGACCGTGCTTCAGGGGTCCGGAACCCACCCAACTCATGCATGTGGACCTAAAATGTGTATGTATGTGTGATGTTGGGTTGGGAGATGCAATAGCTAGATCCCAGGTGTGACCTTCCACCTGTACCTACATTTCGGCTCGAGCTGACTTTTAGGTGGAAACTCCCGCGTCGGCTAAACCGGGGGGAATCTTGTGGTAAGCATGGGCAAACCTTTGCTTCCCATGTTCCTATGCCCTAACCAAAGTCAAAGGACCACACTAGCCCCCAGGAATAACGCCGTCCGGAGAAATCTAGGGGGGTAGACCGCGCGTGGGCAGCGGGCTAGGGTTTCGCCGTAGACCATGCTTCGGGGGTCCGGAACCCACCCAACTCATGCATGTGGACCTAAAATGTGTATGTATGTGTGATGTTGGGTTGGGAGATGCAATAGCTAGGTCCCAGGTGTGACCTTCCACCTGTACCTACATTTCGGCTCGAGCTGACTTTTAGGTGGAAACTCCCGCGTCGGCTAAACCGGGGGGAATCTTGTGGTAAGCATGGGCAAACCTTTGCTTCCCATGTTCCTATGCCCTAACCAAAGTCAAAGGACCACACTAGCCCCCCGGAATAACGCCGTCCGGAGAAATCTAGGGGGTAGACCGCGCGTGGGCAGCGGGCTAGGGTTTCGCCGTAGACCGTGCTTCGGGGGTCCGGAACCCACCCAACTCATGCATGTGGACCTAAAATGTGTATGTATGTGTGATGTTGGGTTGGGAGATGCAATAGCTAGGTCCCAGGTGTGACCTTCCACCTGTACCTACATTTCGGCTCGAGCTGACTTTTAGGTGGAAACTCCCGCGTCGGCTAAACCGGGGGGAATCTTGTGGTAAGCATGGGCAAACCTTTGCTTCCCATGTTCCTATGCCCTAACCAAAGTCAAAGGACCACACTAGCCCCCAGGAATAACGCCGTCCGGAGAAATCTAGGGGGGTAGACCGTGCGTGGGCAGCGGGCTAGGGTTTCGCCGTAGACCGTGCTTCGGGGGTCCGGAACCCACCCAACTCATGCATGTGGACCTAAAATGTGTATGTATGTGTGATGTTGGGTTGGGAGATGCAATAGCTAGGTCCCAGGTGTGACCTTCCACCTGTACCTACATTTCGGCTCGAGCTGACTTTTAGGTGGAAACTCCCGCGTCGGCTAAACCGGGGGGAATCTTGTGGTAAGCATGGGCAAACCTTTGCTTCCCATGTTCCTATGCCCTAACCAAAGTCAAAGGACCACACTAGCCCCCCGGAATAACGCCGTCCGGAGAAATCTAGGGGAATAGACCGCGCGTGGGCAGCGGGCTAGGGTTTCGCCGTAGACCGTGCTTCGGGGGTCCGGAACCCACCCAACTCATGCATGTGGACCTAAAATGTGTATGTATGTGTGATGTTGGGTTGGAAGATGCAATAGCTAGGTCCCAGGTGTGACCTTCCACCTGTACCTACATTTCGGCTCGAGCTGACTTTTAGGTGGAAACTCCCGCGTCGGCTAAACCGGGGGGAATCTTGTGGTAAGCATGGGCAAACCTTTGCTTCCCATGTTCCTATGCCCTAACGAAAGTCAAAGGACCACACTAGCCCCCCGGAATAACGCCGTCCGGAGAAATCTAGGGGGGTAGACCGCGCGTGGGCAGCGGGCTAGGGTTTCGCCGTAGACCGTGCTTCGGGGGTCCGGAACCCACCCAACTCATGCATGTGGACCTAAAATGTGTATGTATGTGTGATGTTGGGTTGGGAGATGCAATAGCTAGGTCCCAGGTGTGACCTTCCACCTGTACCTACATTTCGGCTCGAGCTGACTTTTAGGTGGAAACTCCCGCGTCGGCTAAACCGGGGGGAATCTTGTGGTAAGCATGGGCAAACCTTTGCTTCCCATGTTCCTATGCCCTAACCAAAGTCAAAGGACCACACTAGCCCCCCGGAATAACGCCGTCCGGAGAAATCTAGGGGGGTAGACCGCGCGTGGGCAGCGGGCTAGGGTTTCGCCGTAGACCGTGCTTCGGGGGTCCGGAACCCACCCAACTCATGCATGTGGACCTAAAATGTGTATGTATGTGTGATGTTGGGTTGGGAGATGCAATAGCTAGGTCCCAGGTGTGACCTTCCACCTGTACCTACATTTCGGCTCGAGCTGACTTTTAGGTGGAAACTCCCGCGTCGGCTAAACCAGGGGGAATCTTGTGGTAAGCATGGGCAAACCTTTGCTTCCCATGTTCCTATGCCCTAACCAAAGTCAAAGGACCACACTAGCCCCCAGGAATAATGCCGTCCGGAGAAATCTAGGGGGGTAGACCGCGCGTGGGCAGCGGGCTAGGGTTTCGCCGTAGACCGTGCTTCGGGGGTCCGGAACCCACCCAACTCATGCATGTGGACCTAAAATGTGTATGTATGTGTGATGTTGGGTTGGGAGATGCAATAGCTAGGTCCCAGGTGTGACCTTCCACCTGTACCTGCATTTCGGCTCGAGATGACTTTTAGGTGGAAACTCCCGCGTCGGCTAAACCGGGGGGAATCTTGTGGTAAGCATGGGCAAACCTTTGCTTCCCATGTTCCTATGCCCTAACCAAAGTCAAAGGACCACACTAGCCCCCCGGAATAACGCCGTCCGGAGAAATCTAGGGGGGTAGACCGCGCGTGGGCAGCGGGCTAGGGTTTCGCCGTAGACCGTGCTTCGGGGGTCCGGAACCCACCCAACTCATGCATGTGGACCTAAAATGTGTATGTATGTGTGATGTTGGGTTGGGAGATGCAATAGCTAGGTCCCAGGTGTGACCTTCCACCTGTACCTACATTTTGGCTCGAGCTGACTTTTAGGTGGAAACTCCCGCGTCGGCTAAACCGGGGGGAATCTTGTGGTAAGCATGGGCAAACCTTTGCTTCCCATGTTCCTATGCCCTAACCAAAGTCAAAGGACCACACTAGCCCCCAGGAATAACGCCGTCCGGAGAAATCTAGGGGGGTAGACCGCGCGTGGGCAGCGGGCTAGGGTTTCGCCGTAGACCGTGCTTCGGGGGTCCGGAACCCACCCAACTCATGCATGTGGACCTAAAATGTGTATGTATGTGTGATGTTGGGTTGGGAGATGCAATAGCTAGGTCCCAGGTGTGACCTTCCGCCTGTACCTACATTTCGGCTCGAGCTGACTTTTAGGTGGAAACTCCCGCGTCGGCTAAACCGGGGGGAATCTTGTGGTAAGCATGGGCAAACCTTTGCTTCCCATGTTCCTATGCCCTAACCAAAGTCAAAGGACCACACTAGCCCCCCGGAATAACGCCGTCCGGAGAAATCTAGGGGGGTAGACCGCGCGTGGGCAGCGGGCTAGGGTTTCGCCGTAGACCGTGCTTCGGGGGTCCGGAACCCACCCAACTCATGCATGTGGACACACCCAAATGTGTTCATGTATGTGTGGAGAATGTAAAAGCAAAAAAAAAATATGTAGATGTATTATATGCAATCTTATGAAATAAATAAGATAAAGAAAATGTAAAAAAAAATGTCTGCCGTGTGCAGACACACGGCAAAGTGTCGGCAGGATGTCTGCCGTGTGCAGACACACGGCAAAGGGGAGGCACACGGCAGACAGGCGGGAACTTAGCCGTTCGTGCCTCCCCACCAACCACTCACGCACGCGCGCCCTAGCTCTGCAACGACCGCCGCCGCCTACAACGACCGCCGCCGCCGCCGCCGCTCCTCCCTCCCCCACCGCCACAGCCCTTCCTCCCTACTCCCCCGCCGGCGCTAGCCCCCTCCCCCGCCGGCCGACATGGACGCTCGGGGCGGCCTGAGCTAGCCTGCCCCCGGCCGGCTCCCTGCAGCGCCCCGGCCGCGCCCCTGCCGCGCCCCGGCCGCGCCTCCACCGGCCACCCCCCCGACCGTCGACCTCCTCTGCCGGCCGCCCCCTGCTCCAACCGCGCCTCCACCGGCCGCCCCGCAGCTGCACGGCCCGGCCTGCTCTCTGCCACCGCCGGCCGGCCGTGGCCTCCTCGGACACCTCCTGCACATCGACCTCCTGCAGGTATGTTAGGTACCGCTAGTGTTAGTTTAGCTAGGTAGTGCTAGTTTAGGTTAGGTAGTGTTAGTGTTAGTTTAGGTTAGTTATAGTGGCAGGGGTGGTGTTAGCTAGTTTAGGTTAGATAGTTCAGTGTTAGTGTTATTTTAGGTTAGTTAGTGGCAGGGGTATTGTTAGTTTATGTTAGGTAGTGGTACTGTTAGTTTAGGTTAGTTTATTAGGTTAGTGTACTACTAGCTAGTTTAGTTTAGTTTATTAGGTTAGTGTACTACTAGCTAGTTTAGTTTAGTTTATTAGGTTAGTGTACTGCTAACTAGTTTAGGTTAGTTTACAACCATTATTAAATGATATTCTCCTCCATGCAGGATATGGCTTGAGTTTGAGAGTGAGACCGGGCCGCATGACACTTTGCAGGAGCGTAGCTGATCTTCTTCACTTTTACCGTTTGGTCACGCTTCGAGGGTATAAACCATTTCCCACTCTTGTATCTAGGGTTTATTTTCTTGTATAGAGAACCAAGTCGGTCGCGAAAACCTAGGCGTCTCCCGTTCGGAAGGATTACGCGGACAAATATGCATTGAGTTGCATATTTTTAACCGTAATCCTTCCGGATTGTCCACGTTCTTTGGACAGCCGGAGGATGTGTAGATTGGGTACGTTTTCCATGTTCTACCCGTACCGAGACAGGATTTCGGCAGCGCCTTCCCGTTGTTCTTCGGATGCACACCCTCTCGGCTCTTTTGCCAAGACGTGCATCTGGAGAACAGCGGGGAGGTGCTGTCGAAATTTTGACTCGGTACGGGTAGAGCATGGAGAACGTACCTAATCTGCACATCCTCGGGTGGGATTAGGATACCTATTAGAGAGGTAGGTGCATGCATGACGTAAAAATTGTATATGTTGAAATTATTAAAACTAACACCTCATAAGATGGCATGTGTTTTGGTACTTATCAGAAGATGGAGAATCGTGAGTGGATGTACAAGGGCCGACCAAGTCGGTGGGAGTTGACTGATGAATGGAAGGAAAAGACTGGGAAGTTTGTGGAAAGGGCTTTTCGGATAGACCCTAGACCGAATGGTACCTGGTGCCCCTGTAGCAAATGTCGAAATATAAGACGTCATCCGAAGGAGGTTGTGAGTAAACACCTGGTTACTAATGGGTTCACACCTTTCTACCATGTTTGGAAATTCCACGGTGAAAGCACATCAAAACATGGTAGTACGGTGACGCAGCGGGCCAGACAGATTATCCCGACGACAGAATTTGATACTGGGATTGACGACTGTTTGGACGACTTCCTTAATGCAAATGCACCTGAAAGTCCCGCCGTGGAGGAGGAGACAAATGGGGAGACAGCGGGTGAGGATCCGGAGGAGAACACGAAGCAGTACTACGATACTTTGTTTGCGGCGCAGAAACCCCTTCATGAACATACAGAGGTTACACAACTGGATGCCATCGCACGCCTAATGGCATTTAAGAGCGACAGGCACCTCAGCAGAGATGGCTTCGATGATCTTCTAGCTGTCGTTGGCAGCCTTCTGCCGAAAGGTCACCTCTTGACGAAGAGCATGTACGAGTCCAACAAAATCCTCCGTTCACTGAAGATGTCATATGAGCAGATACATTGTTGTCCAAAGGGATGCATGCTATTTAGAAAAGAACATGCGGACACAACATATTGTATCCATTGCAATTCCTCTAGGTACTTTGCGGTTGACGCCGGTAATGGTCAGAAGAGGCAGACTAAGGTTGCCCAAAAGATCCTCCGGTACCTTCCGTTCATACCGAGGATCCAACGCCTATTTATGACCAAGGAATCTGCACAACAGATGCGATGGCCTGCACTAGGGAAAAGATACCGTGACAAGATGATACATCCATCAGATGGTGAAGCATGGAAGTCGTTTGTAGCAAAATATCCAGTGAAAGCGGGCAACCCCAGGAGTGTAGCAGTTGCGATATCAACCGATGGGTTCAATCCATATGGTATGTCTGCTGCAATATACAGCTGTTGGCCCGTGTTTATCATTCCCTTGAACCTCCCCCCAGGTGTATGCATGAGACGACAGAACATGTTTGTGTCGATGATTATCCCAGGACCGAAATACCCGGGGAAGAACATGAATGTGTATTTGGAACCACTGTTTGACGACATGCTTGATGCCTGGAACGACCGTGGGGTACGAACATATGACGCCGTAACAAAGGAACACTTTGATATGTATGTCTGGTTTCACACATCTCTGCATGACCTACCAGCACGTGCTTTGTTCTGCGGCTGGTGTACACATGGGAAGTGGCCTTGCCCGGTGTGCAGGCAGGCAGTGACTTTCCTTTGGTTGAAGAAGGGAGGCAAGTATTCTTGCTTTGACCAACATCGACAGTTCCTCCCCCCGGATCATCCATTCAGGAGTGACATAAAGAGGTTCAGAAAAGATGTTGTTGTCCATGCTCCACGTCCTAGTATGATGACTGGAACCGAGCTAAAGGCCGAGTTAGACTCTCTCATGCCTAATCCCAATGGTACTGGTTTCGAGGGATATGGGGAGACACACCAATGGACCCACATTCCGTGCTTCTGGAAGCTCCCTTACTTTAAGGATTTGGAGCTCCCGCATAACATTGATGTAATGCACACTGAGAAGAATATTGCCGAGGCCCTATGGAGCACAATCATGGACACTGAAAAGACAAAGGATAATGTTAAGGCTAGAATTGATCAACAACAATGGTGTGATAGGACAAAGTTAGACATGCAGCCTCCTGGGGTCAAAGGACCTAAGTGGTCAAAGCCAAAGGCTCGATTCTGCCCTTCACGTGCAGAAAGGAGAGAAATATTGCACTGGATTGTGGACAGCTTGTACTTCCCTGATGGGTACGCAGCTAATTGGGCGAGGGGAGTGAATATGGAAACGTTGCGAGTAGTGGGGCTCAAGAGTCATGACTATCATGTATGGATTGAGCGGATTATGCCGGTGATGATTCGAGGCTATGTCGACGAGGAGACTTGGCAAGTGCTGGCAGAGTTGAGCTTTTTCTTCCGTCAACTTTGTGCTAAGGAATTAGACATAGAAGTGGTCAAGAAGCTAGACCAACAGGCACCCGAGTTGCTTTGCAAGCTTGAGATGCTTCTTCCGCCAGGGTTTTTCAATCCGATGCAACATATGATCTTGCATCTCCCGCAGGAGGCGTTAAAGGGGGGGGCAGTGCAGTTTCGTTGGCAGTTCGGGCCCGAGAGAGTGAATAAGGATATTCAGCTTAAAACCGGCAATAAAAACAAGCCCGAGGCATCCATTGCGGAGGCAACCCTTACCGAGGAGGTGTCAAATTTCACGACAAAGTACTATGATGACAACATTCCCACTCGGCACAATCCTGTCCTTCGTTACAATGCTGCCAACCATGAAGAGGTACCCAAGCTTAGCATCTTTGTCGGGCTAGGTGGCAAATCAAGTGGCGCTAAGAGAACGACGATAAAAGGATCCGAATGGGATTTTATACAATCTTATGTCTTGAACAGCATGGAGGAAGTGAAGCCGTACATCAAGTAAGTTCGGTTCATCACTTTGTTTTTCGCAATCCTTCATAAATTTGTGACTAATTAATCCTCCTATCATTGGCATAGACGGTTCACTGAAATACATTGGAAGCAAAATAGGGATCCTACCTTTGAAGAAGCTACGGAAATTTTTAAAAGTGGTGGTAAATTTGGTTTCATCAGCCGGTTCTCCGCTTTGGTACTTCTCTATCTAACTAGTACATTCGTCGACCTCCTCTAGATTCCAATATCTTCTTCTACTAAACTTCTTGTACTAAACTTGTAGGCAAAATCGGAGAAAGAAATGATACCAGAGCTGAAACAAATTGCTAATGGCTTTAAATATTCCGTCGAGTCATTTAATGCTTACGACGTGAACGGGTATCGCTTCCATACCCACAGTTACACACAGGGTCGACCGAACCGGAAGACAATAAATAGCGGGGTCCTGTGTGAAGGCTCAGATGGACTTCATTACTATGGAAGAGTGGAGCATATATACGAGCTGAATTACGGTTTTGGCAAAGGGCATAACCCCGTGGTATTCAAATGCCATTGGTTCGACCCAAATCGGGTGAAACGGAAAACCGACATTGGTTGGGTCGAAGTTGAACGAAGCTCCGTATATGCGGGATCTGATGTCTACATTTTGGCTACCCAGGCCTTTCAAGTATTCTATCTTCCGTACCCATGCAAAAAACCGAGCAAGCGCCTGCAAGGTTGGGATGTTGTAATCACGGTACCGACGCGTGGTAGGCCACCTTTGCCTAACACGGATGATTACCGCATCGACAGCTCGAGATATGATGCCGACTTTTTCCAAGATGAAGGGCTTCCAGGAAATTTCACTATCAACTTGGAGATCGATGAGGACATGGTCGTAGATGACGAAGAAGACGAAGCTGCACACATGGAGGAAGACACTCCGCAGGATGAAGTGGAGGAGGTTAAGAACCAACATGACGTGACATTACTTGAGCGATTCCACCAAGGCCTTGACCTTGATGATCCGGCCGGCCCACCTCCAGATTATGTGCCTGATTATTGGTGGGGAAATCTTGATAGCGATGACGAAACATTGGATCCAAGAGTGGATCGTAGTGATATCGACACGGGCTACTGAAGTGATTTGTAATAGCTAGACTATTTATATATTTCCTCTATCATGTGTAATAATGGATTTCTGTAGCTAGACTATTTATGTATGTCCTCTATCATGTGTAATAATGGATTTCTGTTTATTCAAACTATTTATGTATGTCCTCTATCATGTGTAATAATGAATTTCTGTTTATTCAAAATTTCATGCATGTATTAATATTCATTGTCTACCATGTGTACTAATGGAGATTCTCTTGATGTCAATGCAGGTGATTGAAAAATGCCAGGAGGAGGAGCTGTGAAGAAGGCAAAGCAAGTGGCCAAAAAAGTTAAGTCGGTGAAATCTTTGTTCAGCAAGACGGTTGCTGAGCCTGGACGATCCAGTTCTAGTCAGACTCAGAGTCAGCCAGCTGTAGGCGCATCGCGTCGCCGCTCCAGGAGGCCTCCTCGAGCCCTTTCTCCTTCTCCACCCCCTGCAGACGAGGAGGAGGGAGATGCTGAGGACGATGGGGACTGGCAGCACGACGAGGGAGGGGACCAGCAGCACGAGGATGGTGGGGACCAGCAGCACGAGGAGGGTGCTGAGGAGCCACACCAGCAGCCTGAGCTCACTGGGAGGAGGCTGAGGAGGCTGAGGAGGCTGAGGAGGAGGCTGACTGGGCGAGCTTGTATGAGGACCCCGCCGACTACGACGAGCAGCGGTGGATACCTGTGCCTATGGATCAGTTTGAGGAGCGCAACGAGGGCATGAAGAAGCCTTTGCCCCACAAGGTTTGGCAGCGTGGGCCTACGGGGCTCCCCGAGAGACCACAAAATCCCTTTGCGGTCCTCATACCAAAGTCTGACCGGTACGTTTTTTGACTCACATAACATTTCGCAATTTCCTTTTTATATCCTCATGTTGAAAACTCTTGATCTTTGTTGTGTAGGTCCTACCACTTCGACGGCCGTACACCTCCAGAGCGCGCCTACGCGAGCATCATGGGATGTTGTGTTAGGGACAAGTTCCCTGGGTTGGTGACGCTGCCTGATGGAAGAGTCACGGTAGCTTGGACTTGGAAGCACTACAGCTACCCGTCGGTCGTTGGTGAGGAGGAGGATGAATTTGAAGTGCATAACGCCTAGCAGCGAGTGTTGTGCCAGTTTTGGGTAAGTTTCTATGATTTCACAGCATTCAATAACTCCTAATTGTAAATTGTAACTTTGTTCCTTTCTGACCTTACTGAATGCTTTTGTAGCAATACTTCAAGCCACACGAGGCATACTGGGATGAGTGCCATAAGGTGGCATGCAAAGTAGCCCAGAAGCAAGTCACCGACATGCACTACGAGGCGCGCATTCAGTGCATCATCAATTGGTATGCCGAGTACCGGTGGATTCAGTTGACAAAGGCCGATGCCCGGAAGGTGAAGTACTTTGAGCCATGGCAGTACATGCAGGTAAATGCATATCGATTACTATCAACTAGTTGGCTATCTTCTCTAGTTTCATTAAGTGTATATTTTCTGTCTCTAGGCGATTCCTCAGTATTGCAGTGCGAAGAAGCAGTGCTTCGCGAGGATGGTAGCGTGGTGGACCTCCCCTGCGTACTGGAAGAAGCACGAAGAAGGTAAAACACGGCGTGCTTTGATGGGCGGTGGATCACACCATCAAGGCAGCGCATCCTTTCAGATCCACGTCCAGAAAAAGGTGAGCAAAAGTATTATTTATTCTTCATGTCAAGTTATCATTTTCTCCATACTGCTGTTTTCTATCACTCATCCTTTATTCTCTCATTTGCAGACACTTGAGACGGGCGTTGTGCCAGAGTTCTTCCCGTTTTGGAATAGCTTCCGTGAGAGGAAGGGCCCGCCAGATCCCGTTGTGGGTACGTCACTCAACATGGGGGGGGGAAGCAGCGGAAGGAAGCGTACGTGAGGAAGTTCAAGCAGAAGCACGGAGAGGATTCCGACCCTTACAGTGCGCCCTTTGACGCCGAGGTTACACATCTTGATCTTGTCCATTTTTGCTCCGTAGTACACTTGTGGAGATTTAGCCATACTTGTTGTGCTTCTACACTCTTAGGTTGCTGTGATGGCGGGACAAGGGAAGAAGAATGGTCGCCTATATGTTGGTCACGGCGCTATTGATCCAGCGACCGTTCCATCTCTCTCCGATGTCCGTAGATCCAGGACGAGCTCCAATCCCGGTGTAGAGACTCGCCCGTCGCCTTCTCTTGGAGCGCTCGCCGAGGTTCAAGTATGTCTCTCTCGGTCTACTTCACTTCATCACACTAGTGGAACATTGATAACATTGCAATGCCAAAACATAGGCTCAATTGGCCGAACAGATCCGACTGCGAGAGGAGGCCCAGGCCGAAGCTAGGCGCATGCAAGAGCAGCAGAATGCGATGCACGCCATGATGCAACAGAAGTTTGCATATTATGACCAGCGACTAATGGTGAGTTTCTTTGTAGGCAGGAATAATATCAATTCCATTCTTCTAGTAACCTCATACCTCCGCATGTGTTGATTTGCAGGCCATGGACCCATCCGGTACCTCGTCTTCGCATGGTACTCCTACTTCTGCTACCCCCCAGCACTGTCCCCCTATGCCATGGGTAAGTAGAATTTCCTATTGTCAATCAATCCTCAGAATTCGGTTAATATTGTCTAACAGGAAATTCTTTTCCATTTGCTAGCTTTTCCCGACTGGGCTACCATATCAGTTTCCGCCTAGTGCTACTTTTCCCACTGGGTATCCCCCGATGCCCCCGGAGATGATGACAGCATATCAGGTTCCGCCTACTGCAGGGACTTCCGCTATGCAAACCTCCCCAGAGATGACGGATGCAGGAGGTCAACCACACGTCACCAATGATAGCCTAGTCAACAAGCTCTTCTAGAAGGTGACTTGTCCTACCTTTGTGCTCCTCTCGTGTATTGTACACTTGTGAAAATCTAGACCTAGTCCATAATAGAGAAAAAAACATAGCATAATGTTGCCATATTTGCTTCCTAGTGTACTAGTCAAAATTTTGTCCATAGAGCTTGCCATATTTGCTTCCTAGTGTACTTGTGAAAATCTAGACCTAGTCCATAATAGAGAAAAAAACATAGCATAATGTTGCCATATTTGCTTCCTAGCATAATATCATGTTCAATACATGCTTGTTGTTAATAATCTTGTCCATAGAGCTAAATGGCCATAATTTTGTTCATAAGATAGTTATAGGGAACTAATGCTTGTTGTGCTTTGTCAACTTGTAGGTTTGTGTCGCGGAGCTCGTGGAGTATGGTTGTTGCCTTTGTGCACTTGTTGGCATCGTGCACGCAACCATCTATTTGTGAACTTGGTCATCTATGTGTTGATGATGGTGTACCACTTGTGAACTTTGCTATCTATATGTTGATGTTAGATGATAGTGTACTAGTGAACCATGTTATGTATGTGTTCATATGGTGCTATGTGATGTCTAGAGGACAAATGCATCAACTTTGATGATTTCATGATGTCATATGGTTCTATGTGATGATCTAGTGGTATATTGGTGAAGTGGTGATGTTGTTATATATATATTGTTGGTATTGAAGATCTGGAATTATATATGTGCATATTTTGTTTGAATTGCAGGGAATAATTCGAAAACAAATGAAATCTGGAAAAAAACTGGGTCTCTACCGTGTGCACACACACGGCAAAGAGGACAAAAGTCCTCTGCCGTGTGCAAGCACACGGCAAACTGGACACGTGGCGCTCACCTGTAGACCTGGGAGAGGCCTGGGTGGACCAAATGGTCACTGTGCCGTGCAAATCTAACACACGGTAAATAAGCTGCACGGCAAAGACTGGGCCCCGCCACGGTGCTGGTCCAACCGGCAGTCAAAGGATGACACACGGCAGACATGGCACACGGCAGATGGTCTGCCGTGTCCAATGAGACACACGGCAGAGAGGGGCCCCACCCTGGCGAGCAGCAGACGCCGAAGTCACTTTATTCTGCCGTGCATGCCCTAAAACACACGGCAGACACTCTGCCATGTCCTGCTGGCACGGGCACACGGCAGACATCCTCTGCCGTCGCTGTCACTGCCGTGACCACTCTGCCGTGTGTCTGCACACGGCAGATGGTCTGCCGTGCCCAAAAGAGGATCTGCCGTGTGAACGGCAGACACGGCAGAGGCGTGGATTCCGGTAGTGCACCCCCGGAGGATCGGGTCATGCTAGCTACGTGTCTACTGCGTGGCTACCAAGTGGAAATTAGGACGCGGCATAAAGGGGCACACCAAGTGATTTTATCTACTCCCGACCTCTCCCCTCCACTCGTCTAGTCATCTTCTCCGCCCACCTTTTCTCTCCCTAATGTCTGCCATCTCTAAAGATGGCAATGGAGCGGGTTTGGACGGATATTGTAAAACCAAATCCAAATTCAAATTCATCAGCCTCACCTTGCCCCGCCCATAAAAGTATCCATGGGCATAGATGTCGCTCCAAATCCAAACCTACCGGATATCCGGGTATCCACGGATATCTATGTGTTTAAACACTATGTACATCACCATAATCATATTGGGATATTTCGGCACTTCGGCGATATTTCAGCAATAATTATATGGATAATGGAGGAAGGGGGAGTGGCTGACACGATCGCGGTCGCTTTGACCGACTAGTCTGCCTGGTCGGATCAAAATAATTAGCATTTAAGGTTGGACGATAGGTGTATTAATTAGCATTTAGGCCTAGGCAAAAATACATAACTCACTAACATGTGGGTCCTGCCTATTAGCTGGATATCCATTGGATATCCGTGGAGCGAAACCTGTGCCCGTGCCCACCCCATTAGTAAATGGATATCCGCCCCATGAAATCCATGGGCGTGATCGGCCCTCCATACCCGTGCCTGCCGGATTGGATATCCGTGGATAGCCGGCTCCATGGATAAAATTACCATCCTTAGCCATATCTCACCACCATGCCGCACTACGTTGCCGCCGTCGCATTCCTCTAAGCGTTGACTCGATCCGTTCCTCTCTCACTTGACGGCTCCTCTCGCTGCTTCCATCGCCTCACCCCCGATTTGCTCTCATGCAGGAATCGACGACGATCAGGTGGTGCTACGTGCTACAAGAAAAGGCCGCCGGTGCTGCAAGCCATCAATGTCAGAGCTGTAGAGTGCCATCGTGGTTTCTTCAAGACCGGTGGCAGGCTGCTACAAACAGGAGGTCGTTGTTATTGGTGTCACTACCGCAAAAGCTCGATGCGGCCACAGCACGCGGCGATGCTTCTAGCCTGGAGGCGTGATGCTGCCTAGCACGGCTGGGTTGATCCATGGTGGTGGATGCTACGAAGGCACGGAGGCGCTGCTTCTAGGATACAACAACGATGCTTTGAGGGCGCGACAAAGATGCTTCCATGGCGCAGAGGAGAGGCTACCATCATAGTGAGGCGATGCTATCAGGGCACGCCGGAGCCAGAGACACTGACAGGGCGCGGAGGAGATGTTGCTAAAGCATGTCGGTGTTGCTACAAGCTTCAACAATGATACTGCAAGGATGGGCGGTGCGGTGCTACCTTCCGAGGGCGGCGGTGCAGCCGTCAGTGGGAGGCACAAGAATTTCACATAGATTTTTTTTCAGATAAAAGAAAATTTAGTGCTCCAGACCAAACAAGCCTTGGCGTGCCTGGGCTAGCTAGATTGCTTCGAACCTATTTTGGCAGATATTTCCCCAAACGCTAGTCAGGCTTTCACTGCCTCATTTTTATCCATCCTGCCACATTGGCGGGAGGCTTTTCTTCCTCCACCGGCAATGCAAACCCAATCCGAACACCACTCCACTCCTCATATCCCTCTGTCACCTCACCGTGCACCTCGCCGGCCAGCCATGGCGCTGATCCCGGCGCCCACCACCGCCTCCGCCTTCTTCTTCCACGCTCCACGCTCCACCTCGCAACCATCTCAAGACCAAGCCCCTCTCCCAAACCACCCTCTGCGCCGCCTCCCATCCTCCACGCCCTCCCTCGCCGACCAGCTCGAGCTACTCTCCCGCACGCTCCTCACCGACAAGCCCACCCCATCCGAGGACAACCCTCATTTGGAGCCGAATGATGCTTGCGGTGGTGTTATCTTTTCACCGTCCAGTTGGGAACCCCAAGAGGAAGGTATGATGAATATAGCAGCAAGGTTTTTCCCTCAGTTAAGAAACCAAGGTATGTCGATCAGGAGAGGAAGGAGCCAATACGACTGAAGGTGATGCTTGCTAGATTGCGATAGCTCAGGACAATTTATAGGGCGCCTCGTCCAAGCTTTGCTTTGCTAGCTGCAACACGGAACCTGCACACAACACAACCAAATACTTTGCTCCCAACTTACGATGAGGTTGTCAATCTCACCGGTTTGCTTGAAATAAAGGAATGAGCGTATCGAGTGGAAAATAGTGATAGTATGCGAGTAAAGTAAACAGTGCGAGTAAAGTAAACATGTGATAGCAATATAACGGAAATAGGACCAGGGTCCACAGTTCACTAGCGGTGTCTCTCCATAGATAAAATAATACATGCTGGGTAAACAAATTACAGTTGGGCAATTGATAGAATAAAGACAACGTGCATATGATGAGAGGATCACTATGAGATTTACTCTGGGCATTACAACAAGATACATAGACCGCCATCCAACGGCATCTATGGCTAATAATCCACTCACGGGGATATCGTCCGAACACCCCATGAGTATTAAGTTGCGAACAACAGATAACTGCATTAAGCAAATTGTGTAATGTAAACAAAGCATATGCCCTCGAGCATATAAATGTTGTTTTCCCCCTAGTAGCAACAGCACATCTACAATCTTAGAGGTTTCTGCCACTCCCCCAGATTAAATAGAGGCATGAACCCACTATCGAGCATAAATACCCCCTCTTGGAGTCACTAGCAACTACTCGGCCAAGATAGCTACTAACAACAGAGAACATGCAAGATCATAAACAACATAGAGATAACATAAGATAAATTTCAGTACATCAACTCAAGCATAACACCAATATTCATCGGATCCCAACAAACCAAACATGTAGAATTACATAACGGTGATCTCAATCATGTAGGGAAGCTCATGAGATCTAAACATGAAGCACATGGTGGAGAAGACAACCATCTAGCTACTGCTATGGACCCATAGTCCAAGGTAGACTACTCACTCATCGCTCCGGAGGCAAGCATGGCGATGAAGAAGACCTCCGGTGGCGATTCCCCTCTCCGGCAGGGTGCCGGGAAGAGCTTCTGGACCCTCCCGATCTTTGGGTCGATGGCGGCGGCGGATCGCGATGTGTTCTGGAAAACTGATCGGGTCTTTAGGTTTTTCCCGTCGGGGGTTCTTTATAGGCGAAGGGGCATCGTCAGAAGTGGACCGAGGTGGTCTCACACATAGGGGGCGCAGCCAGGGCCTGGGCCGCGCCGCCCTGGTGTGTGGGCCCCTTGTGGCCCCACTCCGTCTCCTCTTCGGTTCTCTGGAAGCTTCGGTGAAATTCTGGGCGACTGGCTTTGGTTTCGTCCAATTCCGAGAATATTTCCTGTGTAGCTTTTCTGAAACGCAAAAATAGCAAAAAAACAGGGAACTAGCACTGTGGCGACTTATTAGTAGGTTAGTTCCGGAAAATGCATAAAAGTGCCACGAAGTGTAATGAAATACTAAGCAAATGGTGTAGAAACAAGCATGGAGCATCAAAAATTATGGATACGTTGGAGACATATCAGCATCCCCAAGCTTAACTCCTGCTCGTCCTCGAGTAGGTAAGTGATAACAAAAGAAATAATTTTTGAGGTGACATGCACCTACACAATCTTGATCATGTATGTAAGCGTTGTGCGCCGGGATCAAAAGAACTTAAAACATGGGCATGAAAGACATAATCTTGATAAAAGAAACTTAGCAACCATGTTATAACATGAAAATGAACACAAACAAAAGATCATGAAAATGAAACAATGAAAGTCAAACGTGTGTTCAAATCATAAGGAAAAACATACAAATGGTTTTCAGCTTGTCCTTCATGGAGAGCAAAACATAAATGCATAGGACACCTTCAAGTTTAAGAGGGCGACTAGATACAAATAATTTGAGAACAAGTGAAACCAATAATATGAATCAATCAATGAAAACTTTGGGACAATGCACATTATACTAAGAATGACAACTATGCTCTCTTAATGGTGCATAAAGATAGAAGGTGGTGACTCAACATAAAAGTAAAAGAAATGCCCTTCGCAGAGGGAAGCAGTGATTGCAAGTTTTATAAACCTTCAAAAATTATGGTACTTACCGGCTTTGAGCTCTCATTGCCCCCATCATAAGCATCTTTAATGGTTAAAGTTAATGCGAGAACACTTATGTTGCATATGCTTGACAAATCATAAGTTGAAAACCTCATGTCCCGTGAATACGAGTACCCAAACCTCATGCTACTTTACTTAGAGTCCCAAGCAAGTCTCTTGTTATTGTAAGTATATACGTATCATCGAGAACCGCCAACGGGGTACCTCCGTGCCCGATGACATGGAACAAGCCCATATCAAAATGACAGGACAAGCAGACAATGAACACCTCAACATCTCTTTTATTTACCATTTGTATAGCTTTTTATTTTGAGATGCGTTGTTGAATGTCTACTATGGGCATGCTGCAAATTTCCACCATAAATTATGCATGGCTTAGATTGGCGGCCCAGGCGTTTCTCTAACACATATACAAACTCCATGATCCCGCAAGATTCCCAATTCATTTCACACCGCGAGTATCCCTAAACAAAAGAACACGATATCAACTCAAATAAGAAGTGCAATGTTGAAAGCTTGCCCCATGACGGCATGGTTGGGCTAATCTCCAACTTACAACTTGCAAGCATAACAACTCAACATAAGAGACCACAATATCAAAAAATTTAGAACGAGAAAAATAAAGTGTGCCATCCGGTTCGTGAGAGCTTTACTAACCAATTTTCGCATAACACTGGTAAGAGTTTAATTTGAAGAGTAGATAAAAGCAAGTCAAATATACTTTGGAATAGCAAATTGCTAATAGGTATGTATGGTGGACACTTTGGCAAACTTGGTTTTTAGGAGTTGGATGCACGAGTAGAGCTCGTACTCAGTACAAGGCGGAGGCTAGCAAAAGACTGGGAGCGACCAACTAAGAGAGCAATAACGGCCATAATCATGCAAAGCGACAAAGCGACATTAAAAGAAGCATAAGATGGCATCAAAAGTCAAAAACTAAAGCGACAAAGCATAAGAAGCTATTGGCGACTTTGTAAGAATCAAACATGTGTGAGCATGCGCCAAGTCAACCCAAATAAAGCATCAAGGAGAAAACCAAAATAATGCTTCCAAACGATAAAAACAACGCATGATTTTTTTCAAAGGCTCATTAAGCAATCTCAGTTATTTGAGACAAGTCATGCTATAGCAAAACCACTAAGCATACTATCAAAAAGACATCAAGCACGACATGCAAAAGCCTAGGCCGCAGTCTACACAAGCTCCTTCTTGTACCACTTTTTTGTATAAAGCTTTTTCTCTTTTCCAACACCATTCAACCTTTTTATAACCACCTCTTTTGATGAAAACCAATAAGGACCAGAGGCAAAAATACACCTTGATGAAAAGATATAACAAGATCTGAATGCAAATCAAGGTGAAAATTGAAACTAAACGCAGTTCTAGAAAAAGAGAACACTCGTTGAAATGAATAGAGTAAAAAACGGAGTGTTCTTGGCAAATGAAAAGCAAGGCAACTTCTCCAAAAGGAATTTGTTGGGGTCCAACCATTTATTGCAGCAAACAAAACTAAACTAAACTAAAAACTAAAAACAACTGACGCTCCAAGAAAAACGCATAATGCATGAAGCAATAAAAATATAGTATTTTGAAAGGTGACCTGATTTTTGCCGATGAAGAAGGGGTGCCTCGGGGGCATCCCCAAGCTTTGACGCTTGTACTTCTTGGATATTTTTTGGGGTGATGCATCGGCATCCCCAAGCTTGAGCTTTTGTCCATTCTTCAACTCATCTCATCACTCTCCGATCCCTACACTTGAAAACTTCCTTCATACAAAACTAAACACAAATCTATTAGCAACATTAGTTTAAGCATAACATAGAATCAACCCTTTTTGCTTCAGGTTTCAACCTATAACCACCACATATAAAGCATATACTACTGTAGCAATTTCCCCAAAAGTTCCGTGATCAAAAGAACTCAAAAAGAAAGCAATAAAGCGGCAAACATAAATATTGGCAGAAATCTGTCAAAACAGAACAGCTGACAAAGGTCGAATTTTTTAGGGGTTTTCTGTTGCTCAAATCAAAAAGTGTTCAACTAATAAAAGTTTGGATATAACCTAAGGCATATGCACAAGAAATCGCAGGTCCAAAATATATACAAAGAATTTTCACGAATTTTTACGGTGCAGCACCGAAAACAGTTTTAGGACAGCAACATCCCCAAATCTTACCTCACTCAAATTAGAGGCTTCTCTTGGCACAAAAATGAAATAAAAAGGATAAGGAGAGGTCATTACAGTAGTAATAACTTCCAAGACTCAAATAAAAGAAAAAGAACTGAATGTAAAAACATTGGGTTATCTCCCAAGAGTGCTTTTCTTTAACGCCTTTGAGCTAGGCACAGAAAATGCGAATCAAGTAATATCAAGTGTTGAAGCATCAAGCTCATAATTTGCTCTAAGAATAGAGTCAAACACTAATTTCTTTCTATTCCTAGGGAAGTGTTCCATACCTTTCTTGAGTGGGAATTGATATTTGATGGTGCCTTCCCTCATATCAATGATGGCACCTACAGTTCAAAGAAAGGGTCTTCCCAAAATAATAGGACATGAAGCATTACATTCAATATCCATGATAAGAAAATCAACGAGAACAAAGTTATTGTTAACCACAATAAGAACATCATTAATCCTTCCCAAAGGTTTCTTCTTAGCAACATCAGCAATAGGAACATCATAATAACACTTTTCAAGCGGTGGTAAATCAAGCATGTCATAAATCTTTCTAGGCATGATAGAAATACTAGCACCTAGATCATATAAAGCATGGCAATCAAAACCATTAACATGCATATCAATGATGGGTTCCCAACCATCTTCTAACTTCTTGGGAACAGAAGCTTTTTGCTTCAACTTTTCATCCCTAATTTTCATGAGAGCATTGGTAATATGCTTAGTAAAAGCAATATTTAAAGAACTAGCATTGGGAGTCAAAGCAAGCTTTTGCAAGAACAAAATTACTTCAGATATATTGCAGCCATCAACATCAAAATCATTAAAGGAAATAGAGCTATCATCTCCTACACTCCAAAAAATGTCAGCACTCTTTTGAGAAAAAGTTTTAGCAGTTTTAGGCTTTTTAACACAAGGAGTGGGAGTTTTCTCTACACCAATCAAAGTAAGAGGATTGCTAGCATTAGGAGCAACATCATTAGAGGTAGTAATGGTACATACCTTCATTTCTCTAGCCATCTCATCTTCTCTTTCCCACCTGGCATGCAATTCTGCTAGCATCCTAACATTTTCATCAATTCTAACTTGGATAGCATTAGCAGTAGCAAAAACATTGTTCTCTTTCACCTCATTAGGCAACACTTTTAATTTCAGAAGTTCAACATCATGAGCAAGGGTATCAACTTTAGAAGCAAGAATATCAATTTTGCCTAACTTTTCCTCAACAGACTTGTTAAAAGCATTTTGCTTACCGATGAAGTCCTTGAGCATCACTTCAAGCTCGGAGGGCGCGGCCCTAGTGTTGTTGGAGGAATTACCATAAGAGTTACCATAACCATTACCATTGGTAGAAGGATACGGCCTATAATTGTTACTAGCAAAATTGTTCCTATAATCATTGTTATTAAAATTATTATTTCTAATGAAGTTTACATCAACATGCTCTTCTTGAGCAACCAAAGAGGCCAAAGAAACATTATTAGGATCTACATGAGTCCTATCATTTGAAAGCATAAGCATAATAGCATCAATCTTATCACTCAAGGAAGAGGTTTCCTCAACAGAATTTACCTTCTTACCTTGTGGAGCTCTCTCAGTGTGCCATTCAGAGTAATTTACCATCATATTGTCGAGAAGCTTTGTTGCGGCGCCCAAGGTAAGGGACATAAAAGTGCCTCCAGCAGCTGAATCAAGTAGGTTCCTTGAAGAAAAATTCAGTCCTGTATAAAAAGTTTGAACAATCATCCAAGTAGCCAGTCCATGAGTGGGACAATTCTTTATCATAGATTTCATTCTTTCCCAAGCTTGAGCAACATGTTCATTATCAAACTGACTAAACTTCATAATATTACTACGCAAAGCTATAATCTTAGCAGGAGGATAGTATCTACCAATAAAAGCATCCTTACACTTAGCCCATGAATCAATACTATTTTTAGGCAAAGACAACAACCAATCCTTAGCTTTTCCTCTCAAAGAAAAAGGAAACAACTTAAGCTTAATAATATCACTTTCAACATCCTTATATTTCTGCATCTCACATAGCTCAACAAAATTGTTGAGATGAGCGGCAGCATCATCAGTACTAGCACCAGAAAATTGCTCTTTCATAACAAGGTTCAACAAAGCAGGCTTAATCTCATAAAAATTTGCAGCAGGAGCAGGTGGTGCAATAGGAGTGCAGATAAAATCACTATTGTTCATGCTAGTAAAGTCACACAACTTGGTGTTTTCAGGAGTAGCCATTCTAGAAAACTAAAAGCTGACAAGTAAAAACAACTACAAAGGATTCTAATTTTTTGGGTTTTTGATAAAACGATGCAAGTAAAAATAAAGTAAAAGCAAAACAATAAACAAAGTAAAGGATGTGCGTGCGAAAACTCCCCTCGCAGAAGTCTCCTTCTTCCTCCCTGGCAACGGCGCCAGAAAAAGTTCTTGATGCTTGCGGTGGTGTTATCTTTTCACCGTCCAGTTGGGAACCCCAGGAGGAAGGTATGATGAATATAGCAGCAAGGTTTTTCCCTCAGTTAAGAAACCAAGGTATGTCGATCAGGAGAGGAAGGAGCCAATACGACTGAAGGTGATGCTTGCTAGCTTGCGATAGCTCAGGACAATTTATAGGGCGCCTCGTCCAAGCTTTGCTTTGCTAGCTGCAACGCGGAACCTGCACACAACACAACCAAATACTTTGCTCCCAACTTACGATGAGGTTGTCAATCTCACCAGTTTGCTTGAAACAAAGGAATGAGCATATCGAGTGGAAAATAGTGATAGTATGCGAGTAAAGTAAATAGGTGATAGCAATATAACGGAAATATGACCGGGGTCCACAGTTCACTAGCGGTGTCTCTCCATAGATAAAATAATACATGCTGGGTAAACAAATTACAGTTGAGCAATTGATAGAATAAAGACAACGTGCATATGATGAGAGGATCACTATGAGATTTACTCTGGGCATTACAACAAGATACATAGACCGCCATCCAACTGCATCTATGACTAATAATCCACTCACGGGGATATCGTCCGAACACCCCATGAGTATTAAGTTGCGAACAACAGATAACTGCATTAAGCAAAGTGTGTAATGTAAACAAAGCATATGCCCTCGAGCATATGAATGTTGTTTTCCCCCTAGTAGCAACAGCACATCTACAACCTTAGAGGTTTCTGTCACTCCCCCAGATTAAATAGAGGCATGAACCCACTATCGAGCATAAATACCCCCTCTTGGAGTCACTAGCAACTACTCGGCCAAGATAGCTACTAACAACGGAGAGCATGCAAGATCATAAACAACATAGAGATAACATAAGATAAATTTCAGTACATCAACTCAAGCATAACACCAATATTTATCGGATCCCAACAAACCAAACATGTAGAATTACATAACGGTGATCTCAATCATATAGGGCAGCTCATGAGATCTAAACATGAAGCACATGGTGGAGAAGATAACCATCTAGCTACTGCTATGGACCCATAGTCCAAGGTAGACTACTCACTCATCGCTCCGACAGCAAGCATGGCGATGAAGAAGATCTCCGGTGGCGATTCCCCTCTCCGGCAGGGTTCCGGGAAGAGCTTCTAGATCCTCCCGATCTTCGGGTCGACGGCGGCGGCGGATCGTGATGTGTTCTGGAAAACTAATCGGGTCTTTAGGTTTTTCCTGTCGGGGGGTCTTTATAGGCGAAGGGGCATCGTCAGAAGTGGACCGAGGTGGTCTCACACTAGGGGGCTCGACCAGGGCCTAGGCCACGCCGCCCTGGTGTGTGGGCCTCTCGTGGCCCCACTCTGTCTCCTCTTCGGTTCTCTGGAAGCTTCGGTGAAATTCTGGGCGACTGGCTTTGGTATCGTCCAATTCCGAGAATATTTCCTGTGTAGCTTTTCTGAAACACAAAAACAGCAGAAAACAGGGAACTGACACTGTGGCGACTTGTTAGTAGGTTAGTTCCGGAAAATGCATGAAAGTGCCACGAAGTGTAACGAAACACTAAGCAAATGATGTAAAAACAAGCATGGAGCATCAAAAATTATGGATACGTTGGAGACGTATCATCGAACGCGCGCACACTCACTGCATCTCCAAGATCTATGGCCGGGCGCGATGGGAAAGAACTCATCGACATATGCTAGGAAAGAAATCATCGAAATTCATGGGCATAGACCCAAATCACATCATACGAAGAAGCGGAGATGCATACACAATATTTTGAGATATCATTGGTTTGGACTCGTTCAAAACACAATTGGAATACACAACCTCTAATTTAAATCACATTACATAATTACGATCACTCCTTTATTCCATATTCTCACGCATGCTGATTTGGGAACAATGGTTGGGGAAATGTAACTACACTAGCAGCCATCCTTTGAAACTGACCTTGCAGAATGCGCCGGACGCGGTGCGGCCAGCCGTGTGATACTCGATGGCGGTCGTCGGCGCCGCCGGAGCATGCTGGACCGTGAGCTCCCCTTCGCTGCCGATATTTAAGGCGTTCTTCCCCATGTAGCATTGACTTGTTTAGATATTTTTTACCTCGCCATTGTTCACATTCAAAAGCTTAGATCCCTCCACTCAATCTTACGATTGTTGTTTTTTGGGTTGGGGGGGGGGGGGGATGGGGGCACTTGCCCCATTCAAAGAAGGTAACTTCCCATTTTCAGTAAGGTTGGCCTTTTTACTCTAAGGTTTATGAGAAACCCTGGACTTTTGGAGTTGCCCGATCCACCTCATATTGTGTCGTCGATCCAGATCAAGCTTTAAGTCTAAGAAAATGTGTAAGAGTACGTGACGCTTTCCTTTAGGCTAAGAAAATGTGACCGGTGCACAATTAAAAATCAGTCGACTGCTAAATAGACAGTCCCTAACATTTTTATTCCAACATTTAGAGAGAGGACTGAAACCTACCTCAAAATGCGAGGAGGTAGCACCATACATGCTTTTTAGGCACATGAATTCCACATAGATAAAAGAAAATTTCTTGCTCCAGATCAAACAGGTCTTGGCGTACAAAGCACCTGGGCTTGGCTAGAGTGTTTGCAGCCCATTTTTGTAGATATTTCGCCAAGCGCCAGGCAGGCTTTTCACTGCCTTGTTTTTTTTATCCATCCACATTGGCGGGAGGCTTTTCTTCTTTCTCCTTGGTCGGCGAAGCGAACCCAATCCGAACA
Organism: Dactylis glomerata; assembly: GCA_007115705.1. Classification (NCBI taxonomy): domain Eukaryota; kingdom Viridiplantae; phylum Streptophyta; class Magnoliopsida; order Poales; family Poaceae; genus Dactylis; species Dactylis glomerata. Next base: position 9,358,817 of record QXEO01000625.1, on the reverse strand, counting down.
CCACTCCACTCCTCCTCCTATCCCTCCGTCACCGTGCCCGGCCATGGCGCCGCTCCCGGCGCCCACCGCCGCCTCCGCCTTCCTCTTCCACTCTCCACCTCGCAACCACCTCAAGCCCAAGCCCCTCTCCCGACCCACCACCACCTCCCTCTGCGCCGCCTCCCCCTCCTCCACGCCCTCCCTCGCCGACCAGCTCGAGCCGCTCTCCCGCACGCTCCTCACCGACAAGCCCACCCCATCCGCTGCCGACAACCCTCGCCCGGAGCCCACCTGGGTCAACCCCTCCAAGCCGCGCCCCACCGTGCTCTCCCTGCGCCGCCACCGCCGCCGCCCCGCCTCCTCCCACCCCTCCTCCGCCCCGCTCCAGCCCCTCCTCCGCGACCTCCGCGCCCTCCCCGACGACGCCGACCTCGCCCCCACCCTCCACGCCTTCTTCCCCATCCCCGACTCCCCGCCCACCTCCTCCGACGCGCTCCTCCTCCTCAACTACCTCCACCCCGCCTGGCGCAAGACGCTCTCTTTACTCGCCTACCTCCGCTCCCTCCCCGCCGACTCCTTCCCCGCCGCGCGGGACACCATCCTCTTCAACGTCGCCCTCAAATCCCTCCGCGCCGCGCGCCGCTGGCCCGAGGCGGAGCGGCTCGCGCTCGACATGCTCGACTCCGGCGTCCCCCTCGACAACATCACCTACTCCACCCTCATCACCGCCGCGCGCCGCTGCCGCCAGTTCGCCAAGGCCGTCGAGTGGTTCGAGCGCATGTACTCCCCCTCCCCCGACGGCGCCGCCCCCGCCGTGCTCCCCGACGAGGTCACCTACTCCGCCGTCCTCGACGTCTACGCGCAGCTCGGCATGAAGGAGGAGGTGCTGGCGCTCTTCGACCGCGCACGCGGCAGCGGCTGGAAGCCCGACCACGTCGCCTTCGCCGTGCTCGCCAAGATGTTCGGCGAGGCGGGCGACTACGACGGCATCCAGCTCGTCTTCCGCGAGATGCGGGAGGTCGGGGTCCGCCCCAACATCTTCGTCTACAACGCGCTGCTCGAGGCGTTGGGGAAGACGGGCAAGCCCGGCCTCGCGCGCAGCCTGTTCGAGGAAATGGCCGCCGGGGGCGTCGAGCCCAACGCGCGCACGCTCACGGCCGTCGCTAAGATCTACGGCCGCGCGCGTTGGGGCCGCGACGCGCTCCAGCTCTGGGACCAGATGCGCGCCAGGAAGGTGCCCGCCGACAGCATCCTCTGCAACACGCTCCTCAGCATGTGCGCCGACGTCGGCCTGGTCGCCGAGGCCGAGCAGCTCTTCGCCGAGATGAAGGACCCGGATCTCACCGACGTCCCCCAGCCCGACAAGTGGAGCTACACGGCCATGATCAACATATACGGGAGCATCAGGGACGCCGACCGCGCGCTCCAGCTGTTCGTCGAAATGCTGGAGAGCGGCATCGACGCCAACATCATGAGCTACACCATTGTCATCCAGTGCCTAGGCAAGGCCAACAGGATACGGGATGCCGTGGAGGTGCTCGAGGCTGGTTTAGACAGGGGTCTCCGGCCCGACGACCGGCTCTGCGGCTGCCTGCTCTCCGTCGTCGCGCTAAGCACCGGCGAGGAAACACAGCTGGTGCTCGCCTGCCTCGAGAAGTTCAACCCGAACCTAGTCAAGCTCATCAGGACTCTAGGTGACGCCGAAGCTCATCAGGACGAGATCAAGGAGCAGCTCAAGGCCGTGCTGAACGCCGCGGACTCCGACGTGCGCCGGCCCTACTGCAACTGCCTCATCGACATATGCCAGAACCACGGCCTCCCTCCCCAGCGGTCAGGAGAGCTCTTCCGCCTCGCCCAGCGCTATGGCCTCTACTCCAAGCTCCACATCAGGAAGGGTGATGACGATGACGGCGAGTGGCTGCTCGACCTGCGGTCGCTCTCTGTCGGTGCGGCCAAGACGGCGTTTGACGACTGGATGAGGACTCTCTCGGACCGCGCCGCGGAGGGCAAGCCCCTGCCGCGGTCCTTCAACGTGTTCACTGGGTCCAGCACCCACAAGTTTGCGCAGGGGCTGGCGAGCGCGTTCGCTGCACACCTCGAGGAGATCACGGTGCCATTCCGCCCTAGCGAGTCGCAGGTCGGCAGCTTCGTCAGCTCGAGGGAGGAGCTGGTCCCATGGCTGACAACGAGCAGCTC